>MU227720.1:826594-866647 GCA_018584345.1 Thuja plicata | reverse complement strand
TTTGGAAGGGTGTGTTTTTTACCACAGGACCAATGTGAATAGGTAGAATGATAATACCCTTAGAGGACCTTTCCTCTTCATCATAGGCTTTGATATTTATCCTCCTTGTGACATCAATGCTTGATTCAGAATAACCCAGTTGCTTGATTAACTTTAAAGTACAAATGTTTAAACCAGCTCCACCATCAACAAGGACCCTATGGACAACGCTTTTGTGGATTTGGACAAGTAGGTGTAGAGGATCATTGTGTATGGGATTATGCGGTGGCACATCAAATTCTGTGAAGGTGGCATGTTTGTTAGCTGCTATATGGTTGACCATCATTTGGAAGCTTTCTGGTTTTATGTCCCTTGGGACAGCTACATTTTGAAGTGCTTGATCAAGTGCCAGTTTATGCTACGGAGATATGCGCAAGAGGTCAAACATGGATATCTGGGTAGGTGTGTGCTTTAGTTGGTCCACTATGCTTGTTTGTGGATCTGATTTTGCTATAGGATTGGCTGATGTAGTAGCTAAGGATGGTACTCCTTGTAAGACAACTCTAGCATGATGCATTATTACAACACAATTGTTACCTTGGTCCCTGATAGTGATTGTGGCCACATGGTTATCTGAAGGATTTATGCAGTTTATGACATTGTCACTATTGGCATATGTATAGTTAACTTTATTGGTTTGTCCACCAGACCCGGAGGCTTTTCCTTTGTTGTGATCATGGAAGGTATCATTGAAAATGGTGTGATCAGTTGTGCCTTTATTTTGAGTGTTCATCACATCAATGATCCCTGTGTCAATCAGGTCCTGAATAACATGCTTCAATCAGTAGCAATTGGCTGTTTTGTGCCCCTTGATCCGATGAAACTCATAGAAGTCTTTGTCATTATACCACCTTGGTTTGTTTTCTTCTTGTTCAAAGTCTCTGATTTCTGGGAGAGTGATAATGTTTGATTGTATCAGCTTACGTAAAGCTGACTCTATTGGCTCTCCCAATGGTGTGAAATCTCGTTGTTGGAATTGAAACCGTGGTTTGCGTTGATTATGTTGATGACTGTTTGACACAGCGGCCGCTTGTACTGGGGGAGGTTGGTTTTGGGTGTATACTTATTGAGTGGGCCCTGTGGGGTTTTGGTTTTCCATAGGTGCGCCTTGTAGTGACACCTTGGGTTGCGCATAGTTGACCATCTTTACATCAATGAAACCATCGCTAGTGACATTTTTGTTCTTGTTCCACCACTTATCCTTTTCCATTGCATTCTTATTTGTGTTCGTTTGTGTAGGATCTGCAAGGATACCTCGTTTGACCAAGTTCTACTCACAACGAACTCCTCTCTCGATGAGTTGTGTGAAGTTCAGAGCTAACTTTAGCTCTATTGTGAATGACATGTCTGGGATGAGATTATCAATGAACATGACTATCAAGTCTTCTTTGGGCACATCATATGTTATATGGTTTGCCGTGTTCCTCCATCTTTGTAGAAATTTCACAAAAGACTCTCCATCTTTCTGTTTAATGTTGCAAAGGTCCTTGATGCTGACCTTGCACTCGATGTTATGATGGAAGTGAGCTATGAACTTTTCAACCAATTCTCCCCAAGACTGAATTCCATGAGGTAGATGTGAGAACCATTCCATTGCTGGTCTGGCCAAACTTTGTGGGAACAATCACATTAGATATGTCTCATCATGAGCAACTTCGATGCAACTAGCAAAGAACTCTCGTATATGCTCAATAGGGTTGGTGCTGCCCCTATACTTGTTGAATTTTGGCACTCAGAAGTGGTTTGGGAATGGAGACATTTGAAGAGAATGGTCAAAGGGTTATGGGTATAAATCCTCTGCGGTATAGGATTTAGTTTTCCCCTAATTTTGCATATCCACCATTTGGGTTTGAAGGGTTTGCATTTGTTGCATTAGCATGTCCGTTTGATATTGTGGCTGATGCATGTGGACATTCCTTTGTGTTGTGGTGGGTATGAGGTTGTGCCTCTGTGTGCCTTGGGTAGGAACATAGGATTTCATCCTAGGGACTTTTTATTGATTCCCCACCGAGTGATTTGTAATTGTAGGGACATGAGTAGTCCATGGTGGGTTTTGAAGTGTTTGTTATTGTGACTGAAACTGGGGTTGATAATGTTGGGGTAGGTATTGCTGCTGTTGAGGTTGGGTTTGAAACTAAGGTTGTTGTTGCTAAGGTTGGATATGAGGCAACTGAAGCTGGGGTTGCTATTGCGGAGGTTGGATATGAGGTAACTGAAACTGGGTTTGTTGTTGCGGAGGTTGGAACTGAGGCAACTGAAGCTGGGGTTGCTATTGCAGGGGTTGGAACTGAGGCAACTGAAGCTAGGGTTGCTATTGCTGAGTTTGGATATGAGGCAACTAAAGCTAGGGTTGCTGTTGCGGGGGTTGGATGGGTATCAAAATGGGTAAAGATGTAGCTTTGGGCGGGCCTTGACTGTAAATAGGTCCGACAGAGATGGATCCTTGCGGGCATGATGTGTTGATCCCAAGACTAGTGTGGATAGATTGCAGCAGCGACATAGTTTCAGAAAAACTGGTGTTTGGTGGGATGGAAGGCATAGCATGAGAGTTGGACTGCGCTGGCCATGAGATTAAGGGTGGAGGCATACTATTGACCATGGGTGCACTTGGTTGCGAGCTTGTCACGCCTTGAGTAGATGATGTGCTAGCTTGGGTTGGGTCATTGGTTTGATTAGATACAGTCTGTGTTGATGTGGGTAAGGTCAATGGTGGAAAAACTTGTGACACAATAGGTAGTATCTGGGGAAGCTGAGTAGTATTCTGACCTGCGAGAGGGTTTTTGGGCCATATAGTTGATACACTGATTTCAGCGGGGAGTTTGAATCCCTTCTTTATTAGCATGGCCAAGTAACGTTTAGGGTTACTCTCTACAATAGCGTCAACTACTTTGGTGGAGTAGTCATCTTGTTCCACATCTTCAAGTTCTTCTTCTGTGATATCTTGGAAAAAGGCTGCCCCACGGGGCTGTTCAATGAATAGAGCAGAACTAGTGTTCATGAAGGGATCGTTCTCTTGCTCTATTTCCCAAGCAGGGAAACGGTTGATATATGACTCATCAGGTTGAGCTCTAGCTTTAGACCTTGTGTAAGGTCCTCCATGAGGTGTTTGAGACATAGTGTGGTCCAGGTTTTGCAACTAAAACAAGTGATATAAAGCAAACAAAAGAAGAGGTTCCTTTCTAAGAAAAGTCCGAGTTATGTTTTGGACAAGGGTAATTCTAAGGATAGATTTTGATATAACTTGATCTCAAAGTGGTGATGATAAAAGATAAGATTTGCTGACCTTTGTCTTGGACAAATTCAATTTGAAAAAGATGATATTTGATAAGATGAGATCAAGATACTTCGAGTCTGAGCTTTCGAATTAACAATGTTTTTGATAATAATCGTGCTTTACAGAGAAAGGGTAATCTTTAATATTTAGAGATTCACACAATGTTCTTCACATTTTCCTGGGATAGACACTAGTTTTGAAAACCAAATGAAGAATTCTTTCAAGGTTTTAGGTCAGAATAGGAATATAGTATATCTAGTCAAATGTGGTACAATTTCACCGATTGCGGTAAAATAACTAGTTGATTTGCAAGATAGTTAACGTTGACAACCCTAGACTTTAACACGTTTGACTCATTTTGACAGTTTGGATGTTTTGTTGTGCGTTTTCAAAAATTGATCAAAGGAACAAGCACTATAGACACTGTGTTTTGAAGAGTGAAGACTGAAATTGTGTATGTTCTACAACTTTTTCAAGTTGCAAGGTTATCACGAGGTCTCAACAATGAACAATCAGATTAATCTAGGTCAAATTGGCTTCAAAATACAATGTTATAGGCCTAATACTTGAATGTCTGTTAGCTCACACAACAATTGTCACGCTACTAGGACACGAAGGTCCATGACGTAGGTGCCCGTGTTTTTGCCATTTCCAGGTATTGTTGCCGTGGAGTGAAGATCTCTTTCACTACACAAATACCATGGGACACATATGTTGGGAATCTTGGGGGGAAATTCTACAACCCCTTGCACTATAATAAGGTATCTGTTCGGAGGTAAAATGGGTTGGCCTCTAAGTAATCAAGGTTGTAGTAAGGGTCTGTGGTGTCTCTCCAATCAGTTTGTATGTGCGTGACTCACTTAAGAGCCTAGTTGATCACGCTGTCTCCTTAGGGATATTCACCTGATCCAGACTATCATCAACATGCCTCGCCCGAGCTTGGCTAGATAAGATAAAACTTTTGGTCTGCGCCTTGTTTATATACCGATCAGAAGGATTACCGGTTTAAGGTCGTTCTCTGAGGAAGAAGCACATTCCCCAGACAGGCCCTTCTAAAAAAGTATAAAGGTTTGTAATCTAACAGTTTGTGCAAGTGCACCCAAAACTCAAGACACGAGGTAAATCGATTAAGCTCTGAATTTTGAAATGTGAACTAAGCTACACCACCATACAAGCACGAATGTTCAATTTTAAGCCCAAAAGTAGGTGTTGATTGCTTTGTTTAGTTTTAATGCACCAAATTGAAAGATTTTTTGCCTTTGTTCAATTTTGAATCCCCACATCAATTTTAAGCCCAAATCTGAAATATGAGGTGTGATATGTTTTGCAAGCACTGTTCTTTTTAAACCCAAATCGACAAATGAATTCCTTTTAGTTCGTGTTGTTTAAACAAGTTAGTACCAAAAAGGATTATTTGCAAAATGAGAATATGTGAAACTTTGAAATAATGAAATGATGCTTACCAAAACTTACCTTCCTCTGTCCTTGATGACTTTGATCCAATCCTGCACAGAAACTGAAAAGAATGTCAATTTAGAAATAGATGGGCAAAAGACTTAGATCTGATATTTGCAATATTTCCTGTGATTGCGGCAATCTTCCTGCAACTGCGGTAATCTTCTATCGATTGCGGTAAATAAATGGCAACTACTGCAAACTTATGTCGATTGTGGTAATTAACTGGCAACTGCGGTAAAATGATGTCGATTGCGGCACAGATCAGACAAATGCGGCAAAATTCTTGCGATTGCGGCACAGATCGGGCAATTGCAGCAAAATACCAGAAGTCAGAAGATAATAAATGGACAGAGTAACTGCGAAAGCCTACAATCAATTGTGGTATTAAACCAGTCAATTGCGGCACAGTATAGACGATTGCGGCAAAATACCAGCAATTGCGAAATAGTACAAATGTCAAAGAAAAGTGTGATTTTTAAATTTATGACCATATGACCGTGGTTGATCAATTTGTTTCTTCGTCTGCAAGAGATATTTGGGATGTTTGTTCACATCGGGTTCACCAAAATATACGCCTCTCTCTCTAGTTCCCACAGCTTTCCAAAGGTGAGGGTTAGTAGTGAAGGTTTCATAAATGAATGTGATCAAGTATATAATGACTACTAAACGAATAAAAGAAACACGAGCAATAAAATGTACAAGAAAGAGAAAGGAAGACAAATAAATGCAAACCCCACGATGCTTGAAGCTTTTATTGTTTCTCTCTACTCCTTCTGAAATGTTGTTCTTGATGCTCAGTATTGGCGAGGCAGCGTCTATGACTTGAGAAGCTTCGAGAATTTGACAATTGAAATGTGTGTGTGTGGTCGCAAGATGGCTTGAATGCTAGAACCAAACTGATAGATTAATGGCGCACGAGAGCTTGAAATTCTGGACCCTTCAAATGGTTATGAAGGGTTTATTATATAGGAATTGGTGATGATATGAATGGTTGAGATCAATCCCAGAGATGGGGAGATGAACGGTTGAGATCAAAAGGAATAGGAGAGGTCCTCAGTAAACTCCACCTCTTCGTTTGGTAAAGAGGAGATAGAGCTTGGTTAACTGAAGAGCTAATTATGAGTTACCTTTTTTGAACTGAAGAGGCGGGTGAAGTTACCCATGTGGACTGGAGAGATGGGTGGAGTAACCCATGTGATCTAATTGGAGTTATCTCTTTGAAGATAAATGAATATTTCATTCATTTATTTAATAATTGTTTTCAACATGTGAGATAATTGAATTCTTTTTTATTAAGAATTGCTTTATTTGATGAAATTAAATTAATTTAATTGAAATTAATTTAATTAGTAAGTTTAAATATTTGGATTTAAACTATAGGAAATTGAGTTTAATTAATTAATTAATGACAATTAATCAATTAAAGCTAATTAATTAAATAAAATTAATTATTTAATTAATTTTGGGAATTGGATTAGATGATTTGAGTAATGAATTTAGAAGAAAATAGATGATTAATTAATGATTAAAAAACCATTAATTAATAGATGAAAATTAGTGTTTTTAACGTAAAGTCGCAAGCCTGTCCATTTTAGGGTGTCTACAAAAAGTGGAATATATTTGGCTCCCAACAACAATAGGATATTTTATTGTAAAGATAACTGAGGAGTGCAGGAGGCCAAAATATGAGCATGTAAGGGAAGAGAAGAGGTGTGACTAGAGACTGAGAAGATAATAGGGCTAAAGAAAAACTTACCTGAGGAACTGATGACGGCAAAGGAAATGACATATCCTCTTGCATTATAAGTGGGCCATGTTCCTCTTCTGATTCTTGCAGTTTGAGCCTCCTGACCCTTCTCTTTTTCTTTTATGGAGGAGCAACAGGCTGCAAGGGCTTTCCCCTCTTAGTCTTTAGGATTTGATTAAGGAGCTTATAGTAACATGGCCCTTTAGAAACCTTATCTTCTTAAGATCTTTCTTTTATGCTTAGAGGTATTGCCTCCTCCATAGGCATTTCAACTATATCCACTACCACATCCTAATATTCTAGAAGACTAATACAAATAGAGGGGACAAGTTCTTCTTGCTCTTGGCTTTTTGATGTGGATTCTTCATTGTGATCTTTATCCCATTTTTCTTCAAATTCCCCATCCAACTCAATGTTATACAGGGGGTCAAATTTTAGCTTGGACTCCTATCTAAAAATCAAAAAGTCTATAATATTATTATCAGGCCAATTCTCACTCCTCAGGTGGTCCTTTAGAGTCTAGAAAATTTTAAAATTGGGATTATATCGATGCTTAACCACATAGAAATCCTGCCATGGGGGCGGGACGGTTGAGCAGGGCTCATCATTGCCTCCCAATGTGGCCAAGAGTGATAGGGGATAAATTAATTTTCTTCTTTAAACACTCATCTAGGTCAAAATCCCAAGATTCATCAAGAAACAAGAGACAAAGATGAGTAAGCTTTGACCTCAACAGGTTCTTGGATTTTTTCTTGTTCAATGTTACACCACTAAAAGTAACTAATGGTTTATACATCATTGTTTTGTTCTTCCCTGCACCCATTCTCTCATCAACCAAAGAGAGCAATAAAAAAACCTCTAGGACCAACACTCTGTTTGGGTTGAAGGTGGGGAGAAAGAAATATTTCTCAATAAAACCATGCATTTGGATGATCATAAAATTAATTCCATAAAACCATTCTATCTGAATCTCATAATTTCATAACCAGGCCATCTATATAGCGGAGAGTCTACTTTAAAAAAATGGGTCCACAAAAAACTGCATGGAAGGCCTCAACAAAATTTTTAGGAAATCATCATAGTCACTAGACCTGCTTAAAATGGGTGTCCACACAAAAATATTTTTTCTCCGGTCGGCAAGGTCTACAATATCTAGCTTCAATGATTTTTAAAAGAATTTAAAATTTTGATACAACATATGGACTAAAAGGGAGGGTACCTAAATTGAGAAGATATTTGATAGTCCTGAAGCTTTTAGATCATTTCATCTATAATTGTATCAGAAAAATCATACCGGGTGCCAAAACTCGACTCCAATTTTAACTAGTGTGCCACGGATGCTTGGAACTCTTGCACAAATGAATCATTTTCCATCCCATAAATAAATGTAATCATGAAAATGATGTCTTTTTTAAAATAATTATTAAAAGATGAATGAGGAATTGGGAAGCCTGACCTACCCAAAAACCTTACTTGTAATTCTTGGTTTAGAAATGCCTATGAGTCTGACAAGTGTCTCCATTTTTTCTCCTGAGTAGACTTATCAAAAATTAATGTATTCTTCACGCCCTTAGGGATGCCTATCATATTTCTAATAGAATTTGGATTCATCTCCACCCTAAGGTTACCGCACCATATGGTGTTTATTTCTAAATCAAAATGCCTTATCATGACATCTACCAATTTTGGACAGTGGTGAATGTTCAACACCACGCATTGAGGTATGCCAGAATTCCAAATTTTCAAGCCCATTCGCTCAAAAAATTTGTTCAATTTCTTTTGAAATGCACCTTCCCTCAACCCTCTTATTGATGATGCTAGCACTGGGTCTGAGATATAATCTGTTGGGTCCTTGACCATTTTCGTGTCTTTAGTATTTTCAATCTTTACAATTTCTATTTTCGTTAACATTTTTTCTATAACCTTGGGTGCTTGGGAATATAAGGCATCTACAAATAAATTGGCCATCTTTGGGGTATAGGGTGAGACACAAGACATTGACATTTAGAGGAGAAAGCACTCTCTTAACATAAGAGAACCAGAGACTTGAAATCGTTCTTCACAATGATATGAAATCATTCAAGCTTCAACAACACAAAAATAAAAGCAGGGTGGTAACCACCATAAGCATGTGAATTTATTTACTTGCTCTTTGTGTGTTATGCGGATAGAGGGGAAGGTGTAAAAACTGCTTGGACTCACTATCATTTTGGAAAATGAGGCTCTAAGAACTGCTGAGAAATTGACACAAAATCCCTAGGAATAAATTTTAAGACATGCAGGACAATATTGACCACCGCTTGTAGGAAAAGAGGGGCGAGCTAAAAAATGGAAGGAAATCAAACATTAAAGAAAGTGTACCTAACAATACTTATTCAGAACAAAGCACGACTAACCTACTATTTACAAGAGGAAAATGTGGACAATTAATGGAAATATTATAGGTAGATACCATTTATAGAGATCTTGAAAGGGTTACCTTCCATGTCCTCTAGGTCAAAAGCGTTGCCACCATTGTCGTTTGATATACAAAAATGGCCCTCCCGTAGAGCATCAAATTTTGCATGCTAACTTGGCTTACTTTCTCTTTCATTATACTTTAGAACTAGGTCATTCTCCTTAAAAATTGGGTTTAACACTCTTTTATCAAACCATTTTTTAATGACCCCTTGATGAGGTTTAAGGGTGTCATAGGCTTGTTCACACTATTCCTGCAGATTTAACAATTCACACAACCTCACATTCATGTCGCCATCTTCCTCAACCTTAGTAGACTTTAGGAACTATAATGCTAGAATTTCTATTAAGATGGGAAGGAGAGATTTCTTCCAGTAAACCAGCTCGTATAACAAATTCTTCAGAACCTGCTTTGGAGTAATTCTATTTTCCCGCAATGCAGCTTGCAAGTTCTTGTGACATTCTTGTTGATGCTCCGAGTCAATCCTTTTGATAATCCTGATCAAGTTTTTATTTCTTTGAGGGTAGTTGTTTGAAGACATCTTTAGAAAAAATACCATTTTTTTAGTACAAAATCAAACATCTTGGCTCCAAGGAACACCTTTGCATTGCCTAAAATTATTATTTTTGGGGGTTTGAACCTTGACACCAACCCCTTGGGGAAGTTGACGATCTCATTTTCTGTGGCATTTTTTAGTGGTTCAACTTCTACCTGTTGGGTGAAATATTTTGTTGTTCTAAGAATCCATCTGTGTCTAGTGCTCAAGAGAGGGTTGATCATCCCGATGAAATCTAGACCCCACTAAAAAAATGGAAGGAAATCAAATATTAAAGCAATTGTACCTGACAATACTTATTCAAAATAAAGCACAACTAACCTACTATTTACAAGAGGAAAATTTGGACAATTAATGGAAATATTATAGGTAGATACCATTTATAGAGAACTCAAAAGGGTTACCTTCCATGTCCTCCAGCTCAAAATCCTTGCCACCATTGTAGTTTGATATACGAAAAGGGCCCTCCCATAGAGCGTTAAATTTTGCATGCTAACTTGGATTACTTTCTCTTTAATTGTACTTTAGAACCAGGTCATTCTCCTTAAAAATTGGGTTTGACGCTCTTTTATCAAACCATATTTTAATGAGCCCTTGATGAGGTGTAAGGGTGTCATAGGCCTATTCACACTATTCCTATAGATTTAACAATTCACACAACCTCACATTCATGGTGCCATCTTCCTCAACCTCAGTAGACTTTAGGAACTATAATGCTAGAATTTCTATTGAGATGGGAAGGAGAGATTTATTCTAGTAAACTAGCTCATATAAAAAATTCTTCAGAACCTTCTTTGGAGTAATTATATCCACCCACAATGCAGCTTGCAAGTTCTTGTGATATTCTTGTTGATGCTCCAAGTCGATCCTTTTGATAATCCTGATCAAGTTTTTATTTCTCTGAGGTAGTAGTTTGAAGATGTCTTTAGAAAAATTCCATTTTTAGTACAGAATAAGACATCTTGGCTCCAATGAACACCTTTGCATTGCCTAAAATTATTATTTTTGGTGGTTTGAACCTTGACACCAACCCCTTGAGGAAGTTGACGATCTCATTTTCTGTGGCATTTTTTAGTGGTTCAGCTTCTACCTGCTGGGTGAAATAGTTTGTTGCTATAAGAATCCATCTATGTCTAGTGCTCGAGAGAGGGTTGATCATCTTGATGAAATATAGACCCCACTATGTGAAGGGTTCATCAACTATATGGGCCTTAGTAGCATGGCGAAATTCTTTCTACTTCCTACAAAGAATTGGTATTTTTCACATTTATTTACTAGTTCAAAGAAATAAAAAAATATGGTTGGCCAAAAATAACCAGCTTGCATGATCTTGAGAGCAATTTTTTTTGTTGAATAATGACCTCTTGAAGAGCCATTATTCATTTCTCATAATACCTTCTAGCTCTGGGTCTCATTAATACATCTCAGTAAACTTTCATTGAAATTTCTCCTAAAGAGTACACCTTTGATCAGGAGGTATCTGACACCTTGTAGTTTGTAGTATCTTCTTTTGTTTAAAGGGAGGTGAGAAGGATATCTTCCTATCTACATATAATTTACCCGGTCAACTACTCATACATTTGCTTCTTTGAGATAATTTATGAGGATCAATTCCTTTGCTCCTTCTGGTCCTTTTGCAATATATTCACAAAGGCCTCTTCCTCGGATCACTTTAGTTGGTCAAACCTCTATATTGTACTCAATTTTTTTAATCCATTTTCCTCTTTTCTGGGTAATCTCACCGTCCATAATTTACTCTTGTACACTCAGATGACCCACGTATACTATAATCTTTCTCCCTAAGATCATAGGCCGAAATTTTTTGAGACCCTTCACCAAAGTGAAGGCTTACTTCTCCAAAAAATTATACTTAACCTCATATTTCTTGAGAGTCCTAGAGTAGAAGGCGATAGGGTATTCTTTTTGGCTTTCTCCTTTCTGTGTAAGCACAATGACAAGACTATATTCACTCCCATAAGCATATATTATGAAATCCTTATAAAAGTATGGATTTGACAACATTGGGTCAGTAATTATTGCCTCCTTTAGCCTTTCAAAGACAACCTTCCCTTCTAGGGTCCAACAAAAGGTTTACTCTTTTCTCACCATCAAAGTGATGGGGCGCACCATTCCCGCAAATTAGAAATGAACTTATTGAAAAAGTTTATTTTTCCAAGGAAAGATTGGATTCCCTTTTTATTTGGCAGAAGCGAGAGCTCTAGAATGTATTTTACTCATTCTGGATCTATGGAAATTCCTTCTTTTAATACTATGTGTCCCAAGAGTTTTCCTTGCAAAACTTCAAACACACTTTTCTTTGGATTCAAAGAGATTCCAAACTCTTAGAATTTCTGAAATACTTGATTGAGGTTGTTTGGTCCTCTTTATTTTCAAAAAGCACTATAAAATCATCTAGGTAGATTAGGATAACCAAGTCTATTAATTCCTTGAAATACATCTCCATAGCTTTCTATAAGGTGGCTCTTGCATTTAAAAAACCAAATGGCATCTTAGCATAAGCAAAAGTTCCCAACTTGATGGTGAACATGGTTTTATGTTGATCATCTTCTGCCACATAGACTTGGTTGT
The DNA here is from genome assembly GCA_018584345.1 of Thuja plicata. Lineage (NCBI taxonomy): Eukaryota > Viridiplantae > Streptophyta > Pinopsida > Cupressales > Cupressaceae > Thuja > Thuja plicata. The sequence continues at coordinate 854,526 of MU227720.1, read as the reverse complement.
ATCTTAACAAACCATCTAGCAGCAAGAACATCTATGAGCCTGCAACAGTCTGTAAAATTTGCTCCATTGAAGGCAGGGGATGGTGATCTTTTAGAGAGGCTTTATTAAGATCTCAAAAATCCATGTAGAGGCAGATGTCACCATTTTTCTTATGAATTAGAACTAGGTTGGACACCCATGTGCTATGTTTAATTGGGTAGATAATCTTGGATTCAATTAGTTTGGTCAACTCGTGTGCCATTAAGGCTTATATCTTGGGGTTGACTGGCCTCTACTTTTTCTTGATGGGCTTTAATCTTCCTGCTAACTCAATTGTGTGCTTTATGATATCTCTATTATAACCTTGTAGGTTTTCATAGGTCCATGTGATGACCCCTTTGTACTGGTGGCACATTGATTTGAATAATTATATATCCACTTCAGGAACTTCTTTTCCAACCTTTATGTTTAATTGGGTAGATAATCTTGGATTCAATTAGTTTGGTCAACTCGTGTGCCATTAAGGCTTATATCTTGGGGTTGACTGGCCTCTACTTTTTCTTGATGGGATTTAATCTTCCGCTAACTCAATTGTGTGCTTTATGATATATCTATTATAACCTTGTAGGTTTTCATAGGTCCATGCAATGATCCCTTTGTACTGGTGGCACATTGATTTGAATAATTATATATCCACTTCAGGAACTTCTTTTCCAACCTTTAGCTTTCTACCATCTTCGACGTCTAGCTCTTCATAATCCTTTTAATTTGTGGCAAACTTGCATTTGTCTCTTCTGACATCATCACAGTCAAATGCACTCTCCAGGGTTATTAATCCCTGCGATAATTTATTCCCTCTCATATGAATGACCTAGTCTTCATAGGCCTCTTCTATTTTGGGTGGAATTTGCTCTGCAAATTCTCTCGCTTGCTGGATAAACAAAGAAATTTGTTCATCATTTTTGAACACTTTCTAGTGATTATCGTTATCTAGTATAGATGGTCTTACTATCACATAGAATAAATGCTCATTTGTAAATAGATCAGTGATGGGTTCAAAATGAGAACCAAGTGTAGCTAATTGATCAACTTCTGAGTTATGCTTCCTTGGAATGACTCTCATGTTGAAGGCATCAAACATTTCGATCAGATCCCATACCTTGTGGCGGTAGTACCTCATTCATAAATTTTTGGCCATAGATGTAGTACAAACTTGCTTCACTACTAATTTGGAATCTCCAAATAATTTCAACTGTTTGATTCCCATTCTTTCAGCAAAGTCTATCCCTCGAACTATTCCTTCATACTCTGTTTCATTATTTGTTGAACCAAATTGAAAGTGGAAAGCCTCCTTTACCTATTATCTTGAAGGATAAATGAGATGGATACTAGCGCCTGAACCTATTTGACATCTAGCTCCATCGAAGTACATTGTCCAAAGCTCTAATGACTAGAGGTTAATGCCTTTACTTTTCTCTTCATCAGTGACTCTTGGCATTGGCTGATCTTCATCAAACATTACATAAGTGCCTAATCCGATAGCATGGAAGTTACCAAAAGGATCATCCTCAAATAAGTTATTGAGAAACACTTCTTCTCTTCGATTCTATTTCTAGTGACTTCTTCATCCTCCAAAATTTCAATGCAGTACATTCCTTCTATAGAAGTAGAGTTATGAGTGGGTTCAAACTTGAGCACGGGTTCATCTGCTACATGAATATCATTCATTGGTTTAGAAAACACCTTGCATTTATCTCCATGATTGGTCCTTAATATTAGGTTGGACCAGTAAAGTGAAATGTAACCTCCTATTTTGGCTATAAAATCCCTTGAAATATAGACACCAAAAAGGGAATATTAATGACCATTACTTCCTACAGGACTTTAATATTGGGATGATAAAATAGTGTGAAAGGGAGCTCTTTAATCAATCCTATGGACTGGACTCGCTTTCCATCCAATTTCACTATTCCTCTATCAGAGGCCTCATATTTAATATGGAGGGCTTCTACAATTTGTTTAGGCATGATAATACTACTAGCTCTTGAATCTATCATTGAATTATGTAGCAACTTATCCCTGATTATCAAAGTAAGAAATAAAGGCATGTGTTTAGACTTAATTTTTTCCTTCTCCTTCGTTGGATTGTCAGAATTGATCAATGCAAATGACTGTTGAATCTGGGGAACCTCTGGCTCCATGACATGTGTCTTTCCTTTTAATTTTTCTTGTTCTACAACCTTCGCTCTTGCCAATTTATCTTGATTGTCAAGAGCTTCTTTTAGTAATTATTTTGTTTGTGGATTGTGAGCATATCCTAAATGGATAAATTCAAAGGGCCCTTTTTAAATTGTTCCACTATGTCCACCTTTGTTTCCACTAGAATCTTTGGATCTTTTGGCTTCCATGGACTAGATTCCATTTATCGCTGAGTTGGAGATGTCTTTGTTAGACCTATTCAAATTTTTCATGGTTCCATGCATTTGCTCTTATCTCTGCAATTGTTCTTGGTCTCTGTCCTTAACCCTTACCTATTTTTGAGACAAGTCTTTGAAAATCCCTAAGTCTTTGTGATACGTTATATTTTCAAGTTACTTTTTCATGTCACTATAGACTTATTTACCCATGTGTGTTTGTTATCCTTGCCTTTATATCTTGATCTCATAATGAGGATGGAATATTCATTTATATCTAGCGACTTGGCACGACCTTTATCTCTTAATCTTAGAATGAGATGGAATATGCTTTAAGGATTCAGAGATTATGCACACAATGTTGATCAAGATTCAGATGTGTGGTTGGCGCTGAATTGCTAGACAAAGTCAAGGTTAATCTTTTTATTCAGAGATCTGGCGAGGACCATTGATGTCTTTTAAATTGTTTGGTGTGCACTGAATCTCCGAATAGACTTAGGGGTTAAGAAATGTTTCAATGACTTGGCAATTTATTTTATCTCCCAATCTCCAGATCTAACTATGGTTGAGCCAAGTCAAGTCAAGTTTATTGCGAGATTTAGAGATAAGCTTATCTCTGAATCTTGAAACAAAAGAAGAGTTAAATAAAAGATCTCAAGATTCAGCATGAGTCATTAATATAGAGAAAGATCAAGGGTTGTCTCCTAATCTCAGAAAGAATTCGTCAAGTACAAATGCATTTAGATTTTCAACACTAATCGTTGATTGAGATCAAGATCTAGGTCTAGCGCATGATCTCATAATCAAATCAGGGTTAAGTTGTATATCTGGCGACTTGGAGATCTCTTCAGTCATGTGATCACCAGATGGAACCTGAGTGAAGTAAATTCAAGAAGGGTTTGCAGAGGTAAAATTTGGACCATTGATAAATATAAGGATCTATGGCCAGTGCTGAATTGCCAGATAAAAGTCAATGTGTTGCTTTCTTTCAGAGATCTGGTGAGGACCGTCAATGCAGTTTTGATTGTGTAGTGTGCACGTAATCTTGGAATGTGACTCAAGTTAAAGAATTTATTTAGTGACTTGGAGATAAAGGAAAATTGACTGCTCAAGGTTAAAGGCTAGTTAAGGTCAAAGTACAGATGCGAGTTAGATCTGATGGTCAGTGCTAAGGCTCATGGGCAAAGTTGTGCAAGATCTAGTGTTTAGTCATTGCGCCCAAGTGATAGCTGGCAATTTGTGGTGTCATGGTCCTAGGTTTTCAAAGGGTGGTTAAAAGGACAACAAGTTTGAGGAAGATCTACGATAGACACTTTTCCTTAATCACGAAATGTAGTTGATTTACCCTTCAAGGCATTACATCGCGTTGACGCGTGGTGAGTTGTCAAATTTTGGGACTCGTCAAAGATAAGGTTAATGTTCGTGCAAATCTGAGTTGATCTTGTGGTCAACACTTTTCCTCAAAGATAAGATGTACAATAGATAGTGATCAAGGCATCATGCCTGATCGCCATGCATAAAGTTTTTGAGGTTATGGACGGGTTAAAGAACAGTTAGGTTATATTTCATCTAATGGTCGGCACGAAGCCTTAAAGTAGAGATGCAAAGAGATTAACCTTCAAGGCATTGTGCGAAAGTGACATGTGTCATATCTGAGATCATGGGCCACAGGTTTTAAAGAAAGGTAAAGGCATTGTAAGTTGATTTTATTCTGACGGCTAGAACAAAGCCTCGAAGAAAATATGATAGATGGATGGTGGTGGATTCAGATTTTTTCTTAGAGACATCAATGAATCGATCTGATCTTGTGGATCAATATTACACAGTTGTTGGACAGTGTAGGGATTAAAATCTGATATGGCGAGATATATTAAAGACCAGAGTTGATAGATGGGGTTTCTAAATTAGTTGGATAAATGCATATAGTGACACCTAGTCTCTTTGCATTTATGTTCAGTTACTATCTGCGTCATGGCTTGGAATTTCTTACACTGCAGTGTACTGTGCTCACATCCATAGACTATGGAAATTGATTTCAGATCAGATCTACATAGATTAAAGAGAAAGATAGGGTTTCAAATTGATCACAAAATTGAATGCTTTTAATACTTGCATTGATTGGTTGAAAACCCTAACCCTAAATGGTTTGAAGTTTGTTGCATTCCTCTTCCTATAAAGAGATTTTCAAGACCATTTAGTAAGGGTTGGAGAATTGGGAGAATATTGTAAAAGCTTTAGGCTTGTATTTGTTTCCAGTCTAGGATATAACATATGTGTTTCATACTTTAATAAGATATAATAGAAATTTGTATGATCCTTTGCATATTATCTTATTTTGTATTTCCCTGTCATATTGTTGCAGAAACAAGATTTCATTATACTTAATATCAATGATCTCATATTTTAAGTCTCTCCTTTGTGTTATCTCTTGAGTTGTAAGTTTTCTGGTTTACTGTATGAGTTTTGCTTATACATATGTGTATTCCACAAGTCTTTGATTTTAGATCAACTTAAAATGCTTTGGATATTACATTGATTCTACTAGATTATCTACGAAAGGATATTATAAGCAGTGTGTGATCTAAGATATTTATGTTTATGGCTTTGAGTCTATACCAATAGGTTTGTTTCAGTTTTTAGTATTGTACTTAGGAGTTTACCCAATGGATAAGGCACTGATCCAAAACTAGTACATTCTCTTGAGATATATGTATGATAGATCTAGTTATATTTTGTCCCTGAGATTACATCAAAAAGCATTTCATTTCATTTTATGTTTTGTAGTTGTTTGTCGTTGTCCTACATAGTAGTGAAGAGTCAATAAGTGAGTGGTTACCATTTAGTACTTGTATAGTAGTAAATGGAAGCACTTCCATGGTAGAATGGTTTAGCCTTCTGAGTAAGTGGTTTGGGGTCATGTCAAGGACCTTGAATGGGTTCCTAACTTTGATCTGGCTTTATCCCCCTATTCTGCCCCATTTCCACTTTTTCCAACCTATTTATGGCACCCCAGACTAAAAAACTGGGACTTTGACCTCAGGGTCAAGGTCGACCTTTTTGGTTCAAGGTAGACCTCGACCATGACCTAGGTCACAATCAACCTTTTCCAAGCCTGGGATTCAAATTTTAGAATTTCAGGGTTTTCGGATGTCAGTCTTTGGAAAAAGTTAATTCCCATTTTTGGGTCGGCTGTTTTAGTCTTCAGAACAAAAAATCTTAAATTATATTTAATATAGGTCCTCTTCTAGGGGAATGGGTCCAATTGTAATTTAATTCTCCTATTTTAGCCTCCCTAGAGGATTGTGCCCTAATTTCATATAAAAGGAAGCTTTCTCCTCTCATTTTCTTGAACTAAGCATAATCAAGAATCATAAAACTTTCAAGACTTGAAGAGTGAGATCCAAAGGTGAAGAAGCAAGATTTGAATCAATCCAAGTAGCCATTGAAGCACTCATCCATTGTCAAGCACTCATTTTCATCAAGAGATCCATTGGTGGCCATTGAAGGATTCAAGCTCCATGGAGCCCTCTTATTGAATATTTCTCCATCCACATTCCTCCAAGCCTCTTCCAATTCAAAAACCCATTCAAGATTTGTATTGAAGATCTACAAGAAATTGATTGGAGACATCCTACATTCTACATCCCTTTTGGTGCATATATACTTGTGGATTCACAGATTCGAATCCGCCACAAGGACTTCTACAAGCAAGGTGAATTTGTGCATTTACTTTGTTTTTATTTATGCAATTTCAATTATACTTTAAGGTTAATTCCAAAACCTGGGTTTGACTAAGGCAAAACCCTCCCCCCAACAAACAAACCATTTTTCTTGTAGGTACAGGTTTAGAACAATAGATCGGGGCGCAAATTTGGATACCCTTTTTGAAAAACTTTCAGGATCCAAAAACATAATTTGATTCTAAGACTTTTTAGGTCGATTCTACCCTAGGTCAGAATCGGAAATTTTGGGTCAATGGTGACATTAACTTGAGGGTACAAATCAAAACTATGTCAGAATGGAAAAAGATTTCTGGGTTTTGTTCGTCTCTGCATTTTTATTCTAGATCCAGTCTCAAATTTTTCAGAAACTCAACACAGGCTCCAGGAAAAAACATTCTTCAGATCTACCACATTTCAAGGTTAGTACATTTCTCCTATCCATTTCAATTAAGGTTATCAATATTTCTACATCTATTTCACATTCAAATAAATAAACGGGTACTTAAGATCTTCCTTTTTGTCCTTATTTCCAAATGATTGATTCATTTATGCATTGATCCTTCCATTTTGGATTAATCAATTTGGATCTTTCATTTGTACATATAAGGATAGAAGGAGAGCATGTTATTTACCCCCTACATTTTAATAAACAAACAAATCATCCTTTTAAATTTAATATAGGATAATAGCAAACCCTAAAATCAAAACATATCTATTTTCTTATATTACATTTTGGTGAACCCGCGATAGACAACTCTTTATTTTTGGTGTTAGATTTACATATTTTATGTTAGATCTTGCATGAATACTATATTAGCTTTCTTTTATGTTCTTTCATTTACATTTCAAAATTTAAAAATCAAAATCTAGTGTTTCCTAAATTATTTCATTTGTATTTCATTGGTGTATGAGATTTACCACTTCTAGTCCTACTTACAGTATCCCGGTTAGAAGAAGTCGTAGACTTATGGGTTCCTTTGATCCTGAGTCTTCCTCTCCTTTCCTTAGGATCCCAAATGACAATTTGATCACTCATGATTCCAATCCTTCTATGGAGCATAACTCTTCTCACTCATCTCATGACGAGTATGATGCTTTAAGAGTTCCTCCTGAACAAATGCAAAAACTTTCAACCGAACTTCATAAAATGGGAAATTGGCTTATTCAAGAAAATCATAATCAAGATTCCATCCAAGCTATAGAGGCTCTTAAGAAATTCCTTTGTGATAATGATCAAGGTGTTAACCTCTTGTGTGGTATCACTCATCTTGTGCATTTGAATGTTAAACCCTTAGCTCGAGAGGCTCAATATCTAGGATTTACTCCTCCTATCACTAGTGAGGGACCTTATTTTGTTCCTTTACCTAGCATTCCTACTTATACTCCTCCTTTGATGACTACATCTCTCCCAATTTCATCTATTCATGTGAGTGTTCCACCGGTATCTCTACCTACCTCACAATCTTCATATCATAGTGTACCTTTTACTTATACTAATCCCCTTCCAACTGTGGTTCCAAATGTTCCACCGGTTGTGTCTTCCATCCCTGCCACTTCCTACACTTTTCCTAGTGTTCCTAAGCCACCTATGTCTTCTAATGATACCACAATTATTAGTTTGGCTCAAACTGTGTCATCTTTACAACAATAACTTGCATCCTTAACTCGATCCAAGTTTAGCATTCCTACATGTTACATGGGTAGTCCTTTATCCTTAGACATTATTCATGCTATTTTTCCTCAACAAGCCGATATGCCTCATCTTGAGAATTACAAGGGTAAAGGTGATCCTGTTACTCATGTTAAAACATTTCAAATTCTTTTTAGTGATTATGCTCATGACCATAGGATTTTAGCTAAACTATTTGCTAGAAATTTTTGTGATAAGGCTTTGCAACAGTATTTTTCTTTACCTCCTTATTCTATTTATTCTTTTCCTAAACTGGCTAATACCTTCATCCAACAATTTCAAAATAACATTGGTCCACAAGTTTCCTTAACTGATTTAATGCATTGTAAACAAAACATTAAGGAAAAATTGACTGATTTCATTGGTAGATTTAAGCATTTGTGTGCTCATATATCTTATCCTATTCCTGATATTGATATTCAACATATTTTTATTTCAAATCTACAAAAGGATATTAGAGATAAGATTTTGCTTAATGAATTTACCTCTTTTCAACAACTTTGTGCAGCACTTCATCATTGTCAATTACAAGTGAGTGAATTTGAGAGAAACACTCCAATGGCTCCTGTTCCAATTGATAATAGTGATACTGCTCCTAATCCTAATAAGTTTTAGAAACCTAACAACTATATCAAGATTAATAAACAGACGAATGCGGTTGTTGATCAAGTTGTTGTTGCATCTCACAATGCCACTTCTGCATCCACTGCTTTCTGTATGAATCATACATTTAGTTCTCTCTCTGAATATTTACATTCTATTATGAGTAGGTTATTAAGTGCTATTATGATTACCTTACCTCCTATTCGACCTCTCCTTCCTACTACGATGGCTTCAAAATCCTTTGATTCTAAAGATTTTTTCCAATACCATCGCCAAAATGGCCATGATACTGAAAAATGTTATTCTCTAAAGCATAAAGTTCAAGACTTAATCAATTCTAATAATTTATCTATTGATAATTTTGATGGTAATGGGAACAAATCTTTCTCTCCTCCTAATCAAAACCTTAAAATCTATACGAATCCTCTACCTACACATGATACTAATACCATCGCTCAACCATCTTCTGTGGATATCATTTATGATTTGAAGATGGATGATCTTAATCACATTTTTAATCATGTGGAGAGCGTTGTTACATCTCAACCTATTGTTCAAGATCCTTCACCTCCATCTCAACTTCAAGTTCCACCTAAACCTCAGAAACAAACTAAGGATAAATGACCTCGGGAACTTTCAATTACCTTTGATGATTCTGAGACTATTAAGGCTCCTGATGGTCCTCTTTATATTTATGCTAGGATTGCTAAGATACCTACATGTTGTTGTCTTGTTGATCCCACATCTTTAATAAATGTCATTACTAAGGAAAATCTTTTTATGAAAAACCTACAATGTGACTGTTATGATCCATCGGATGCATGGATCTAAACTTGTAATGGTTTTCTCTATCCTGTACTTGGTTCTATTAACTTGTCTGTTGATTTTTGTGGCAAGGTTGTAGATACGACCTTCATTGTCATTCCTACTTCTAATAAATTTCAAGTCAAATTTGCTTTGCCTTGGATAACTATTATGCATGCTATTACTTCTCCTATTCATAAATGTCTTAAGCTCATTCATAATGGAGAAGTAAAAATGATTAATCATAGTTTGTATCAACCTTATAGGCCTAGATATTGTGCTACCCTTGATTTATTTTAGCCTTCATTACCTAATTCTTGTCCTCCTTTCCCTGACAACCTTTTTCATTCATATCAAGCCTATAAACATCACAAGACGGTCGAGTTAAGCATGCCTTAGATAGATCTTAACCATGGTCTTTTTCCCACTCCTTCTATACCTTTTTTATCCATTACTGCTAACTCTATTACTCAACTTCCCAGTGTCTCTTCTTAGTCTACTGTGAATCTTACCAATCCTCCTATAGAACATGTGAAGGAACCCGTTGTTATTCCTCCTAGTTCTCCACATGTGTCAAACAAAGAAAAATATAATAAATCTGCTAACAAATGTCGTAAGAAGCGTAGAGCTAATGCTAGGGCCCGTGCTTCTGTTCTTTGAAATTTTTTACCTTCTTTCGACCAACCTATGCCTAATGTGTTGGAAGAAGTTAATATTCACAATGATGTTAAGATGAATGTGTATGATGATCCTATTCGCATCTTAGATCCCATTTTAATCAATCTCGATGAGGAGGATACTCTAGATGATCCTATTTATCTTAGTGATGAATATGAGACCATTGATCTTGATACTGACTTACCTCATATGCTTTCAACTCAATTGACAATTACACCTAGTATTGAACAACACGATTCTCAAGAGGTTCCTTGTTTGGAACTGGCTATTATTCCTACTGTATTGGATATATTCCCTCTTGTGAGTTGCCCACCTTCCCTAAATGATATAAACTAAGATGGGGAGAGTAGGTGACGTACCTGATTGGCTTATCCTTCATGGTAGCCCTTTATGTGTTTGCATGTTGTATTGTGCTTCTCCCGTAATGTGTTTACTAAATGTTTGTTAGACTCTTTTATATGACCCTTGTTACTTTGTTGGTGCAAGGTGATAAAGGAATCGAATTTGTTGTATAATTCCTCTATATGTATCTCTATTCTTCTATATGTGATTTTAATGTTATTTTGTACTTCTGCTATTGTTTGTAAATGTTTTCCTTGTGTAGTCCACTTGGATCTGTGACATGGTAGCACTGATTCTTTTTGGTCTCCATGTTGTGGTCCGAAAAGACTCTTCTTCGTAAATCTTGAGTTTTCTTTCCTCCATTGTGATTTTAGTTCTACTTTCTTTGTGAAATGATCTCAAATCATTTGCAATAATATCATATCTATATGTACATTTTATCTTATGATCATACTAACCCCACAGTAGGTAGATCCCTTCTGTGTTCTTTGTATGTTTATGTGATATTTCCCTTGATTTGTCTTCGTTTGGGGGCATCTTGTAGTGGAAATGTAATCAGTAGAGTTTTTTATGTTTCTATCAAAGCCATTGCTCCTGTTAAAGTATTAGCAATGAATTTAACATGGGGGCATATGATCTACTCACTTTTTGCACACACGCACGTTCAAAATATTTTCAAAACTTAAATTTTTTTTCCCTTTATGGATTAAAGACTAATCCTTAAAGCATGGATATTTTACTTTTTAGGATCTCTTGATCCCTCTAGTTTAAATTTACACGGATCTCTTGATCCCTCTAGTTTCAAATTATGATGTTTTGATCCCTTAAGGTCGGAAGGTGTCCTTAAGAAGGAATCTCCCTGATGGGTTGACTAGTGAGTAGTCACATTCACTAGGCAGTTCAACTCCATCTTTCCAGTTATACTTTTTCCTTGTGTGGTTCACAATGGGACATAAGTTCTCATTGGGTGAGGTAACCATACCCTCTCTCTCTTTCTCCTTAACTGGTGATGTCTCTCTTATCATGATCTTAGAGTTGATAAAGACTTAATTCCCTTGGGGGCTTAAGAATTTCTTTGTCCCATTTTTATTCCAATAAGATTATCTATTCGTTATGATCTCCTTTACCAAGAGTTTGTATTGAGTCCATACTCTTGCTAAAGTGGGGGCTAAATGTATAGTCGGAAAATGGAAGCACTTCCATGGTAGACTATTTTATCCTTCCAATTAAGTGGTTTGGGGTCATGTGGTTTTGGGTCATGTCAAGCACCTTGAATGGGTTCCTGAATTTGATCTGGCTTTATCCCCTTATTTTTCCCCATTTCCACTTTTTCCAACCTATTTCTGGCACCCCAGACTGAAAAACTAGGACTTTGACCTCAGATTCAAGGTCAACCTTTTTGGGTCAAGGTTGACCTCGACCTTGACCTAGGTCACAATTGACCTTTTCCAGGCCTAGGATTCAAATTTTAGAATTTCAGGGTTTCCAGATGTCGGTCTTTGGAAAAAGTTAATTCCTGCTTCCGAGTCGGCTGTTTCGGTCTTCGAAACAAAAAATCTTAAATTATATTTAATATAGGTCCTCTTATAGGGGCATGGGTCCAATTGGAATTTAATTCTCCTATGTTGGCCTCGCTAGAGGATTGTGCCCTAATTTCATATACAAATAAGCTTTCTCCTCTCATTTTCTCGAACTAAGCATAATCAAGAATCATAAAACTTTCAAGACTTGAAGAGTGAGATCCAAAGGTGAAGAAGAAATATTTGAAGCAAGACAAGTAGCCATTTAAGCATTCATCCATTCTCAAGCACTTATCAAGCACTCATTTTCATCAAGGAGATCCATTGGTAGCCATTGAAGGATTCAAGATCCATGGAGCCCTCTTGTTGAAGATTTCTCCATCCACATTCCTCCAAGCCTCTTCCAATTCAAAAACCCATTCAAGATTGGTGTTGAAGATCTACAAGAAATTGATTGGAGACATCCTACATTCTACATTCTACATTCTACATCCATTTTGGTGCATACATACTTGTGGATTCACGGATTCGAATCCGCCACAAGGACTTCTACAAGCAAGGTGAATTTGTGCATTTACTTTGTTTTTATTTATGCAATTTGAATTATACTTTAAGGTTAATTCCAAAATCAAGGTTTGACCAAGGAAAACCCCTCCCCCAACAAACAAACCATTTTTCTTGCAAGTACAGGTTCAGAACAACAAATCAAGGTGCAAATTTGGATACCCTTTTCTGCAAACTTTTAGGATCCGAAAACAAAATTTTAGTCTGAGACTTTTTAGGTAGATTCTACCCTAGGTCGGAATCAAAAATTCTAGGTCAATGGTGACATTGACTTGAGGGTACAAATTGGAACTGTGTAAGAATGGAAAAAGATTTCTAGGTTTTGTTCGTCTCTATGTTTCTATTCCAGATCCGGTCTCAGAATTTCTAGAAACTCAACACATGCTTCATAAAATATCATTCTTCAGATCTGTCATAATTCAAGGTTAGTAAATTTCTCCTATCCATTTCAATTAAGGTTATCAATCTTCCTACATCTATTGCACATTCGAATAAATAAACGGGTACTTAAGATCTTCCTTTTTGTCCTTATTTCCAAATGATTGATTCATTTATGCATTGATCCTTCCATTTTGGATGAATCAATTTGGATATTTCATTTATACATCTAAGGATAGAAGGAGAGCATGTTATTTACCCCCTACATTTCAATAAACAAACAAATCATCTTTTTAAATGTAATATAGGATAATAGAAAACCCTAAAATCAAAACATATCTATTTTCTTATATTACAATACTTACTTGCCATTTATCTATTGTAAACATCCAAAGTTGTAAAGAGTTGTAAAAGTTGAATATTTAGCCAGATTAGGTGCACCTGCCTTGGTTTTGCATAGCCAGAAGAATAGAGGGCAGTCTTGTCCTATAGTTGGTCCAGTTACCTTGCAGAGCTCTCGTACTTGGAGTTAACCATTCCTAATATTAGTTTCAAGGTATATTGGTTGCTTTCAAAGCATAACAATTTTAAACATGAACAGACTGGACCTTTTGGGTAGTCAGTTTGTTCACCTTAAACCTTGGGCATGGCAATGGTGCAGTTTTATTTGCTAAGACTGGTGGTGGCATTTCCTCTATGAGTCTCCATTTTGAATGAGTATTATATTCTGACTGGACTTGTGGCATCCTTGAAGTAGAAACTTTATTCATGAGCACCATGTCATCCTCGTTTGACATCTAGGAGAAGAGGGCATGATCAGGAGCTATTGTTGATTCTTTTTCTAGGGACATCCCCGCATTTGAGTTGTCACCATGGAATTCTCCATCTCAGGGAAGAATAATAATAAATACCAAGATTAAGAGTTGTACCCTAGCTCCTTTATTCTTCTATATGTTTCTATATATTTCCTCTTGGAAAATCTCAATGCATATGAACATCATTACATAGAAAGCACCATGCGTTCATGTCTTCTACAAAGTTATTTTGTGTAGCAACCAATTCTTTGTTAAGATTAGGCGAAATTAATTGTAATGGTGTCATCAGTTGAGGAACTACAGTCAAATATTTGGATTTATGGCTCTGACCATTGTTATTCTAATTAGTATTCCCTCTATTTATCTTATTCTAGCTCTGATATTGATTTGACTAGTATGGGGGTCTTCCATTTTGTCAGTTTTCAAAATTTTGATTTTGTGGCTGCTGGTGTACACCATGCTTCCTTTTCAAATTGGTGAGCTCATTTGATATTGTTCTCAACATACTTTTCATCTCACTCATTTCAGCTAGTAGGGAAGGAGTAGTCATTTTTGGCACTTGACCATTTTGGTAAACATACATAGATTGTGAGGTAGTGCCAACAAAGCTAGTGGAAGTTTCACTTTGGCTATGATCTAGGGTTTGTAAGGAACATTCATGGAGTATCATCAATAGTGGCATTGATGCTCATTTTTGCACATCAATTAGATTATTCTCAACTCTTATGGATATCTCATAGGTAGCTAGCAAAATTACACCTCCCATAGTTTGAATAGTCCAAGTTATATTAGCGTTAAAATATTTTAAGTAAAAAATAGGCCATGGGCACTAGAGGACATGCTTCAGTTGGGATTCTATTCCATGTCCTATGGAATTTTCTATTAAATTCCACCACTCTCTTAATATTAATGAGTTGGTGAAGCAGTGAGGAACAGTCACCCTTCTCACAAAAATGGTTATAAAACAAGTTTCCAAGATCATCCCAGGTAGCTATATATTGTTTGGGGTCAAAGATATATACCAATGTAGTGATTTCCCTTTGAAATATGTGGATAATAGTCTCAGGGCCTCATTATGCTCTGTAATATAATGGACGATACAAGTATTAGCTACATATGTCATGCATTTAGTAGGGGTTTTTTGATCTTCACCCATGAATTTAGGTAAAGTATTCAAAGTGATAGGGGAATAAAATCCCAGTTTACACTATAATTTGGTCAAATAAGGGGGCTCCCACTATCCCAAATCATAAACTTGTTCTAGATCAGACTCTAGAGGAGGGATCAATAATCCCAAGTAACGAGTGGATATGGATCTTGTGACAGGCCTGTGGCTCACAAACTTATTCTAGATCAGTCTCCATAATGGTTTGGTCCCACTGAGCATGCCAGAAAAAGAAATGTTGATTCTAAAATTTTCACTTCAGAAAGGTAACATACCTTATCAAAAGTCTAAGTATCACGGGACCAAATTGCCATACTCAAAAAAATCTTTGGGATTGAGGAGCCTACTCTCCATGAATAGAGGAATGGAAAGAGAAGAAAATTGAAAATATATCTAAGCTATAGGCGATGCGCAATATCATTTTATTACTTACAATCTTTCTTAAATGAAAAGAAAGAACCATAACATTATAATGCAAACATTGTCCCATAAATTGGCATAGTATACTACAATCCCCTCATTATTGAAATGAGAACATAAATACAAGATCCTAGACATAGATCTAAACATTCATATAATTTCTTGGGTGCATCTATAAAATATGGGCAACAATAAGAACATTCAAAGACACCTATTCATATATTTACTCTTGATAACATCACAAACATGGAGCACATCTATGTCTTAATTAATTTCAATTGGAAGAGTTAGTTTCAAACATGATCCATCATTGAAAATAATCTTGAACATAGAAATACTAAAGTCTTATAAGATAACCAATATCCAAATTGACAAAGGCTTCTAGTGTATTCAATATCAATTTAAACAAAAAGGCTCGATTGAGCGCAATCAAATCCAAATTACCAAGAAAGTATTTAGAATAAATGTCTGAAAATATGGTATCCCAAAATTATATTACAGGCAAATATCGTCTAGTCAAATATAAATCTTAATATCAACTAAAAATCCAACCCTTTGAAAGAGAAAAACACCCCCTCTTAAACCAATTCCCACAACTAGAAAGATTCTTCCCAACAACAAAACCCTCGCTGATTAGGTCACCACCTGGAGAAAATCATTGCTCAAGGCCATTAGAGGAGCTACTGAAACACACTATCACCTGAAAACATTGATCCACTCGACACACATCCAAAGAGAATAAAAAATTGGTACCACCACCATCATCCATCCTCTGAAATGTGAACAACTTTTCCTGAATTGGCTCGAGACACGTGGAAACATGATGAAGTTTAGAGATAGAGAAAATCCTTGCGCTCTTTGAAAATTTATGTGGACATGAAACGTGTCTTGCACCATTTAAGTTCGCAACCAAAGAAAGATGGGGCTTGTGAAGGAAAAAGGTACATTGAAACCTGCAACAATAAACTCTAACTTGTGGCAACAAGATAGTTTGTATAGAGATATATAATATATGTGTATATACATACATACATACACACACACACACATGTGTGTGTGTGTATGGTTATGTATCGTCAAAAAATGGAAGCACTTCCATTTAAGACTAGTTTAGCCCTCTGAGTAGTGGTTTGGGGTCATGTCAAACACCTTGGATGGGTCTTTGACTTGGATCTGATTTTTCCCCTGTCCTGCCCTATTTTCCACTTCTCTCCTACAAGTTTATGGTATCCTACTCTGAGATTTTGAGGTTCTTGACCTCAGGTTCAAGGTTGACCTCGACCCTGACCTAGGTCAGGGTTGACCTCGACCCTGATCTAGGTCAGGGTTGACCTCGACCCTGACCCATGGTTT
The DNA here is from genome assembly GCA_018584345.1 of Thuja plicata. Classification (NCBI taxonomy): domain Eukaryota; kingdom Viridiplantae; phylum Streptophyta; class Pinopsida; order Cupressales; family Cupressaceae; genus Thuja; species Thuja plicata. The sequence continues at coordinate 838,079 of MU227720.1, read as the reverse complement.
AAATTTAAAATTTTAAAGATTTCCAGATGTCGGGGTTTGGAAATAATTATTTCCTGCTTCTGGGTCGGCTGTTTTTGGCTCCGAAGTGGCAACTCTTAAAAAAAAATATTTAATATAGGTCCATTTCTAGGGGTATGAGCCTAATTGGAATTTATTTCTCATATGTCAGCCTCTCTAGAATTTTGTACCCTAGACTAGTATATAAGGAAGCCTTCTCCTCTCATTTTTTATCATCTACGCATAATCTATGGAAGTGATTGTCTACTTTCAAGTATTCAAGCATTCAAGCATTCAAGCATTCAAGATTCAATTCATCAAGGAGATCCATTAGTATCCATTGAAGGATTCAAGATCTATGGAGCCCTCTTGTTGAAGATTTCTCCATCCATATCCATTCAAGCTTCTTCCTATCCCAAGATCCATTCAAGATTGGTGTTGAAGATCTAAAGGTAGTTGATTTGAGACATCCTACATCCTACAATTCTACATCCATTTGGAGCATCCATACTTGTGAATTCAAGGATTTGAATCCTCCACAGGGATTTCAACATAAGCAAGGTGAATTGTTCTATTTACTTTGTTTATTACTGCAATTTCAATTCTATTTCAAGGTTAATTCCAAAACCAAGGTTTGACCAAGGCAAAACCCCCCATCCAAACAAAAAAAACCCTTTTTTCTTGTAGGTACAGGTATGGAACAATGAATTACATAGCAGATTTGGATACCCTTTTCGGCAAACTTTTAGGATCCGCAAACAGATTTTTCATCGAAGCAATGCAGGTCAAGGTCGACATAAAGGGGTACAATTGTGCCCCTGTATTTGGGTTAAGGTCGACCTTGCTCAGAAAAGAAAATGATTTCTGGGTTTTCTCCATCTCTATGTTTCCAGGCCAGGGCAAGTTGCAAAATTTCCAAAAACTTAGTACAGACACCAGAAAACAACAATTTCCAGATCTGTTATACTTTGAGGTTAGTATTTGTCTTCAATTCATTTCAATTAAGATTTTAATATTTTCAGATCTATTACACACTCTCCTCCAAAATAGAATGTAAGGTTTTCCTCTTTCTTCTTATTTCTAATCGATTGATTCATTTGTGCATTGACCATTTTCTTGTGGTTAATCAATTTGGATCTTTCCCATGTGAATTTGGGGCTAAGAGGAGAATCTTACCTTCCCCAACTTTTCATATGTAAAGGATATTATTTAGATGTGCAAATCTCTTGTACCTATTTCATCCTAAATATTACCTCTTTACAGGTTCAAATGCACACACACACACACACACACACACACACACACACACACACACACACACGTGTGTGTGTATGTGGTTCATACACACACACACACACACACACACACATATATACATACATACACACGCATAGTGACATACATATATATACACACACACATCCCTACTATTCTTCCAATTACAGTATGTGTGTATGCATGTATATATGTATGTCACTATGCATATGCGCATGTGTGTGTGTGTGTGTGTGTGTGTGTGAAAATTTCTAGGGTCGAGGGACCAAAACATGCACATCCTAACTTCTACATGTCACCAAAAACATTTCTTACATGTAATGTGATGATTGGGTCATGATGTCAACAAAATCTACATGATCATATTTGTAAACCTCAACGAGGGTACGATGTTATTGGAAACCTTTATATTCATGAACTATGTTGCATTATTACATTCAGATTGAATAGACTATGCAACACAATTCATGATTATTAAGGTCTTCAATTGGTAGAGTGTCCTCATTGAATGGACCCTGCATGGCAAAGTTGCACTGTGTTGTTGCACTTACATTTATTTCCCAAACATATTGAACACTGCACAATGGGTGGGATAGAAAGGAATGAAAGATGGCCTCATCTGTGATGATCTAGGCATATGAAATGGTATATGCATCAATAAGGGAAATCAGGGTGGTGGAATTAAGGAGAGGTGACACATATTAAATGCAGATGGATGTTGTAGTGTATGGTGTCAGCGGTAAGATAAAGTGGTGGTGATAGTAGATTCGGTGGCCATGTGTGTGAATGCTACGAGGCCACCCTGTCCATTACAGATGAAAGGGAGAATAATTTCGGTGGTGGGCATGTGCATGTCCCAGTCAAGGCACCAAAAGGGGTTCATTTTGACATGTTAGAGGAAAAGGGCCTGTTGACGTTGCATATGGATGAGTCGAGGCCATAAATTTTTATTTGGGGTTGCTAACTCAGCAAGCAACCATGACTATCATGTGGTACCCCAAAATATAGGGTGCACACTTTACGACTCCTCTCCCATATATATATGTAAATTGAAAACACAATCAGTTTTCAATTATGCATAATAGTTTTATTGCATCATCAAGACATCTTGATGATTCAAGAATGCTAGTAATCAGAATTGAAAACAAATTCCTTTTCAATTATGAATACTAGGCTTCTTGCATCATCAAGCCATCTTGCTGACATAAGATTAGTATTATTGACGTTGAAAAACATATTCCTCTTACAATTAGGAATAGTAGACTTCTTGCATCAGCAAAACCTCTTGATGATGCAAGAATACTAGTATTGATAATGGAAAACACATTCCTTTTATAATTAGGAATAGTAGACTTCTTGCATCAGCAAGACATCTTGATGATGCAAGAATACTATTATTGGCAATTGAAAACACATTCCTTCATTAATATGAAAATTGAAAAATGCATTCCTTTAAATATATGTAAATTGCAATCCTTTTTCAATAATATGTAAACCATATGTAAAGTCCAAACAAATTGCTTCACAACCAATAAAGGTGTTGACATCCCGTCGCAATCATCATATTACATCCTATAGTTTTCACATTCAATTAGTTGTGCAAAATGAACATACTGCCTATCAAAAAGTATGCATGAATGTAGAAAACATTGCAAGTCACTGAAACTATGCATGTCCTATGATTTTGAAAATAAAACCATCCATAAGTCACTGAAACCAAATAGGAAAAGAATTGGTTGGAGAGGTGGGCGCTTCCCTTGAGGCTTTAAGAGGAACCATGTTCTTATCCCCTGCGGTCTATTGTCTGCTACCAAATGGAATTTTGAATTATGTTTCCATATCTAACAGTGGCAACAAATTGTGGGATCCCTGAATGATAGTTGTTCATAGCAAGAAAAGTGAGAGGCGGTGAAGAAGGTGAACAATTAAAAGCTACCAAAAAATTGGGGATATTTATGTTGATCTTATCCCACAGAATACCATACCCTTACGGCAAGAGAATATATGGAGTGGATGTACTGATTAACATATTCTTTCTACTATGCAATCATCCTTTCGTCTACCTCGTGTTCCTTGGTTTCCTTCTCTTGCTTTTGTCTTTCCTCCTTTTCCATCTTCTCCTCTTCTTTCAACCTTTCCTTTTCCTTATTTGGAATTTCCTTTTCTCCTCTCTTGATCCTTCTTTTCCTTGGCCAAAACACGTGCAACCTTTCTTTCTTTCTTTCTTTCTTTATTTATTTATTTTCCTTCCTCTATTTCTTTCTTCCTCAAGTCTTGCGCCATAAAATCCTTCATGTAATCATCAGAGGTTAATAATTGGGATTCTCAGCTTAAGAGGATCCCCTGATTGGCCCCCTAACATGTTTTTGGTTGACAATGTGAATGGGAAGCTTTAAGAATTTCCTCAATGTAGATTACTTCCAAGAACTCGGTGTCTTGGGCACTTGTGACATTAGGGTTTCCTCTTCGACGTGATCTACTTCACATGTTTCTTGTGTGAAATCTGCTTCTCTCCCACTATCTGATATCCCATAATCAACATAGTAATGCAAAACTTCTACTGTGGTAATGGTGGGTGGTGAAGGGAAAGTGAAAGTTCCTTCCCATCTTCACCTTGCAAGTAGACACCTATATTCTCAGCCCCTTCTACCACCCATGACAAAGGTATTCACTCAGATGGAAGACCAAGAGTCTTGTCCGCATTATTATCAACATTTTCCATTTTATTTAGAGCTGGTTGATTACAGTGCATTTGTGAATTCTCCCCACTTTGACATATACATGAGCTATGTTTTATGCAACATCTTCACTTGAAACAACAACTCCTATGAGGCTAAGCATGTTCAAAATTGCACATGCATCTTCCACATTGTTAATTTTAAATGTGTTGCTAGGTTGCATATCGTCCACAAGAGCATCTTGATTTAGGGGCCATATCCTGATCCTTTTGAGTCTCGCCACAATGTCAGAAACAATCAAAGCCCTTCTCAAGGACTTGCTGCCTATTTCTGCAAGTTTTTCCCACCTGATTTCAATATTTGGATACTTTTTTATGAAGTTTCTTGTTTTGATTTGAAGTATGTTTTGAATGGAGAGAAAACACTCACATCCAACGGTTGTGATTTGTGTGAGTTGTGCACTGATAATTTTAGTAGGTTAATGCCTAGCATGTGTGCCTCTTGGATTGCTATAAGTGCAACATGGATCCCATGTCCATAAAAAATGAGCAAGTGCATGTTCATTGGTGAAACACCTCTTGGCACTGAGAGAGAAAAGTGGTGCAGCCAATTAAGGGATAGATCCTTAGTCATCCAAGCATGTGGTTGGATTGCCATGCAAGCACCCAGTTCACATTTTGTTATGTAATTCTAAAAGTGATTCTTTCCTATGAATAAGTAGAAGCCCAAAATACTTTGGCCAGCTGCATTAAGACAACAAAGAATGGTGATCCATTCACAACCCTTGGAAATGATGTATGACATGTTTCGGCTTTGTCTTCTAGCTAGCACCCTCATAGCCTAATTTATTCCCACCTACAAACCTGTTTCGTCACAATTTCAAATGTGAGCATGTCCATATAGATTTGCATCATATGATTTTGACAAAGTTTCATAGAAATCATATACAACTATTGGTCTTAGATTGACTTCCGTGTCTTTATCAAGGCCTTCCGTTGTTCATAATGTCTATTCTGGATGGCAGGCCTTAAACCCTGACCACTAAGACTTCCTAGTAATGCCATCCTTGAAAGGGTTGGGTCTGTTCTTACATTCCTGAACCACAACTACCCTCAGGTTTACAATTTTCAACCCATGACCCACTTTAGCCATCTCTTGACACCACTCTACAATCTTCCCTTCTTCTTCAGGGGTGAGGATGGTTGGGGGACCTTTCTTGGATGTTGTTGTGAGACCACCCAACCATTTTGATATTGTGGTTGTTGGAATTCCCCATTTATTGTACGTTGCCTCTATGGACATGTTGTTTTCCTTAATATCATGTAGTGCCACTTCCATAGACCCTCCTGACCACAACTTCTATGGCTCCATCACTTTATGTGCTATTGTGGCTAGTGAATCGTCCTCCACTGACATTGTAACAAGAGGTGAGTTGATTTTAGCATGCATTGCATTTCTTCTAAAAGCCTACTTTGTCACATCGAGAGTTGGGGTTTTAGGATCGCTTAGGAATTTGACACCTCTTTTGTGGGCAGGCAACCTAGTTGATGCTCTCTTTTTTGGTTAATGCTTCTTGCAATGTGACCTCGTCATCTACAAAGAAAACAACATTATTGCATATATAATGAATTGTTAAGAGAATAAAAAGTACTACACCCTAAAGTCTGTCAATATAAAATGGTTTACCATTCAGTTCCATGGAATTAGGTGGCATGATGGTTGATGATCGATACCAACAACGATGTTGGAATCATTAACTGTAGTGTTTTTTAACAGAATGTAGCATAATACAGTGTAATATGACTACGATGTTTGAGAAGAGGAGTATGATTCCCTAAAAGTGTAAGGTATAAACAATACAACATGATGATAAATAGTATCACTTGTAGAATCTTAATGATTAAACTGGTAGTGATTCATGTTCAAAACCTTCTGGGTCAACTACATTAGGTGGTGTTGTTGGTCTCGGTTCTTTCCACATAATTTTTTGAGTGTACACACAACAAGGTGTACTAGGAAAGAAAGTTGTTTGAATTTTAATATTTACCTTGGTGAAAACCCAAGATGGGATACAATTGGCCACCATTGTTTGAAGGGTATGGTTGGTCAACACTGTTCCAAGGGTCTACTATGGGAAAATAGTTTTTGAGCATTGTTTGATACATGGACCATAGTTATCTAAGAAATATATACTAAAATAGTTGTTCTACCATGGTTCGAGAATGACCTTGAACAATTTAGAGTAGAAATAAGGTGTGGCTTGGAAGACAATATCACCATAGGGATATGGATCAAGAAATAAATCGTCAATAATACTAGAATGACTTGCAAGCCAATGTTGTTGTTCTCAAATTGGTTGATATGGGATCTTTACTAGGCATTCTATGTGGAGAATCAGTCTGTGTAGTGCATGACAAGACTCAAAAATATATGCTAGGATATCTTCATCTACATCAATCGTAGAGTAGGTTGCAAGAATACCTAGAGTAGTAAGTTTGTGATGAGCCTTATAATAGTCATCTATATTGTATTCATAATTCTTGACAATTTGGTAGCGTTGATCTGGATTACTTATGTCAACACTGAGATGAGTCCATTTTCGTTCTCTCAATTGGATCATGTTCACTTGGATTGGATCATGATTATTTGTTTTGGTTTTGAAGGTTAGCAATGATAGACATCGAGAAAGTTTCACAAGAAATATAGTTGACAATGAAAAAGTTGAAGGAAAAGGGCTGCAATTTTTTAATAGTAGACAATTAATTTTTAGTGTCTATCACTTGTCGAGCTCCAAAAGGGAAAAAACAATAGTATCAAGGATTGGTAAGTGAAAATGAAGTGAACAATAAGGATACTATAGAGAATTGAATGATAGTATTCTAGGTCATCCAGTACAAAATCATAGTGAAATCTGATTCAAAGTAAACCCAATGCAAAAACAACACATGTCACTACATGTGAAAACCTGAGATGGGATACAATTGGTCACCATTGTTTGAAGGGTATGGTTGGTCAACACTGTTCCAAGGGTTTGCTATGGGAAAAAAAATTGAGCTTTGTTTGAGAAATGGACCATAATTGTCTAAGAAATTTATATTGAAATAGTTGCTCTACCATGGTTTGAGAATGACCTTGAACAATTTAGAGTAGAAACAAGGTGTGGCTCAGAAGACAAGATCATCACAAGGATATGGAGCAAGAAATAAATTGTCAATAATACTATAATGGCTTGCAATCCAATCTTGTTGTGCTCGAATTGGTTGATATGGGATCTTTACTAGGCATTCTATGTGGGGAATCAGTCTGTGGGGTGCATGAAAAGGTTCAAAAATATATGTTAGGATATCTTCATCTGCATCAATTGTAGAGTAGGTTGCAAGAAGACCTAGAATAGTAAGTTTGTGCTGAGCCTTATAATAGTTAGCTATATCATATTCGTAATTCTTGACAATTTGGTAGCGTTGATCTGGGTTACTTATGTCAGCACTGAGATAATTCCAATTTTCATTCTCTCGATTGGATCATGTTCACTTGGATTGGATCATGATTATTTGTTGTGGTTTTGAAGGTTAGCAATGATAGACATCGAGAAAGATTCAAAAGAAATATAGTTGAGAACAACAAAGTTGAAGGAAAAGGGCTGCAATTTTTTAATAGTAGACAATTAATTTTTAGTGTCTATCACTTGTCGAGATCCAAAAGGCCAACAAAAACAATATCAAGGATTGGTAAGTGAAAATGAAGTGAACAACAAGGATACTATAGAGAATTGAATGAAAATATGCTGTGTTGTCCAATACAAAATCATACTAAAATCTGATTCAAAGTAAACCCAATGCAAAAACAACACATGTCACCACTTTCCAGGTTTATGAGATTGGCCACCCAATACACAAATGAGAGGTAATGAGAAAACATTTCCATATGGACAAGTATAGACCCAAAAAAAGTTGCATTCTACCAAGAAATGTAAACATTAAGACCACAAAAGTTAACAAAATAAAATGCACATCAAAATTGATCGATCCTTCTTTCTACACGAAGTGCACATTAAAATGTATAGTTAACAAAACCAAAAAGGGATGTGAAGTTGGTAAAAATGTAATAATTTAATATAGAAGGAAAGAGAACTAAGGATAGATACATGGAAAAGAATTAAAAACTTAAAATGAAATTAAAATGAAAGAAATGATACAAAATATAGTAGGTGAAGTATGTAAAATTGTCAACATACCTTGAAACAAAGCTTTACTTCTTTCTGCTCTGACTTCTGCATGTGAAGTTGGAAAAAAAGTTAGAATGTAATATAGAAGGCAACAAAAATATGGATATATATTTTCAGGAATAATTTCATGTATGTCGTTGGGAATTAGTTAGTGACAAAGGTTAGGTAGTTGGGTCACGGTTGTGAACCGTCGCACCCCATCGGTCCTTTAAATTCTATGTACTACCTTCGGGTAATCATCTTGGTATGAATGAAAGATTATACTATTGTAATCATTAATGTTGTCAGGAATAATGTCATGTATGTCATTGGGAATTAGTTAGTGATCAGAGGTTAGGTAGTTGGGTCACGGTTGCGAACCGTAACACCCCTTCAGTCCTTTATATTCTATGTAGTACCTTAGTGATGACATATAACTGATTGAATGTTAAATAATGTTAAGTTGAAGATAATGCAAAGCATTAAATTAGTTAATGTATTGTATTGTCATTGATGTCAACTTGATATCATATGTACGGTCATGTACATAATGCCAAAGACTTCAAAGAATCAAAGGAACAAAGGTTATGCTTTTAGCAATGCATAAAAGTCAAGTATTCACTAAGTGACAAACAACACTGATGGACAGGGCAAAGAAGAATAATCACAGTGATACCCGATGATCAGAAGTATAGTATTGCCCGACAAAGTAGAACCACAGGATGCCCGACGAGAAAAGTCATTAGGTTTCCCGACGAGCTAAAGACAGTGTTTCCCGATGAGTAAAATTCCAATGATGCCCGACGGATGAAGATCATGAAGCTAATTGAAGTCTCACCGATGGAACTATTAGTTGTCACTGACAACCAACTACAATGGTGACCGATGGAACAAAGAGTTCAGAAAATGACAAAATATCTAGCTGGCAGAGCTAAAGATAGACTTAACTGGTTGTCTACTTTGTTTTATTCAACCAGAGATAAGTGATTGATTTAAAGATGATTTGTACAGTTGGCAAGAAGATATCTATGAGACAAATCAGGAGTTATGCTTTAAATCTAATTGGCTGGATTGTTGTTCACGCCAAGAATCAAGAATCAAGAATCAAGAATCAAGAAACAATGAATATCATGTTTATATAAGAGACGAGCTTAATTCATTTACGAATGGGATTAAGGAGAGTGAATAGAAAGAGGATACTAAAGAGAAACTGATGAAGAACAACTTCATGTAGTCATGATCAAACAAGCTGAAGAAGAGCTAAGGAATTCTGCAGACACCGACAAATAGTGAGCATAGCATCACATAGTAGAAAGTATGGAGCACAAAGGATTGAATTGATACATTGGTCAAAGATGTAATGTACTTAAATATATCTAAAAATCTGCAATTCAAAGTTGTGATATGAATAGGTCATAGTGTTTTAGTCTAACCATTGAAGGATCAAGTCTCTTAACCGAGCAGGACTTAACAGTGTCCTATATATTGAGGTACATCTCAAGGAGTACCAAAAAGGTTGATTCATGAAAGTAGCATTGGACTTTCCTGATACCTATTGACAGTCTAAGAAGGAGGATGATTCAAGGATGGTAGCAATAGATGCCTGATACTAAGTGACAACCTCTATGTATAAAATCCTCTAACAAGGTCACACTTAACAATGTGTTTGTAACCTTTTAGAGGGTTGGCTCCTAACAGGGCTCACTTCAAAAGAGTGAAAATTTGGGGTACTGGTCCCAGTGGTTTTTCCTTTAACAGGGTTTCCATGTTGAAATTCATGTGTTATGTGTGTATGTTTCATTTCTTTACTATTTGGTATCTTACATAGCTAACTCTGGATTGATCGGTATACTCTGCTAATTTACTGAGTTTCGGTAATCAAGAAAGAATAAGGATTGACAGAGCAAACCGATAGATAGTTAATCATTAGTAGTATTTCATGGCATGCATCTTGTAGGGACATAATAATCTGAGGTTTATTGATTGGTGGTTAAGTTTGAAGGATAATTTTTTGAGGCCACTGATTCACCCCCCCCTCTCAGTTATTACTAACAATTGGTATCAGAACTCGTGTGCTTATAAAGGAAGGTTTCAAGACCTAATTCAAGATCACAAGATGAATAGACGAGATGTGCCCAAGTTGAACAAAGACAACTTTGCTTCATGGCAAAGCAGGATAAGACTCCACTTATCATGTATTGGTAATTATGTTACTCAATTCCTAGATACTGAATATGTGTTTCCCATAGGAGTATTGATAGTAGATCAATTGAGAGAGAAACATGAGCACAACTACATGGTCATAGAGCTTTCTTCCTCACTCTCTGATGCTAAATTTGAAGATGTCAAAGATTGCAAAACTGCAAAGAAGATGTGGGACAAACTGAAGCTTGTACATGGAGGTGATAAAAATATTTTAAGAGCCAAGGCATAAAGCCTTAGGGCAAAGTTTGATGATCTCAGAATGAAATAAGGAGAAAACATCATACAGTACAACACAAGAATCAAAGAAGTAGTCAATGCTATACGAGGAGTTGGAGGTAGACTTGAAGAGGAGAAAGTGGTAATTAAAATCTTAAGAACCTTACTGCCTGTATATGCTATTAGACTTTCTGCCATTCAAGAAATGAGAGCAGTAGCAAAGAATAAAGTTACTCTTGATAGTTTAATTGGTAGACTAATTTCATTTGAGATGAATAACTTTGATAATAGTGTCTTACCAAACCTAGAGTCTGCATTTAAGTCTTCTATGAGAATAAGCAAATCAAGTTATAGACACACGTCTAGAAGAGATAGTGAAAGTGAAAGTGAAAGTGAAGAAGAAGATCTAGATGAAATATAATCACTTATGTCTAGAAGAATGTAGAGAGGCAAAGGTAAATACAAAGGCAAGTTACCACTTGTATGCTTTAGTTGTAAAGAGATTGGACACTTTGCTGCAAGATATCCTAACAGAAGAAAAGATGACAGAGTTAATGACAGATCATTTGAGAAGAATTCTGACAGAGGTGATAACAAGGATTATAAATGTTACCAATAATTAGAAAGAAGAGATACCCGAGACTACAAGGACAAAGGCAAGAAAGCTAGCTACCTAGCTGGTTGCAAAGATGAAGACACTGACACCGAACCTGATGAAGACATCAAGATGGTGTTTGTGGTTGTGAAAGATGATTCAGATGAAGATTAAATGTATGTAGAATATGCACTCATATCTAAGGTTAGCAAGAATGACATCTGGATTATAGATAGTGGTTGCACTCACCACATGACCAGTGACAAAGAAAAGTTTAACACTTTTGAGTATTATAATGGTGGTACAGTAAGAATG
>MU227720.1:808094-826147 GCA_018584345.1 Thuja plicata | reverse complement strand
GACCAATGAGGACAAAGAGTTATTATGGAGATAGATATTTTATTCTCTTTGTTGATGATTACTCTAGGATGATGACAGTTATGTTTCTAAAAGATAAATCTGAAGCATTCAAGATGTTTAAATGGTACAAGGCTATGGTAGAGAAACAAAGTGGTAAGGATTTGAAATGCTTGAGATTAGATAGAGGAGGAGAGTTTATATCAGATGAATTCACTAATTTCTATAATGAGCATGGTATAAAAAGATAGGTTTCTGCACCAAGAACACCACAACAAAATGGTATTGCTGAGAGAAGAAATAGATCCATAGTTGATTGTGCTAGAAAACTGATGATAGAGAAAGGCATCACCCAAATATTCTAGAGGGAAGCTGTCAATACTGTTGTCTACACACTAAATAGAGTACAATTGAAGAAGGACACAAAGAAGACACCCTATGAGCTATGGTATGGTAAAACACCCAATGTAAGTTACTTCAAAATCTTTGGTAGTCAACGTTATATCTTAAAGGATTATAAAAATGGAAAGCTTGACACCAAAAGTGATGAAGGTATCTTTCTAGGGTATTCCACCAAAAGCAAGGCTTATAAATGTCTTATTAAGGCCTCTAACAAAATTGTTGAAAGTGCAAATGTGAAGATAGATGAATTTGCAGAAAAGAATGAGTTGGAAAGCACAAAAGAACCAGAGGACTACAACAAGTTTGTATACTATGAAGAACCCAACACTCTTCCTAAGAAACAGTGTTTAGTTCCCGAGCAACAGAATGTTGCAACCGACGGTCAGGCTGCAAATACCGACGGTTGGGATAATGATAAAAAATAATGTGCAAGGTGATGAAGAACAGAATGAAGGAAAAATTGATGATCAAGCTGATATACAAAGAGTTGTACCTATACTTGCAAGATATGTAAGAAGGAACCATCCAGAGATCCAGATCATAGGAGATAAGAAAGTTGGTAAAAGAACAAGAAGTAAGTCTTTAAACTCAAGTTGTTTAATTTGTGAGTTTGAGCCAAAATTTGCCAATGCTGCACTTGATAATGAAGAATGGATAAGTGCTATGAATGATGAGATTGAGTAGATTGAGAAGAAAAAGACATGGTCACTTGTGCCAAGAACAAATGACAAGAATGTCATTGGTAGAAAATGGATATTCATTAATAAGCTGAATGAGACTAGAGAAGTCACAAGGAATAAAGCAAGACTAGTATGCAAGGGGTATGTACAAGAAGAAGGTATTGACTATGGAGAGACCTTTGCACCCATTTCTAGGCTAGAAGGTGTAAGAATACTACTTGCTTATGCTGCATTCAAAGAATTCAAGGTATACTAGATGGATGTCAAGTCTGCATTCCTGAATGGAATACTTGAAGAAGAGGTATACATTGAAAAACTAGAAGGATTTGTAGATCCAGCCAAGAGAAACATGGTATGTAGATTTCATAAATCCTTGTGTGGATTGAAACAAGCTCCTAGAGCCTTCTATGAATGATTTCATTCCTATCTTATAAGTATTGGATTTGTAAGGACTAGTGAAAACATTAATCTTTATTTAAAGGAAGATACTGATGCCAACACTTTGATTGTTGAAATATTTCTTGATGACATCATATTTGGAGGCAATGATATGCTATGTAAATCATTTGCTAATGATATGAGCAAAGAGTTTGATATGTCTATGTTTGGAGAGATCAAGTTCTTTCTTGGTCTATAGATCATTCAACAAAGTGAAGGTATTTTCATTACACAGTCCAAATACATTAAAGAGGTCCTGAAAATATTCAAGAAGGAAGATTCCAAACAAATTGGAACACCGATGGCTACTGGATGTAAGTTGACAAAGGAGGACAAGACAATAGAGGTAAATCAGACTTTTACAGATCAATGATTGGAAAACTCATGTATGTTGTACACACTAGACTAGAGATTGCACATGCAGTAGGAATTGTTGCTAGATTTTCTGCTAACCCCAGGGAATCACATATGACTACTGTGAAAAGAATTTTAAGATATATAAAGAATACTGAGGAATATGGCTTATGGTATAGAAGAGAAGGAAAATTTGAACTTAAGTTGTTTACCAACGCTGATTGGGCTAGAAATCTTGATGACCGGAAGAGCACAATTGGAGGAGCATTCTTTATGGGTGACAGACTTGTCACATGGATTAGCAAGAAGCAAGGATGCATCTCTCAGTCTACTGAAAAAGAATAGTATGTTGCTGCTACTGCAAATTGCTCAAATATTGCATGGATCAAACAATTAATGGAAGGTATGCATATGAAGATCTTAAAACCAATAATTATCTATTGTGATAACACTAGTACAATAAACATTTCCAAGAATTGAGTCATGCATGCTAAGACTAAACACATTGCTATCAAGTATCATTATCTAAGAGAACAAGTTCAAGCAAAGGAAGTGACACTTGAGTATGTGCAATCCAAAGAACAATTAGCTGATATCTTCACCAAGTTACTGCCCAAGGATATATTTGAGTACTTGAGAAAGAGACTAGGGGTAAAACCCTTGTCTACGAATCAGTAAAATGACTGAAGGTTGCATCAGCCTACATATTATCAGAATATAATTAATGTTGATGCAAGCAAAGAGATGAACTTCAAAAGTACATCTATATACAAACAAATATATATCTTCACCGAGCACCAAAGCATATTGTTGTATTGCTAATGGATAAGGGAAATCCAAGGAATATAGTATGGATGGAGATAAATGATTGTTTGACATGGATGTCAGATATTTGTAAGATATTTGTTTGGCACTATTGTCAAAGGGAGAGAAATTATCCATATTATCACATCCTTCTAGAAAGGGAGAGAGATTATCCATTATCACATTACTCCAACAGGGAGAGATTATATCCTTAGGGAGAGAAATTGTATGGTAAATACAAAGGGAGAGTTGCTGACAAGAGAAAAAAGATATCAAAAGAGAAGAACAGTCAAGGGAGAGAAATTGACACAAGGAAAGAACACAATGTACATCAGAATAAAGAGAACTATAAGAATCGAATCTAAGCTAAAATAGAGCTTACCAATGGTCAGACCTTTATCGGTTATCAAAACAAAAAGATTGGTAGTTTGATGAATCTCAACTATTGTAATTCATATTGTATTAGAAATAGTATAGTGTGATAATATAGTATGTTGCCATCAATTCCAAAGGGAGAGATTGATGACATATAATTGATTGAATGCTTGATAATGTTAAGTTGAAGATAATGCAAGGCATTAAATCAGTTAATGTATTGTATTGTCATTGATGTCAACTTGATATCATCTGTACGGTCATGTACATAATGCCAAAGACTTCAGAGAATCAAAGGAACAAAGGTTATGTTTTCAGCAATGCATAAAAGTCAAGTATTCACTAAGTGACAAATAACACCGACAGAGTGCACACCAATAGACAGAGCAAAGAAGAGCAGTCACAGTGATACCCAACAATCAGAAGTATAGTATTTCTCGACGAAGAAAAACCACAGGATGCCCAACGAGCAAAGTCAGAAGGTTTCCCGACAAGCTAAAGACAGTGTTGCCCGACGAGTAAAATTCCCATGATGCCCAACGAATGGAGATCATCAAGCTAACTAAAGTCTCACCGATGGAACTGTCAGTTGTTATCGACAACTAACTGCAGTGGTGACCGACGGAATAGAGAGTTCAGAAAATGATAAAATATCTAGCTGGTAGAGCTAAAGATAGACTTAACTAGTTGTCTACTTTGTTTTATTCGACCAGATATAAGTGATTAATTTAAAGATGATTTATATGTTGGAAAGAAGATATCTATGAGACAAATAAGGAGTTATGATTTAAATCTAATTGGGTGGATTGTTTTGATGCCAAGAATCAAGAATCAAGAATCAAGAAATAATGAATATCATGTCTATATAAGAGACAAGCTTAATTCACTTACAAATGGGATTAAGGGGAGTGAATAGAAAGATGATGCTGAAGAGAAACTGATGAAGAATAACTTCATGCAGTCCTGATCAAACAAGCTGAAGAAGAGATAAGGAATTTTGCAGACATTGACGAACTGTGAGCACAACATCACAAAGTAGAAAGTATGGAGCACAAAGGATTGAATTGATACATTAGTCAGAGAGGTAATGTACTTAAATAGATCTAAAAATATGGAATTCAAAGTTGCAATATGAATAGGTCATAGTGTTTCAGTTTAACCATTGAAGCATCAAGTCTCTTAACCGAGCAGGACTTAACAATCTTCTATATATTGAAGTATATCTCAAGGAGTGCCAAAAAGGTTGATTCACGAAAGTAGCATTGGACTTGCCTGATACCTATTGACAGTTTAAGAAGGAGGCTGATTCAAGGATGGTAGCAATAGATGCCCGATACTAAGTGACAACCTCTATGTATAAAATCATCTAATAAGATCGCACTTAACAGTGTGTTTGTAACCTTTAACAAGGTTGTCTCCTAACAGGGCTCACTTCATAAGAGTGAAAATTTGGGGTACCGGTCCCAATGGTTTTTCCCCTAATAGGGTTTCCACGTTAAAATTCATGTGTTATGTGTGTATGATTCATTTCTTTACTGTTTTGTATCTTACATAGCTAACTCTAGATTCATCGGTATACTTTGCTTATTTATTGAGTTTCGGTAAATAGTTATACTGTTTATCGGTAATCAAGAAAGAATAAGGATTGACAGAGCAAACCGACAGACAGTTACTCATTAGTATTATTTCATGGGCTGCATCTTGTAGGGACATAATAATCTAAAGTTTATTGATTGGTGGTTAAGTTTGAAGGATAAATTTTTGAGGCCACTGATTCACCCCCCCCTCTCTTAGTTATTACTAACACTTCGGGTAATCATCTTGGTATGAACGAAAGAGTATACTATTGTAATCATTATATCTACGGATGAATTAATATAAGTACTTTTCTCTGGCTTTATTCTTATAATTTTCTGTGTATTTAATTATGTAAATAGCTAGTTTACCCAAGGAGGTAAACATTTAGCGTCGTTGCTAGTCGAATCTGAGAAGTGAGTGGATGGTGTGAGAATGGGCCAACCCCTCGACGATGGGACCAACAGGGATGATGATAGAACGTGTGAAATATATGAGGGATAAAATGATTTGACCTTGGATTTTGTGATCCTATTATGGGCGACAGTGGAGACATACGTAAGGAGAGAGGTTGTAGAGGTAGAAGTCCCAAAGGGTGCAGTGTGGGACACTCTCGAAGTGAGCTGGGTGGTCAATCAATTATTGGATCACCTCCCTCATCTACTGGCATAGACATCCATGGAACAAATGAATTGAAATGGATAAATCAAGAGAGAACAATGACGACAACAAATTCTTCGTCATTATGAAGAGAATAATCACTGCGAGGAAGAGGAGTGTGATGGGACCCAGTGAAGGGGAAACAATCACTAAACCTTGACTCTCCTGAAGGGAAAATAAAGAATAAAGAAGACACTTTTGTAATAATGTCAGAATATTGAAAAACATGTGTACATGAAGCATGAATTATATGAAGTGTTTTATTTTCAATATATGATGTTTTGATTTGATGCCCAATCTATTAAATAAAGATAGACATAAGAAAGCACAACTGGATAAATGGGAGATTACACAGAGAGCTTTAATCCTTGAACAACAAGTAGGACATCGACAAAGTCTAAGGAAAATTGTTGAATGACAACCACCCGAAGGGTTGCCAGAGAGGGACCATGAAGGTGTCACGTAAGGTGCAGAAATCGAAGGAGAACACTACGCGTCACCAGAACACCATAGGGAAAGAAGTTCGGTGGAGTTGATCAAAGAGACTCGATAACGGATAGACCTCTTGGAGGAGACCCGACATTGATTAAGGGGTATGTTTTTATCACACCACACACAGAGACCAGGGAGAACCAAAGAAGTGAGAGAGGAGGAACCCATATGAAGGGTGAAGAGATCTACAACATAAATGAAGAGGTAACCGGTGCGGGTGTAGGTGTTCATAAAACACAAGTGCACGGTAGTCGAAACATTATATTATGACCTCCCACACCTAACACAAGGGCTCATTCCAGTACACAGATATACAAAGGGAAGAATATACAGTCAAGTACCAACGCACCCAACGCGCCCAACACAGGAGGGAGTTTTGGTACAACTGATGCGGGTGGGAAAACTCAACCTCCACCACCGACAATTGTACCAATGTCGACAAGTAAACAAAAAAATACCCAAGTTCATGAGTGACTGAAAGGAAGATCTCGTGAGACACTGTCGCACGTGTGAGACCATCTGGTAAGCAAATAGAGTAGCAGACCAGACAGAGTAGCCAATATTGATAAAATATCAGAGTACCAATGTATGGGTAGCCATCGATTGGTACTCTGTCTGGTCTGTTACTGGATATGTTTGGGCCCCACACCTGTGAATTAGACCGCCAGAAGTTGTCAGGTAAAAAGTCAAAATATATAAAATAAACTCATACAAGTAACAACTCACCAAATGTACATATGATGGTTAATTTATGTTTTTATATGCGCAACTTCTGGCGGTCATATTGATAGGTGTGGGACCAAACATATCTAGTAGCAGACCAGGCAGAGTACCAATCGATGGCTACTCCAATATTGATAAAACAAAATTAGTTACATGTGATGAATTATGAAAAGCATTTCAAACAAAGTTCTAGCTATTAAGAGATGATAATGAGATTCTCTCAAAAATCTATGGGATGAAATAAGGGAAAAAAGAGATCATGAGTGCTTATGGCCGAAGAATCAAGGAACTAGTCGAAAAGATGGATAGTCAACCAACGGATGACCTAAAGAAGAGATGGTTCGTCGAAGGCCTAAAATCCACCCTGAAGAAGAAGATGAAGATTGTGTCTCCTTATTCATACGAAGATGCATATAATTGAGAAATGGACTTGGAGAGTAAACAAAATACTTCCAAAAAGAAGAAAAGTAAGTCATCCTCTGATGAAGATAAATCTTCAGAAGAAAGCAACATCGATGAGGAGTCACAAAAAAAAGTCCACGCTCTATAGAAAGACATGGAAAGGATGTTGAAGGAATTCAAGACAATGAAAGGAAGCACATGTAGAGGCAAAGATGAGTTTTGGTGTATGAAATGCAAGGAAAATGGCCACATGAAGGGTTCCTGTCTGAAGAAGGCATTCTGTGACATTTTCTATATTATGGTTCATTCCACAAAGGACTGCCTATACAAAAAGAAGGTACAAAACCAACAAGTTCTCTTCACCCAAGAGTAGTCATCCACATTAGGGGCGATGAAAACCACCAATAATGCATCTCCGGGCAGATACCGAGGTAGTCAACGAAGCGGAAGGGGAAACAATAAAAACATGAGAAGTGGAATATAATATGACATCAAAGGATGCCTGATGATCTAGTGCAGGGCATGCAACCAAAGGGGTCATTTATGAGAGACTGTGACAAAGGAGACACCCCCAGAAGCTATGTTGTTGGTGTGGCCCCAATGACCACGAAGATGCTGACTGCCCAAAATCTGACATTAACTAGATAGACATAAAAGGAAGCACAAGTACAAAACACACACTAGCCATCACCCGAGGGCAAGCAAATCAAGGCACATATCCGGATCCTCGTATTGAAAAACAAAGGACACGGGAAGCCAAAACAGAGATCGAAAGGGCCATGAAGACACAAAAGGACACACAGGAGATGGATGGCACCTCGAGTTGGAGGGAGGCATAACATAAAATTCTACAACAAATGTTGTATATGGAGGTACCAATGAAAATCTAGGATGTCCTTCATACCATACCTCATTTGGGGACAACGTTGCTAAGTATGATGGACACACAGACAAACACCACACAAATAGATGTCCTTGGAGGGTCTGCAATATATCCAATGTTTTTGGCCTTGAACAGTGGTAGACACCCTGTAGTAGGCGAGATGGGCATTCTTGGCACCATCTTAATAGACACCATAATAGACGATGGGTCAAGAGTTAATTGCCTATTGGAGGCGACATGGAAAAAACTAGGAAAATCGACCTTGTGGCCCCCAGCCTTCAACCTATTGGGTGTAGATCAACATGGAATCAAAAATCTCAGGACACTAATGGCCCAACAAGTGACCATAGAAATGCAACCGTTCATTTTGGACTTCATGGTAATCCCGCTAAAGAAAAAAGGGTATGATGCCATCCTAGGAAGGGGATGGTTAGTCACGGTGAAGGTCAATCATTATTGGAAGAGGAACACTCTCTCCATGGAAAGTGGTAGGCAAAATTTTGCTATTGACCTCCGTACCCAGATGGTGAGCGAGGAAATTGCATCCTCTTCGGAATCAGAGTCTGACGGGGAACATGGCCGAAGGGACGAGGGAAAGGATCGAATGGAGCCTAGTGACCAAGGTGTCCTGGAGCTGGGAGAATGTTCTAAGGATGAAACAAGCTCGATGAATAGACTCTTCCATTAGCAAATGGAATACTACTAGCTCTTTCATACTTACATGCTAGGGGTGGAAGAAGTGGAACAAGGGTTGGAGAAAGAAGTGTTCCCACCGAAATATGGGGAATACAAGGAAGGGGAAGCCTATGTAAACAAAAGTCCAACCCACAATTTGATGCAGGGAAACCAATCAGGTATGAAGAACCATCCTTAAAGACCACCAACCTTTGGGATGAAGAAATCCCACACAATATATTAGTAGGGGATGATTGGAACCCCGTGCTAAAGACCACAACATTTAAAATCTTTATGCAATACAAGGACATGTTTGCATGGACTTACAAAGATCTCAAGGGTGTCCTACTGTACTTGTACGAACATCGCATCCCCTTGGTTCCAAGAGTCATACCCATGCGAAAAAGACTATATAGGATGAACAAAAACTACGCAACGAGGGTGGATGAGGAAATTCAGAAGATGCTTGAGGCAGGTATTATTTTTAGGGTACAAACAAGTGAATGGGTATCCCTGATAGTAATATCACTAAAGATAGAGGCAAACCAAATAAGGATCTGCATCAACTTCTGATGCCTCAATATCGTCACCATAAAAGAACCCTTCCCCATCCCATTTACAGATATAATTCTTGAAGAGGTGACTGGACATGAGATGTACTCATTTATGGGGGATTCTCTGGGTATTGCCAGATATCAATCGCAGAAGAAGATAAACTGAAAATGACATTCATGGTGGAGGATGAAGTGTACAAATATAACTGGATGCTCTTCGATCTATGCAATGCACCAATAAAGTTTCAAAGAATCATTCTCCACATCTTCGACAAGATGTTAATGGGGAATTTTAGAGCCTTCCTAGATGACTGGTTTATCTTCAACGGTGAGGACACACACTTGGTAGCCCTTCGAAAGTGCATGGAAAGGTGCCATTGAGCAAGGTTGGCACTCAACCTGAAAAAGTATCAGTTTATGGTCCCACATGGGAAGCTCTTGGGTCATATTATTTGTAAGACCGGGTTAAAGACTGATCCCGACAAGGCCCGAGTAATTGTAGAAATGGAGGCCCCTACAGACGTAACAGGAGTGAAGTCCTTTTTAGGATACATCGGCTATTATAGACGATTCATCAAGAACTTCTCACAAGTCTATTGTCCCCTCGACAGGCTAACACGGAAGGGTGGACCATATGTGTGGAGTACGAAATAAGATGTTGCATTCGGGGAATTGAAAATGAGGTTGGTCAGAGCACTAATCCTGGTGTATACCAAGTGGGATAGGGAGTTTCATGTTCACGTTGATGCTTCCAACTTTGCAATTGGTGCAACCCTTGCCCAGTTTGGCGAACATGGTCTGGACCATCTTATCTATTTTGCCAGCAGATTGTTGTCGAAAGCGGAGAAAAAATATAGCACCACGGAGTGGGAGACTCTCGAAATGGTATACACCATACAAAAGTTCAGACACTACCCATTGGCAACGTTGTTCATATTTTATGTGGACCACCAAGCGTTAATGTACTTGGTTAATAAGCCCATCATTCAAGGTAGAATAAGCATATGGTTGTTGTTGTTACAAGAATTCACATTCACAATCATCGTACGGCTAGGGAAAAGCTACATGATAGCAGACTATATTTCTCGACTCAAATATGGGGAACTACCAAAGGGAGTCAATGATGACTTCCCCAACGCATATTTTTTCCCCATTGCCATCTTGCCAGCATGGTACATGAGCTTTAGAGAGTACCTCTTGACGTCACAGTCTCCAAGAGAGATGTCGCCAACTTGTTCTGAGGAGATGTACATTTCAGTTGATCATCATATTATTGTACAAAATGGGACTCAACCAAGTCCTCAAGAGATGCGTCATGGAGGAAGAGGTTCCAAGTTTCTTAAGGGAGGAACATCAAGGACCTGCGGGTGGACACATGGATCCAAATACAACAACACAAAAAATAATCCTTGCAGGGCTGTGGTGGCTAATGCTATATAACGACGCCAGGGAGTGGGTCGTGTGTTGTGGCACTTGCCAATGGGCTGGGAAACCACTCAAGAGGGATTTCATGCCTCTAAACCCCTCTTGTGCACAAGAAATTTTTGAGAGGTGGGGAATTGACTTTGTGGGACCCCTAAAGGCTAGTAGGCCATGAAGGTGTCGATACATAGTGGTGGCCACAGATTACTTGACAAAATGGGTGGAAGCAAGGGCACTACCAGATAACTGGGTGGTGAGCACTGCTAGGTTTATCTATGAGCAAATCATCACGAGATATGGCACCCTGATCTAGTTGAGAAGTGACAGGGGAGGTCACTTCATGAATCATTTTGTAAAACTCCTCACAACTTAGTTCAAGATGTTTCATTCCCTGTCAAGTCCATACTACCCAAGAGAAAATGGACAGGCAAAAGCAACGAATAAGATCTTGGTATCCATGATCTACAAATCCTGCAGAGTGGAGAATGAAGACTGGGAGGAAAATTTGCCCTTAATCTTGTGGACCTACCAAACCACTTATAAAGTGACCATGGGACAAACACCATTTCAACTAATGTATGGGCAAGAGGCGGTGGTTCCAATGGAGTTCATGGTACCAAGCCTCCAGATAGCAATTGACAGCAAGCTTGGAGATATGGAAAGCCTCCGGGAATAGTTGTACGCCCTCAATAAATTTGACAAGTGACAAATGATGACACAGTGGGCAACGGACATCGCCCAACAATGGCTGACATGATAAGCATCTTCGTCAGACTAACTTTTCTCTGGGTCAATTAGTGTTGAACTATAATGGTAAGAATGAAATCAGACCTGAGAAATTCAAAGTGAAGTGGCTGGGTCCCTATAGAGTGCGTGAATTTGGCACCAATGGAGAAAAAAATTTGTCCATGCTCGATGGCCAGGAGATTTCCGATGGAGTCAATAGGCCAAAAGTGAAAATATACCATGAATGACGAGAAAGCATTGGGCGACCTAGCTAGCCAAGGGTACGAAATCTAGAGACTTAAAAAAAAGATCGTACGAAGTCGTACTGTACAGTATTTAAAAAAGGGGAAGAAAAAGTAACACCATATAGTCATATGGCTTGATACCATACAAGACTGTACAGTGGTTATTTTGAGATCATAAGCAAAAGCTGTACGGTACAACCAATATGGAAAAATATAGAAGGCATTAATTCAAATTGTACGATCGATAGAGTAGTTGAAAGATAAGTCCATACACCACACCGTACTGTGCAAGGATTTACAACAAAAGGGCGCAACAAGGTGCAACGTACAGACTGTACAGACACTGTGAATAGGATTTGTCAATTTGTACGTCGTACGAAAGGCTATTTTAGTGCATTCGCCACCCATACCATACGGTTAAGAGATGTTTGGATAAAGCATGTTAAAATAAAAGGATCGTACAATATGGGGCATGGGAAATGAAGGAAACAAACATCGCTAGTGACCGTACGCCACACGGAAAAGACAACCGTATGACTAGAGATGATAAGGAAAAAAAGGTCACCGTGGGGAGGACAAGCCAATATGATTTCGAACATAAAGTATCCAACCATGAAGTCTTTTTGCGGATTTCGTAAGACATTGGGAGGTAAAGATATAAAATTTGTACGGATAACTGATTTCACTTTGGAGTATGACATTAAGTTTCTTGAAGACAAGCACTTATAAACATAAAAGACAACCAGAAAACCATTATGAATTCAACAGGAAAACACACTTGGAGGAAAAAATTAGTAGATAGTAGTGGTATGAATCTGAATAAGAATGCACATGTCTTGCCTGCAGGCGTGCGGGTTGCATAGACACAGACAGGAAGAAGAGCAGACCGAAAGTGCAAGGACAGATGGCTTCCACAACTTCTTCCTGTGATCATGTCACGCCTCAGACCATAACCTTCAAAGGTCTGAATGGATTGGACTACTGAAAGTGGTGGATGTAGACACAGGAGAGTGATCTAGTAAAAGAAAGTTTGCGAAGGGCTCAGGTACAGTGGGTCACTCAAATGCCCATTTTCTGTATTAAAGACTTTGAAGGCCCACTGTGCGCAATGGTCGAAACATATGACAAGTTCTCCAAAATGAGCACAGTCTCCTATATGAACTATAACGTTTAGATTTCCTTTATAACCATGGAATTTATATAGGTGTTTGGCTTACTAGATGCAGGGCAAAAGATTGATTTGAAGGGAAAGAAACTCACTACAAAGGTAAAGGATTTTTATATATGGCTGATATGTAGGAATAACCTCTCCAAGGTAGAAAAAAGACTCTATTAGAAAGTCTTCATAGGGCCGAGGAGTGAAATTTTTTTTTGTCAGGGAAGGGCACTGGTGAAGTCTCATGGACGTGATTAAGAGAAGGCTCACATGTTCAAGTCGTGCTTCAAATATTTCTTTTCCACAAATATCCCTTATGAAAAATTTGATGGGAGACAAAGGGTATGATTGGGTTGAGTTATTGTCAGAACACATGCATGAGTTTATGAGTCTACAACACAAAACCTTCTACATGCCACATTACGTGATTGGATTACTTGTGGAATTTAGATGGGTGTTTGGCTTACCAGATGCAGGGCAGAAGATTGATCTGAAGGGAAATAAACTCATCACAGAGGTAAAGGATTTTTATATACAACTAATATGTAGGGATAACCTCTCCGAGGCAGAAAAAGACTCTATTAGAAAGTCTTCACAAGGCCGAGGGGTGAAGAAGTTTTTTTTCAGGGAAGGACACTGGTGAAGTCTCATGGACATGATTAAGAGTAGGCTCACAGGTTTAAGCCATGCTTCAAATATTTATTTTCCATAGATATATCCCGTATGAATAATTTGATGGGAGGCAAAGGGTATGACTGGGCTGAGTTATTATTAGAACGTATGCATGAGTTTATGACTCTACAACACAAAACCTTCTACATGCCCCATTACGCAATTGGATTACTTATGGACACCTTAGTCAAGCAGATTCCTCGGGACACTCTATCGAGTGAGGTTAAACCAGGACCCTTGGCCCTAGGCGAGCCTCCTATTATGTGTTGGCAACATTTGGACGTTCCTACTGGTCAGAAGGTTCTTCCAGGGCAGAAGCGATGAAGGCAAGCAGTTTTAGGGTCTGTGTCCAAGGACGTAGATAGTGGACAAGAGGACATGTTTGAGGACAATGACTCAGATGAGGAGGACACAATAGAGGATGACCCCGTGGAGGTGGTTGTTGTTGTAGCGGCTCCTGCTGCGCCTACACCGGTTCTCTTTACCTGACCGATGCTATCTGAGACAACACATTTGAATCCCCTAGTAGCAACATTGGGCCCGAATTGCACACCCGTGAGTTTGGATTCTATGTAAGAGGCCATCCCTACTTTTGGTCAGCTGCAGACATCAGTGAGCAGGACTCCATTAGTAGTTTTGGAGGCATTGCCTTCAGTAGAGGTACCTGTGGCACAAAGGGTAGATGACTCAGAGGGGTTGGATGGTGGAGATGTCCCTAAGGGTGAGTCAGAGCAGCCCATGAGGGAGGGCCAAGTTCAGTTGGATGTGGTTTGGACAGATGTTGTGGTTACAATTGATGCCAACTTGTTGGTTCCACCTCCAACTGATCCTTCTTCCATTGAAGGTATGTGTAGTTGGATCAATCGGTGCTTCTAGATAACACCATTGGCCCCAGTTGGAGTGACAATTCTCTCTCCCTGACAAGATGTGCCCCTAGAGGTGATCAATTTGAATGCAGCGACCTCACCTATATGGGTCCACATTAAGCACTTGGTAGAGGAGGGTTGTGTGATGGACTTGGGCGAGGATCAGGCCGTGCACTTGGCCGATACGAGTACCGTAGTCACCATGGGGTTGTCTGGGCCTGAGTTCATCATTCCGCCGGAGCCCTCGATGGAGCCCGCTAGGGAGGACGTTGAGGCCTACTTCACAGACATGGTTGTCTGAGGCCATTAAATGGTGGCTTCCGCACAGTCTCGGGCTTTGGAGAGTGTAGCAGCCGATTTGAAGCGCTTGTTGACCTTTGTATGGGTTGGTTGCCCCATAACTTTTGCAACCTATTTTGAGGTAGGTGGATGGCCCACCATGGAGACACTAGTGATGTTGAACACCTAGGTAGTTGACGAGCCAGTGGTAGAGAGCCGCGTGGAGGCTCTTGTGAGATAAATATAGTAGGCCTTCAGGGAGGGCTATTACACCCTGAGGCGTACAAAGCATGCTTCTTCTGGGCATGAGACAACACGGGTGGCCACACAGAGTGCTCGGGAGGAGCTGACCACTCGATTGGAGGCCGTCGAGGGGGGACTTGACTCACTGTACCCAAGAGTTGGCTCACTAGTAGGCGGTTTGGGCAACAAAGCGAGCTGAGTTGGTAGCTCAGTTGGAGGCCACCAGGATAGAGAAACTGGCTATGGATGCACAGGTGGTTGCGAAGAGATCTTCTTTTGAGTAGCAGTTGGCAGAGGTGGATACAGAGCAGAATGCCTTGGAGACTTGCCTCACCCAGGCTCAGGAGGATGTCGACAGGAAAGAGAAGAGTTGTTGGAGGCCGCGATGATGGTTAAAAATGCATTGGAGCATCAGATGGTTGTAGAGCGGGACTTGAAGGCTACGACAGAGCAAGTTTATATGCTGCACGCTTGCTTGGCTTCTTCTAAGCCGCAACCAGTCTCTTCAGGGATGCTTCCTCAGCCCCCTTCTTCTTAGTCATGATTTTATGGTTGTACTTAGCATTGTCTTCATTTTGTTGTTAAGTCGTCAGAGATGACTTTTTTTTTTTTTTTTGGGGGGGGGGGGGGGGANTTTGGGGGGGGGGAGGGGAATGATGTTGTCGGGAATAATGTCATGTATGTCATTGGGAATTAGTTAGTGACCGAAGGTTAGGTAGTTGGGTCACGGTTGCGAACCGTCGCACCCCTTCGGTCCTTTATATTCTATGTACTACCTTCAGGTAATCATCTTGGTATGAACACAAGAGTATTCTATTGTAATCATTGTATCTACGGATGAATTAATAGAAGAACTATTCTCTGGCTTTATTCTTATAATGTTCTGTGTATTTACTTATGTAATTATCTAGTTTACCCAAGGAGGTAAACAATAGATATATGGAAAAGAATTGAAAGCTGAAAAAAGATAGATACATGGAAAATAATGGAAAATTGAAAATGAAATTAATAGGAAATAATACAAAATAATAGTAGGCGATGTATGTAAAATTGTCAACATACCTTGAAATAAAGCTTCACTTCTTTCTGCTCTGTGACTTCTGCTTTCTTGCTAGTCTTCGATGGATGTTGAATGTCTTGAATGTGTTTGTTTCAAGTTACTTGTATGTCATGTATTTAATTTTGGTACTCTTGTAAATTTGAAGTTTGAATTTCTCAACGTCACTTGCAAGAAATCAATCCATTGCTGCATTTATCTCAGATTTGATGGTCTTCGATTGTTAACTGGTGACCTTACACATATTTTATTTCTCTTAACAAGTGGTTTAATGTTGATTCAACCACATCCTGTGCACTTGAGTTGGTATGAATGAGTAATGTAGCTGAAATGATGGGACATGGTGATGACAAATGTTTTAGGGTGGTGACATATTCGTATCACCTAGGGGTCACAATGTTTAGATTGCATCACTAGATTGCAACTTATTTTTGGGTCTATACTTGTCCAGATGGCAATGTTTGCCTAGTACTCTCATTTGTGGCTTAGGTGGCCAATCACATAAACTTGGGAAGTTGTGACATGTGATGTTTTTGCATTGGATTTTATTTGAGTCAGATTTAATTGTGATTTTGTACTGGATGACCCAATTGTATTCGTGTCAGAAGCTGTTAGTAGTATGGGCAACTTGAATACTCGACCATACAAGGACTTGTTTTGTTTATTAGTTGCATATATAAAAATATAAATTAACCATCATATGTACATTATTTATAGGAATTTATTTTTATATATTTTGACTTTTTACGTGACAACTTCTTACGATCAGATTAAGAGGTTTGGGGTCCAAACATATTAACATATCACCTTTTGAACCCCGGGCCCTTCAAGAGTTTGATATCCACTTGGAGATTAATAGGGTAATATTATGACTGTTTATTTAATAAATGAAAAAAAAATGTCCAATCACAGGCTGCATAGACGTGTCGCCGTGAATTCGTGAGATTCTGAACACAACTTTGTCGATTTAAATGTGCCGCAATATTTATACTTAAAGCTGCGCTCTTGAATTTCTCCCCATAACATTACATCATGAAATCCAAGACAAATTTCCGTACACACCTGGGAAAAAAAATCCTAGTTCTCACGTTGTAACTATGACTGCAAATTATAAGCCAGAGTTCATTGGACTTCAATTCTTTTCAGCTCTGCGTTTTCCCCACCTCTCACGTCAGATGAAAGATGGCGAAGATTTGTATATACGCACCGATGCTATTAAAATCTTGGTAGCAGAGTAGAGGTATTATGGAGGAGAGCAGCAATAAATGGAAAGGTCTCTCACTTCCCGGCGCAGGCCTGTTGAACGACATACGTCAAAAGGCTAAAGACTTCATCTATCGTCCTCCAAAACCACCTTCGCAAGATGTAACTATTTTTCTTCTGTTTGTAGCAAAATTTTCATGTTATTGATATTACATATTGGTTTCTTTTGTTTCATTCAAAAAGCCCTAAACTGCTGTAAGTAAACAAGCCACGCTCCCAATTTAAAAGAGTGGGTTGCTACAAAAGCCATTAGGTCAGAGGCAGAGCACCCAACTTACACCGGGGAAGTCTTAAGTTCCTTTTCTAGCTGGTCTATATGGAATAATTTAGCCGACCTCTAATTGTGTTGGACCAATTATTCTTTAACATGGCACAGAGAGAAAATGTTTCTAATCTTGTTACTATCATAAGATTACTTTGGACAGTCGGCACTCTGAGCTAGTTTTCTGTCATTGAACACGGGTTATGCACTCTGAATGTACTATCGTTTTAATTAGCAACAAACCCATTTTATACATTCTCCAATGCTCCATAACCTTGAATTCAGAACTCAGAACTGAATACTTTTGAATTTGATTCCGTACCGAAGGGCCAAACCAGGGCCTTTTGTAAGGAACTCACTATTTTTAAACTCTAAATCTAACTCATATCGTAATTATTCACAATCCTTCGTGCGTTTGTAGACTGCCTTTTTGAGGCGTGGAAGTTTGAAACTGCTATGCAAAATGGCAAAATTAATCCATGAGAAATCATTTGCAAAATGGCTCCATTGAGACCTGTATATGTCACGGAACCAATTCCTATAATTACAAAACCCATATGAGATATTGATGAATAGGCTATCCTTCTTTTCAAATTGCGTTTACCCATAGAAGTTAGAGCTGCATAGATAATTTGCACTGCTCCTATTATTATAAGCCACGGCGAAAACAAAGAATGAGCATGAGGTAGCAATTCCATATTGATCCGAATCAACCCATATTCTCCCATTTTCAATAGAACTCCGGCCAAAAGCATACATGTACTATAATGTGCTTCCCCATGAGTATCCGGTAACCAAGTATGTAAAGGGAAGATTGGCAATTTTATTGCATAAGCGATCAAAAACCC
>MU227720.1:762510-790899 GCA_018584345.1 Thuja plicata | reverse complement strand
TTGAATTTTGCCTGTGAGTTGGCTTCATTCAGGAGTCAATATTGTGTTTCAGTAGGAGAGAATTGGATGAATCTATTTACAGATTGGAAGGGTTTATAACAGCTGCTACAGTACTCGCGTGAACAGTGCCGTGCTACAGTAACTCGTGAACAGTAAAACCGCTACAGTGAGATGCTTGAGTCTTTTTTCTGACCTGCATTGGAGTCTGGGTGTTATTCTCCAGTCCTAGCGGATTTAATCAGAATCACAGTTGGAGATCATAAACTGCCATTTCTATCAAGCAACTTCAAACGGAAACGCTATATGAACAAGTCACAAGGTTGCACATGAACTGTTTGACAAAATTACAAGTAGCAAATAAGGGCATTTTGTGATCAGTTTTGAGCAAGGCTCATTATAGAGAAGCACTTCAAGAAGGTTAAATGCAAAACATGACAACGTGCAAGTTCATTCACATGACATTTATATTAGGCATGAGTTTTCCACAGTCCATGAAGATGATATTAGATTCCACAATTTCGATGCAAAAAGACTTACAGTTGTATTTAAAAGCACTCAAAATTGTCTCATGACATCTTGCAAGGTGATGAAGCGTCAAAATACATTTGATCAACTAGAACATTAATGCCAATGATGCATAGTGAGGCTGTGAGGTTCTTTTTTCCTTGGAATTGCTTCATTTCTATCTACTTCCATCCCCTCAATGATAACCTCTCTCAAATCTGCCTACGTGATGGAGAGTCACCTGCATGACACTCACACAATGAAAAGCAGTTGGTTATTTTCATTAACTCAACATATTATGATTACGTGAAGATTAACCATAATGAAAAATTAATTGGATTATAGATTGTTACTTAATCAATTATAAATGAATTAAGAATTCTGCTGTCATGGCCCCGTCAGAATAAACTTTCAAAACAGATCACAGATGAACCAATGTAATTTCCTGCCACCAACTTGTAGCCAATAATTACAGCAATTAAAGGAAATAAGTATGGCAGTCAATGGAGATCATGTTTTTGAAAAAGAGACGCCAGTTTCGTACGAGCCCTTAGGGTTTAACATTGTTAAATTATCTTCAATTATTAATTATTAAAGGCAGCAAATTGTATGAAGGGGTGTTTAAATTTAAATTATAATTACCAAGGGCAGCAACTTACGGAGGGGTTGTGACTTCTTCCAATCATAAGATATTAAAAATAAATCATTTCAATGAGAGGAATATATCATTGGGGAATAAATATTATGTGACTTTGCAAGTAAATATTACTCAAAGAGGACAATATCCCTCCAAGGAAATTAAGAGACTTAAGGACAAAAACCTTTACTTTTACTATCGAGTTATTGGATGAAAACCCATAACTTGTCTAGATATCAAGGACAAACATTTGAGGAAAAATAATTGCAAATAGGAAGCAGAATAATTGCAGAAAATCAAGATAAGTCTTTTTTCAGAATTGTGTCGAAGCGATAAAACTAAATATTATAATAAAATTCATATTTTTTGATTAAATTATATTTATAAATATAAATACAATTATACAAGTATCATTTTTGAGTTGAATTATTTATAAGGGCAAAAATAAGAAATGTTCAAGAATGGGTGTCATGTTCCCCCTTTGAAACCCTAATTGTAATATTCCCATCCTTTTCACATCAATTTTGTGAAGTCTCTAAGAGAGACAAAATTGCAACAATGAATCAAAATGAACATTCCGTGCATGAAGCAAGACTTGTTATGATGATCAACGCAAGGACTTAAGTCAATAGAGTATAAAACAGCGGTTCATATAAGCAACAATGATAAAGAATATATCAATATTGCTCATACGATGAACAGTAATTAAGAATAAGCAATCGACCATACATGAAGAAGCACAATATACTGTCGAAAGTAATTAGATATTAAATATGATATGTTGTTTGGGTAGGAGATAACAATAAAGACATCAACGAAAGTTTCGTAAGAATCAGTATGACGGTAAATGCATCCAAGGTTGAAAATCTCGGTCTCGGCAAAAACTCGGTGAAAAGATCGGCACTTTTATCGAACATTTGAAAATATATAATTTTTTAAAATATTCTTAAAAACACACACAAACACCAAATTTGTAGAATATATACTGATTTGAGATATTCACCATATATTAATCAAAGTTTTGAGTTAAATACATAGCAATTAGAATTTAGAACTTAGCAAAAAACCTAGAATCATTATCATATACCAAAAAACAAGTACCACATCTGAACAAAAATAAGTTCAATACATATCGAAGTCAAACTCCGTGAAACTACAAGTCTACAACTTCTGAATACATATTAAGTTCAAGTTTCGGTATCAGTGAAAACTAGAAATATATATAAACTGCACCTAATCCCCAAAAAAACAACCTAATCCCGACGCCTTTACAAGTTTAAAAAAATCCCTAAATTTTTAAAAATCATTTGTTTTTAACTTAAGTGTTATAAGCGGCGAGATTTTTGGGTAAAAATCGCCAAAAATCGCGATATTTTTAGGTAAAAATCGCTGCGTGATATTGAAAATACCGTCAACAATATTAATGGAGATAATATCGTTTCAGTTTGTGTAGCGCGATTGCGATATCCGAGATATAATCGCGAGATTTTCAACTATGAATGCATCATACTCGTAAACAACTGATTAATACAGCAGTAGACAACAAGACTGTAAGTTCTTGCAAACGGTGATGATGGCATTTAGTACATAGTTCAGCGTCTCCTGTAACAACACATTAAGAACAGCAAGTAGATTGGAATGATAATTATACCAACAGCGATTATCATAAAGTGGTCAAACATACATGGTGTTTAAATAAGGAGGCTATTGACCAGACTGGGAATCAATGCACATATATATGTCGGCATGCAGGGATAAGTGACCCACTAATGATTATGATCTGATGCATTAAGTTTAAAACAAGATAAACATTATCGCTGTAATAAGGACAGAAGAATACCCGATCACCTTTATCAATGCCAAGAATAACATATGCTAGAAAAATTTGAATAAATGAAGTCTTGATACTCCCATGGTTGACACATTCATACCCCACACTATTATCTTTTATGGGAAATCAGAGACTTTCTAATAGAGGACAAGCAATGACGATTTGGCGATATCAATACATTCGGGATCACATCCTCAATGAACTAATAAACATCGACTATCAAACAACTAGTAAAAGAATGGACAAATAGCGATTTGAGATATTTGGGTGCAATTAGCATCATAAACCTACCTGTATCTAATAGAACTAATTATGTTAATAGCAGATAACAAATAACTATTAAAAGTACAAACCAATCGGTTATGAGGAGTTACATTTGAGAAGAGATACGTCTCTCACAGTCAAGGGATGCAACTCTTCAATCTTCAAAATACTTAATGGCAGTCAATCTCTCTCCCTGAATCATCGAAGGATCAATAGGGAATAGATTGGAAACTTGTTTCTTCTTTTAATCCGTAAGGATAAATCAATCAGAATAAGAGATAGATATCTGAATATAAGCAGCAGATCAGACTGCTATAAGGTAAAGTTTAAACAGAAGACTTATATACTGATATTATGCATAATGATTTGGCTGATTATGATTGGTCTCTCATTTGTTAGGAAGTAGAGTATTACACACACACACACACACACACACACACACACACACACACACACACACACACAATACAAAGATATTAGTATACTCATAGCCTAATCCTTAATCACTCGCTACAGTCCCTTAAGAGGATAGGTTGGTGTTGTTAGGGAGAGGTGGAGTAAATCCTCACAAGGTAGGTGAATCCCAAGATGGGATATGGACGGGGTCCTGAAGCCTACTTGTAGATTGGTTTCTAAACGCCTTGTGACAAGTAAATCCCCATCCTCTTTAGGGTTGATGTTTAGGGGAGAAGTAAGGAATTGTGGCTTAAGTATGCTAGCTGTCAAATGTATTATGAATCATTACTTTTTCTTAATATAATCTGATTTAAATGCATAGTGATGTATATTAATCATTGGGAATTGGAAGCCTCCTAGTAGGGAACATTACAGAGACTAAGTAAATTGCCATTTCTAGGCGCAATCCAAACCCTAGTTGGGAATTTTAGAGTAAATCGAGTAAGGTTTCAATAGGGGACATTTTAATGGGACATTACACAATCCAGTGAGGTCGACATAAAACCATCACAAAAGATCAAAATGCTTATAAAGACAATAACACAAAAAGATGTATTAATGAAGCACATCTTCCCCACCGGTTGTCATGACCACCCTACGAAGGCATTATTCATACAGAAAGAAGTGTTGCAAAATAAGAAGGGACCCACTGAGTTTAGCCAATCTGTTTGGTGTTATTGTTACTTAAAAATGATGGATTGCTGCATTCAAGTATGTGTTGTTGCCATTCAAAGTTCGATGTAGCCAAGTATTTTTTTCCCATCGTCCATGAAGATGCTCTATAGAAAATCGTGAAGTCTTATAAATAAGACGATTTTCTGAGCAACGATACCTCCTTTAATTCTTCTTTCGTGGTGGTCATTTTGTATCAACCAATTTGTCCATACTCTTGCCAATCAATACAAACTATCTTTTAACTTATAGTTCGACTATACTTGCTAAGTTCACTTATTGCTTATGCTACTGTCTAACTTGGAAGTGCCCTAGGCCTGCCACACCTGGACTATACAATGTTTCTTTCTTGTTTTGCTTAGTGATTGAATGGGGGATATCACACAACGCATCGCCATATTGTTCTATGTTTTGCAATTCGGGGAAGAAGACAAGCATCAATAGAAAACATCACCAATTAAGGTCATAGATGTGTGTCATGCTTCTAACCCTCATCTTAATATATGATAAGCTCATCCCTTGCTTTGTCTCAAAGACATGTTGGGTCAATTAAATTGGTCCTTGCAAACATAAGTGATCAATTCTCAGGATTGGTGATTTTCTTTCCTAAAGACTAATGGACCTTGCCAATTTCCCATTCTTGGTTTTGTTGTTATGTTGACAAAATACAACCTGAGATAATATCAGAGTGGCACAGTGGAAGTGAATTCTGAAATATATCCTCCTAAAAGCAAAAGTTGCATAAACCAAGCCTTTTGGGGATCATCTTGAACATTCTCTCTATGATCTCCATCCTAAAATTGCCTGGGGACAATCAATCTTGGGAAGGGCGGACTGTCATACCCATACCATGAAGGCATTATTTATACAGAAAGAAGTATTGCAAAATAAAAAGGGGCTGACTGAGTTTGGCCACCTGTTTTGTGTTTTAGTTAAATTAAATGTATTTCTGCTTATGGCCAACTCCCTTGAAATAAAGATAAAGGGCATGTATTTAAGAAAGGTGTGATCATCTCTAAGGGGGATAACAAAACTAATAATAGGTAGTAATTGTCCTAAATAAAAGAGCTGAGAACAGCAATTACCTTAAGGGCAGCAGCAGTGATTAATAGAAGCAACAATTAGACAACGATTCTATTTTATTCAGGAGCGATGATTGGTATAAGCCTATAAGGCAAAGAAACAACATTCAAATTATGCTAAAACAGCGATTAATGGATAAAAAGCATTTAAAGCACCTGAAGTAGCAATTAGTATATAAAAAAGGCAGTGGATGGTTTTGGTTGTGAAGAGATATGGTAATGAAAGGGTGCGACCATCCTTTAAGAACTGCAACTTCCAAAAGTTGCCCCTCTTTGAAGATACATGGAGATATAAACCTAGAAGAATTTGATTGAAGCATATATATATATATATATATATATATATATATATATATATAACCCACAATAATACTATGTTCTACAGGTATAGTGGTATGAAGTAGTAGAATCAATTATTGTTGTGTGATAATGTGAATGCAAATTCTAATCATTAATCTATCTATAACCCAACAAGCAATCACATGGAGAAGAGAAGGAAATGCAAGAAAAGGGAGCAGATATGAGATCACTATCAAAGTAGACCACCCAATGATAGTTGTCCAATGTGCCTACCACTCGGGGCTAGGAGGGTAAGTGTCCACTTTTGGGCTTAGATAGGAGGATTTCCAGGCACCCTATTGCAATTTCCTTTCTGACCAAAATCACAAGTCATAAGAAGATGAATAAGGAGACATGAATAGGGAGGGTGGATACAAGCACCCCACTAGGTAGACCACCCTATGCTGGATGTCCAATGTGCCTGCAACTTGGGGCCAAGAGGGTAAGTGTCCACTCTTGAGCTTAGTGTGAGGATTGCTTCAGGCCAACCTATCATGCTCCCTAATTCAAACCCTATTGTGATTGAATACTAAAAATGAATATAGATTTGACTTGACCTATCTAATGAATTATGATGATTATATATATTCGTACTCATATATGTGATTACTAACCCTCATAGATATAATTGAATATTCTTTAATATGGTTGCAGGACCTAAATCAGGATTTATCTTGTTAAAAGGCATTTATTTGGTAAAGTTATATAACTATCTTACATTTCTTATTTTAATGGAATTTCAATTTGTGATTTTAGGGCAAGACTTAGGGCAATTCCAAAAAGGGGACGTTACACAGGTGTGATACAGTCACAGGAGAAGCACTTCAAGAAAATTAAATGCTGAACATGACAACATGCAAGTTCACTCTCATGACATCTATATTAGGCATGAGTTTTCTAGTCTATGAAGATGATATTAGATTCCACCATTTTAATACAAAAAGACTTACTCAGTTGTATCTAAAAGCTCTTAACAATCATCTCATGACATCTTGCAAAGTGATGAAATGTCAAAATACAGTATTCAATCAACTAGAACATTAATGTCAATGATGCATAGTGAGGTTGTGAAGTTCTTTTTTCCTTGGAATCACTTAATTTCTATATACTTCCATGTCCTCAATGATAACCTCCCTCAAGTCTGCATACGTGATGGAGAGTCACCTGCATGGCATTCACAATGAAAAGCAGTTGTTGGTTATTACGAATAACTCAAACATATTACAATAATGTGAATATTAACAACAATTAAAAATTAACTGGATTATATATTGTTATTTAATCAGCCATACCTGAATTAACAAATCTGTCAGTAATCCAGTAACCAACATCAATAGTATCCCCCAATAGTTTTCATTCAATTTAATAAATAATAATTATTGAAAAAAGGTCAGAAGCAAGATTATTTATCTACTATCATTCTGGAAGCAGTTTCAGGTACTTACCAAACAAATAGAAATTTTCTTTTGCATGATCGAAATTGCTGAGTCAATCACAGGAGGACCAGGGTGAGGCATTGCAAAAATGGGTTGAGCAGTCTACTTGTGTAAATTGTAACATCTCCTTTAATCTGACACAATATTTGTAGCTGGCATAAGAAACACTAAAATCACAAATTTATATAACATAAAGAAAGGTTTTATTGTGAACTCTGATTTATTTGTCAAGTCATGTAATTATTAATTATTAAATGACATTCATGCATTATATATTACTCTTGAAGGATTGCTAACTTACCAACTATTCATGGCTTAAAGAAAGGGTTATCTCGCTCTGGACGAGTTGACAATGGATTATTGTAAATTTAGTTATTTGATTTTACAAGGTTTATTTATGTCAAATTCCTTATGAAACCTATATTTTTGCAGATACAAACCTTAAAAAGACTTCAACGAGAAGCTTTTTCAGAGTTGAAGAAAATGAGGGATAAAGTACAGATGATTGAGAAACAGTTCTCTCTTTATTTATCTAATACCCAGGGAAGTTTGGCGGGAGGAGCCAAAACCCAACTTAAAGGGGAAGTCACAGCAGGTGGAGCATTTGTAATGACGCGAAATGGGAGCAGCCAGGAAGCCTATTCTTTACTCGAGCAAGCAAGGATGAAGATTGGAACAGAAGTAAAATTCACTTTTGAGACATTTTTCAGGGAGAGAGACCTTCTTGTAACAGAGTGCACTGCAGGTCAAAGCTACTTGAGCACTGGTGATGTTTTGGGGGGTCCACTTACCTTAGGAAAAGTTCTTTATTCCACAAATATCAATGATTCCTTGTCATTGTCTATTGTTCCTCTAGGGGCGAAGGGGACGGATACAACCACAATTCTTAATCCTTCGAAGGTAATTTAAGAGAAGCATTCACATTGCATAGAGTTTCTGATATTTTATCTACTTATCATGTTTCTTCATTTGCATGTGAATAATCTAGTTTGTCTAGATGGAAGTTGAGACTACTGCCAAGCATTTAAAATTAGGAATATAATAAGATTTCAAGTAGTTTTCTTTTGTTAATATCAGTACTGAATAATTTGTTCTCATAAAAATGCAAAAGGGAAGAGCATTTAGCTTTTCCTTCTTAGGCACAATTTGAAAACTTACCGTGCAGGAATTTGGATTCCACTGGATTATTTGTTTTTGAGAAATAAAACATTGTATAATTTTTCTGCTCAGTAATTTTTGTACGTGAAATAATTGTGTAATTTTTGTATGTGACATAATTGTCCTCACAAATTGATTTTGTTGTTTTTGTTGCTGTTTTGGTTGAATATTTTAGTCGCTGAACTATCACTCCTCAACTTAAGCTGCAGAAAAACTGGAAGACAATGGATGAATACTCAAGGCATAATTGTTTATTTTCATTTCTTCCTATTCAAACGTAAATCTGATTGTTGATTTTAGTAATGACGAAATTGGACATTTGTTACTGGTTCACATTTTTAAATTTTGTTCTTTTTGATTTTTGAGAAGCTCGAGTTTTCGTGAGGCACAGATTTAGATTAATAAATAATATTAGACATTTATGTGCATCTATACCGTGACAACACTATAAATAAAATAGACAAAAAAATCCTTGTCAGACAATTGAGCTGAAAGGTCTGGTGTAGTCAACTAATACAGCTGTGAGTGAAATATTGAATATTCTATTATATGTCACTCCAAAGCCGAGCTGCATGCTGACTTCTTTCAAATGATTAACATCAATCAAGAAGTCATGAGCTGTTATGGTCCTTTGGTATAGTCCAGTTAGATGTGAAGGAAAAGAAAAAAATAACTATATTGTGAAGTATGCAGTGAATATTTGCAGTCTCTGTAGATTTTTTTCCATAACATGAACAGGATTCCTACTGCGTAGATTTAATCATTAAATTTTCAAGCATTGACTGCTGTTTACACTCATTCTCTAAATTTACATGATGCTACATAATTTAATATTTCAAACAATTTTATCTACAGTTAATTTTTGATATGATCAAGAAATTGTGGTGTTGTACTTTCTTCCCTTTGTAATTCACTACTAATTGCTTGAAATTTGGCCTTTGATGATATATCATTCTTGTTACAGATCAACTTTATCCCACAGGAAAGGGGAGGGAGTCAGTGGGATTTGCTTGTAAATAGTATAATTTTATTCACTATATGATATGCTTGGATAGGGAAGGTTATTGGGTAAACAAGTGACTATAGCAATTTATATAGTTGCACACTGGTCCCTGGAATTTTACAGTGACCTTCAATGGGGAATTTTGCATTCCAATTAACCATTAAGGTGGTTGGTTGGATGATGTGATGATTTAAACTTTTAAATGGACGATGTCCCTTCTGGTCCCTCAAGAATATTTGGTTTGGAATCAACTTTGTCTTGCGAATTCCTGTCAATGTCCAGAGGCATTTATTGTTTGTTTTGATTACTTTTGCTTGTATTGATATTGGGTATGCTGGAGTTAAGGCAGGAAGTACTAATAGGTAACTGACATTTTAATTTGCTCTTCCATCTTTTGATTTTTTGACAATGGTTTACAGTTAACTGGACTTTGGATTTGCCTTTGATATCTGCCATTTTGTGGGATTCAATAGTTTTGGTTTTTGATGAGTCACAAAATCTTGCACCATGTGTTGCAGTTGTGTTTTTGTCAATATTCTATATTTTTGAGTTAAATTGTTGATGGTATTATAATGAGTATCATCTATGTTACAGGGTCTGCTCCGTTTACCCTGGATCTGGTTTCTGATCTGTGCAGGGTGGGTTAAAATTGCTGTGGGTTCATACTAGACAAACACAGGCAAGCTCGTGACGAATTTCAATAGTAATTCCTGTTGCGGTGACAAATCTAATATGTTTTGAATATTTTTCCGCTTTTTAATTCTTTTCTGCTGTTCAAGCTATGTCTTGCCACATTTTTTTGTGGCAAGGGCCAATAAATATTAATAATCTTCCACCTATATTCCTTCAGATTCTTTGGATTATTTCTTGTCTTTGGTGACAAAACTCCCACATTCACTAGGCTGTACACCTCCTTGTCGAAATTAATAGTAATTAGAATCATAATTCTTCTTGATATAGGCATGCAGTGGAGCACATCAGTCAGTATCTTTTTATTCAGTTCGGTTTGGTCATTTATTTGCAATATATTATTATATATATACTTAATAAAATATTAGATTATAATATTTAATCTAATGTTTTTGTATTATAATATATAAATATAATAATATAACATATATTAATAGTATCCGTGTCAGACATGTCAGCATCTATGTTATTTTAGTCCTTTGTTTAGTAGAATTCAGCATTTGCGTGATACATTTCAACATCTATGTTCTTTATTTTTTTGTTTTGTAGACTTTAGCATTTTTGACTTCTTTGTAGCGTCTCTATTCTAATTTTAGCATCTATTGTCTGTGTTTAAGTTTCTTTTCTATTCCATAGTTGATTTTCGGTTTAAACTAACCATCTTTTTGAGTTTTCTATTTATCTGTTGTTTAATCATTCTCCTGTTGTTTTAACTTTGTTGTCTTGCAGGAATGATCATCCAAGCCCAAAACTTTCAAACTGCCAAACTATTCTTGCAGGGTCATTTTGTCCAAGTTTAATTTCTAATTAAATTAACCTCACACTTCATTTTCTAAGGGAATTAATCTCGTGTGCAACTTGTTTTTCCATTCAAGTAGAATTACATATGCTCTCTTCGAGTTCCTTAGGGCGACCTTGAGTACCAAAAGTGGTTTATTTCACTTGTGTAACTTGAAGGTTGGGTATGTATAGTCTTCCCTTTTGCGATTTTGTGATTTCAGGAATCAAACACACCCATTCTTTCCCTTTTTTCCTATTTTCTAAAGGGGCCTTTATTGATTTGGATTTTATGAACAATTCAACAAACGATAAAGCCCAAATCTCATGTGTTGTTGAGGTATTTAGTTTTGAGTAGTCATTTTGGACTAAGTTGGTAGCTATCTTATAGTTTGCTAAGTGAAAAAGGAGGAGGTTTATCCTCTTGAACCAAGCAATTAGACAACACTCTTACTCAGAGAATTGAGCTTCATGTACCTTCAAGTATATATAAGACTTCCTTGTAGAACCTTGTACAAATCTAGCAAGTGGATGTTTTGATTGTTTGGTCACCCTCGGGAAGTTAGTCACCACTTATCTTTTGAAACAGAATAGTGGACTATGGGTACAATCTTGATCCTCCGTAGTAGTGCTCAAAGACATTGGGCTAACGCTATTTATGACCGAGTTTAGGTATCATTGATGGACTCACAATTGCAAACACTCCACTTGAATAGCTAGGGTGTCCTTGTGTTGTCACACTTCCATCATGTCAAGAACAGTTGCAGCATTATTTAACCCCTGTTGCCTTTATCCTTGGCAAGAAAAATAAAAAGGGAGTGATTCCACCAAGGGGTTAGTGGAGATGAATTAGGGAATATTACTTTGCATCTACCTTACCCCAAATTTTTAGGGTGGGGGGACAGGGAAACGGGTTTATGGGACATTTTTTTTTGCCATTTTAGGGGATTGAGGAGACGACTATATAAAAAATAGAAAAAAATTTAAAATATATTGGGAAATTTTAAATATTCATATGAAAACAAGGATAAAACATGCTTATATCAAGGTCACCTGGAGAGGAGGAGACTTTGGAGACTAGTACGACTAATTCTCAAAAATAGGAGACGGGGGGTACTTAGAGACTACAATTTTTTTTGTAATATAGTTTAATAATTACCAAGAAATATCATAACATTGAGCTTTGAAAACAAGAACAATGGAAAGGTTTAAGTTTGAACATTAAAACTCGTCAGCTAGGGCTTCGAACGTCAACGTTTGGGCTTCCAACAGTGAGAAATGATCTTATTTTTTATTTATTTGTTTTTAACGTGCCTTTTTCACCTAGAGATGTGCAAGAGACGCCATAAAACTTGGTAGGAGATTGGGGTATGGCGGGAGATGTCGAGATGAAGTCTCCGCTCATTTTTGAGGTCTCTAGGTACGTGTTAAGTCTTGGAGATGCGTCTTGGATGGGTGGAGACGTCTCCCGGTTACAGTGGCTTATATACATTATAGAACCTTAACATTAACGTTTTTGTTAAATAATTTAAATTGAGAGTTCACATGAGAGTTGAAGTCAAACAAATTATCAAAACTCAAACATTAATACTATGGGACAGTTAGGGGATGTGTTTCTGAGTGAGTTTCTGGGATGTCCCTGTTTCTAGGACGGGTCAAATTATGCCAGAGACACATCTTCAGATAAGATTGCTTGGCAGTGATTCCCAAACAACATGCAAATAAATCAATCCAAAGTTCAAGGCAGCGATTAATTAGGATAAGGCGCGACTCTTGCAAAGGACAGAAATGATGAAAAGGTGACTGCCTCTCATTTGAAGGTTTAAGAGGGAGAACAAATGATTTGGGAGATGCATCAACTAGCATTAATTCAGCATATCAATTTAGAACAGAAAGTCAGAAATTCAATCAACAATGAATATAATCAATTCAAGCAGCAATCATTTATTATACATTCAAGCATTATTCAAGATTGACATTCAATCCATCAGGAAATATTAATCAGCAATAGTCTAGCAAATATATCAAGTTATTGGTTTTGAATGCTTTTGTGCCTCACGAGAGGGCCAATGCTCTTGACTTGAGTACCCATCTTGGGCAAGCAAATAAAATACATAGAGATATAGAGTTGTATCTTTTGTGTGAAGAGGTTGTGATGAGAGAATCAAGTTTTTTCAATGCAATATCTTTCAATTTATGAGAAAACTTATAAAGCAGATCTGAAGTTTTGAAAAATCAGACTTTTGTGGGCATATCTTATGGAAGTAAATGAGCATATTAAGAAGGCTTTTGAGCAGACCTTAAGGAAGGGTATGAGCAGACCTAAAAAGTGATTTGTAGCAAACCCATAAGCTCAGTTGAGAGCAGATGTAAAACGGCAGATTTTGACCAAGGCAAGGCAGGTTGGGCACTAGGCTGGGTCACGGGGATACCCTTGGAGTAACAAAAAAAGAAAAGGAAAAAAAAGGGCAGATTTATGGCAGACTCAAGGCAGACTCAAGGCAGTTTTTTGAGGAGATTTAT
The DNA here is from genome assembly GCA_018584345.1 of Thuja plicata. NCBI lineage: Eukaryota > Viridiplantae > Streptophyta > Pinopsida > Cupressales > Cupressaceae > Thuja > Thuja plicata. The sequence continues at coordinate 777,527 of MU227720.1, read as the reverse complement.
TTCAAGAAGTCTAAGATTTTGTTGTAAGAGGTTGGAGCCTCTCAAATTGGGTTAGAGCTCAGTGGTGGAGATTGGTGTCTCTTGTGGGTTGGTGCTGATGAATCATTGTGAAGGGATTGGTGTCTCCTGTGGGTTGGAACCTACAAATTTTGTAAGAAGATTTATACAAGCAATCATTTGCTGTGGTTTTTTGCCCCGTAAAGCCATGTCTCTTATGTGGGTGGATTTTGTGTTGCGTAATTGTTTAATGCTATGTTTTTGATATTGTGCAATTGATATGCTTATGGTTTAAGCATGAAAAAGTAAAAATGGGCTTAACTAATTCACCCCCCCCCTCTCAATACAAGTGTGTGTGTTCCTTCACAACAATTGCGTCATGACTGTTATGAAAGAGGAGAGATTATTCCTTGTAATTGTTCCTCCAAATCTGAAATGTGAGACTCCACAAACAAAGATGCAATGTTTGATAAGTAGGAATCCCAATCAGGAAGACAATTAGATACATGTTGCAATGAATCATTAGAACTTCTCAATGAATTAATAACAAAAGACAAATGTTTGATCTCAATTGGAGAAGTGGGAGCTACAGGAGAAGCCTTTGGATCATCAAGACGCTCAAGTTCTGCATCATATTCGAACTCCTCTAAGGCATCAACACCAAATGGTAGATTGTCAACACATTGAGTGGAGTTAATGGTGAACTCATAATACCCCAGGATTAGTTGTAGACCCAAATATCTTCCACAAGAGAGAAAAATGACTAGAATAGCTTGCTTCAACAATGCAAGATTAATTGATTGAATATGAAAATTAGAATGATGCCTTTCTTATAAAGTCAAGGTTGAGACGTAGGATTAGACAAGATTATGACACGTGTCTTAATCCTATGTTATGAGACAACTACCTTAAACAAATATTAAATGACCAAAGTAACTAAGAGTAAATATCAAAAGATAAGATCTTATTATAACGAATACCTTCTAGAAATATCCCTAGAACTATGTAAATTGAAGTATGTGAATAGGATCCACTAATGAACCAGTTGGGTAAAATATCTTATTCACACCAACAATCTAATGCCCTAATATTGTTCTAATTTGTGTTGTGCGTTCAATTGGATTGGGTTTAATGTGTGCATTTGCTTATCTTTTATCCAAATTAAACATCCATAAGAGTATTGTCTGAGAATGCCCAAGCCTTGTGAAGAGATACCCTTGCAATCTAGGGTTTCAGGTAGAAATACAAATGCTTGACCAACATTTAAGGGATTAGTGGACTTAGGGAGGCCATGGACACAGAGGTTTAGTGCCTTAGTTTGTTGTGCACATTATTCTTTGAATTTGGCTTGAACAACCATCCCATCAATAGGAGTTGCATCTTCACCCACAAATGATGTTCATTGACATGTTTTTGAGAGATTATTTCCTATTTCAAAAGTTCATGTTGGGTAAGGATCTTTGACTATTTTATTCTAAATTTTGGAAACTACATTGTTGAGTTGCTGCAAGCAAGGACAATTATTGGTAGCTTGAGCTTATTCAAGATGAACGATTTGAGCCTACAAATTGACAACGAAATCATCCTCTTTTATAGTTGTGTTTGAAATAGTGACATCAATGCTTGCAAGGCTAAGGGATTCAATCAAAGTAACCTTTTGCTAAGCTTCATGTATTTGCTATATGGTGAGAATGACTTTAGATGGGAGGAGTTTTATTTTTTAGGTTCATAGCTAGAAGCTAAATAGGTCATGCACATCAAAAAGTTGTGCTCTTGAAGTCCTTGCAACAAATTGATGCTGTTGTAAAAAGGAATATTGTGAAATGCAAAATCATGAATTGGAAATTTAAAATCTATGTGCAAGATGTGGATGGTAATTGTCATAAACTTTGGCTAGAAGAAATCACTTGTCCTCAATTGCAAAAATTGTTGAACACACTCCAGATGCTGAGAGGGGTGAGGGGGTGAATCATCATAAACCAAAAAACAATAACTAACTTCAATATTCACCAAATGAAACAATAAGCAAGTAATGAACAGAACCAACAACACATGAACACCAAGATTTTATACGTGGAAAACCCAAACTGAGAAAAACCACGGTGCGCACTTGCCCACAAGGATAATTCACTAATGTATATAGTCTGATTACAAAATATGATAGGAGCTCACTGCTCCGGACTTGCAACCAAAGGCTCACTACCAATACAACAATGAATATAGATAGGAGCTCATTGCTCCGAACTTGCAAACAGAGGCTCACTGCCAAAGTAGCAAGATACAACAACAAACTTGTGCACCCAAGACTAATTGTTCTAAGGACAAGGTACATACAACTCTTTACAAGGATAAAGAGAGATTTTCGTGATAATGCAACTGACCTGCACAACACTGTCAAACTTAGTACACTGTAACTACCTTTTCTTCTCTGCCACAATCATTGAGCTTTGCTTTGTTGATTGTAGATCTTCACTGGTTCTCACACTATCAACTTGCTTCACGCCTTACATTTTGCCAAAGCATAAAGTGTACTTATATACAAGATAGTTCATTGAAGATTACAGACAGGACAACCATGCCAAAGGGAGATTACAATTTAAGTTACAAGTTGTCCAAGGCAACAACAAAATGTAATAAGGTCCCATGTGAGAAGCATCTTGACCAAAACAAAGAATGGACCCAACATGATAAGAGATAAACATTAAATGAATTGGTCACATATAGCATGAACCCATCTAGATAAGAGATAATCATTAAATGTATAACTCAGACCTAAATCAAGAAGCATGATCCACTCCAAGAGAGAGGGACCATGAGCACGCTACACATTGCCCAATGCTAGATCCACAAATACTAGAACAACTTTGCCATCTCAAACATGTAGAAACACACGAACCACTAAATCACCTAACTTGCCAACTGTATCCGGACCTCCACATGCCATGGTGAGATCCACATGCCACGTCAGAAACATTAGCACATGCCAATAGTCCACATCAGAAGTTGTCACAACACATTTTCGGACATGAACAACAATTGAACAAAACTGCAACACTGGATGACAATTTCCAGATTACCAAGAACAAATTCCAGATCACCAGAGAATGCCACAACCAAGACCAAAACCTGAATCCATCTGCATAAATATCAAAACACCTTCAACCCATATTTCCAGAGCAGAAACCTTCCAGAAAGCATAAATGTAGCACTGTTAATTGCAAAACAAAACGGTATTTCTCTGTCCCTAAACTACAAACATTCGGACCACACAAACTTTCGGATATAAAAGTATAATATTGAAGTAATGATAAACATCATCTTCTCATGATCACAAGATACATATCCGTCTTGCACTATATTGAATTCATACTTTTCTTCCACTGCTCTACAAGTTTAGTACACAAACTTCTCTAAGTATAGTAGACTTCCGGACCACAGTGTTTGAGCAAGCACAAACACCTCCGGAACACAATGTTTAACATCAATGACAACAAACAACCAAACATATATTTCCGACAATCTCCCCCTTTGTCATTGATGGAAAACAACCACCAAAAAATGTTTCACAAAGATATCATTCACTCTCAACTCCCCCTTACTGAAACAACCAAAACAATCCTGAACAGATAAACATTTTCCTTTTTTTTGTCCCCCTTTGCCATCAAGGACAAAGACCAAGAACATATCCACCGCTGCACAACTCTAATAATAGCCACTAGCATCAGTCCGGAATATACATAAGTCAGAAAGCTCCCCTTGGATAGATGCATCGCCCTGATGCACTAAGCTAGAAGAAAAGGGGGCAACAAGCCCAAGCTTCTTCGCGAGAAAATAAAAAATGACTTGATCATAGGATAGAACATATCTCCAACAATCTTTAGCTCTCTTGACTAATTTCATATGGTAGGAAACTTTTCAACTGACATATAAACTTCATTTGAAGAGACAAGAGAAGCAACTTGCTCCTCATTACCAGCAACCAGAACATTAACTTCTATAGTCTCCATTTGTTTGTCAACACTTTTATGTTCTTCCTCTTCACTGTTATTTGAAGCAATTTTAGATTTTATCTTCTCTATGTAGTAGCATCTCTTACTGTCCTTAAACCAATTAGTAGCCTTAGGAGAAAACTGTCCCACAGACTTACCCTATCCTTCAACTCATCAAGGGAACTTCTACAATTCATAGCACTGTTATCCAAGTCATTCAAATGTATCTTAATTTGTGAACCAGAAAATATATCATATCTCCAACCTACATTTGAACACAACTCAGAAAGAACAATCTCTGATACAACTAAACGAATATTACATAGTTTACAGAACCAAATAGTCATCTTTCCGGACCACAAAACACAAATCTTACCTTAGAAAAAGTCTTCATGCCCTATTGTCATGCTGAGAATATACCCAACATCCAGCCTCGAGGGGGAAATCAAATTCATGTGAAAACTCCCCTCAGACCCAAGAGTCTAAGTCATTTAACAGAGGAAACAACATCCGAAATGGATGCCGGACGACCATCAGAAGCATCTTCTGTGTTCCACATCAAATATATTCTGTTCCTTTCTTTTGAGTCTTCTGCAATCATTGAAAAATCATCTTGTTTTTTGATATTTTTGCAAAACTTTGCGATGTGCCCTGTCATGTTACATTTATAGAAAACCAGACCATCTTTGTAGAACCTTGCAATATGTTCTGTCATATTACATTTATAGCACACTAGACCATCCTTTTTCATTTTAGCAGTTTCATTATTTCTGACATTGATATTTATACTGCATTCAACCTTTCTGTGTCCATATCCATTGCAAACATAGCAGTATCCATTGAAGTTCTTGACATTTTTATTCACATTTACCCTACTAAAATTCACTCTACTTCTGCACTGAATTGCCTTATGCCCTAACTTATTGCAATGATAGCATCTTCCATTAAAAACATTTTTTCTTTTCATACTTCTACACTCATTAACTCCGTGTCCTACTTTTTTGCAAGAAAAACAAATACTATCAAAGGGAGAGTACCTGGAATCAATAGGAGAAGGTATCTGATTCATCATCCTCTTTCTGTCCTTTGCCTGCACCAAATTCTTTTTGTTCTTCACTTGCTTCCGGTCTACTAGTTTCTTTTTATTTTTGAACTGCTTCCGATCTGCCATATTCTTTTTGCCTTCTAACTACTTATGGTCTATCATATCCTTCTTGTCTTCTTCCTGCTTCTGGTCTTCCATATCCATATGCTTCTAGTCTTCCAGATTCATCTGCTTCTGGTCTATCATGTCCTTTTTGTCTTCTTTCTTTTGTTCTACCATAATCCATTCAGCTTCCACCGGAGCATCTAATTCAACCTTTCTTTCCTCACCGTTTGACTTGATTGAGTTCTATTTCAACTTCATCTCCCCATCTTCCATTGCATTGAGTTAGAAAACACAGATTCTCATATTTGTCTTCAATATAATAGATATTCCCGATAGACCTAAAACCTTCAGTAACCCTTTTACCAGTCTATTTCTTTCTGATAACACAACCATCACTTTTGAACATAACTTCATAACCTTTCTTACACATCTGACTAACACTTAAAAAATTATGTTTCAAACCTTCCATATAATAAATATCATCAGTTTTATGCTTACCATCAATTGAAATGGTTCCATTGCCTTTAATTTGTGCACTTCCTTCTACAAATTTGATTGCTCCACCATCATATTCTTCAAACTTGATAAATCTTCTTTTGTCTCTTGTCATATGATTTGAACATCTGAAATCTATAATCCACCTGCAACAACTTTAGCATGCAATGCAATCTCCTCTTTCTTTTGAGAAATAGCTAGAAACAAAGATTACTCAGATGCTTTATTAGTGTCCTCATCTTTAGAGAACTATTCTTCCATTGAACATAAACTCTTTTTACCCTTGCCTTTGAAATTAATTCTCTTTTTGAAATCACCTTTCTTTTGATTGCCTTTTCTATCATCATCTTTTGATTCACTAAGATATTCCTTATACTTGCAATCATTAGCAAAATGTCCTATCCTTCCACAATTAAAACACTTAAGAGGTAACTTACCTTTGTATCTACTGATACGTCGCTTGAATCTTCTTGAAAGATATGCTTCGGTTTCCTCCAACATCTTGCATGTCTCAAGTTCAACTTCTTCAACAACTCGGAAAATAGTCTCCCTTTTTTCTCTTTTGATTTTTGCAATCTCAAATGCAAAAAGTGAACCAATGAGTTGATCAATTGAATACTGACTTAGATCATTGCTTTCCCTTATTGAACATGCCATTGGTATGAACTCCTTTAGTAGGGTTAAGAAGATCTTGAGTATGACATCTGTATCTTCTAGATGTCCACCGACAACTTTGATTCCATCAACAACATCAGTAACTCTGTAAATGTAGCTTTCAACACTCATCTTCTGCCTTTCTTAAGACCTCATACTTGTGTTTGAGATTCATTAGTCTGGCTTGTTTTGTCATTAAATCTCCTTCATATACCAAGACCAACTTATCCCAAATCTCTTTAGCACCTTTTAAACCTTTCACCTTCCCAAATGCTATGTCACATAAACTACTAAAAAGAATTGTCCTTGCTTTCACATTAGCTTCCTTTTGTCTTTCTTCTTCAGTAGTCAAAGGTCTTCCAAAAGGAGGATAGAAGCCAGTTTGAATACCCTCCCAAATACCATTCTGCATTGTTTCTAGATATGCTTCCATCTTGTACTTCAATAAGGAAAATTAGTGCCATCAAATATAGGAGCTTGAAAGTGTAAGTTCTGCGCCATCCCGGATCTGCCTCAAGCGGTAAAGCTTCTTCAAGAGTAACTAGGCTCTGATACCAATTGTTGAACACACTCCAGATGCTGAGAGGGGAGGGGGGTGAATCAACATAAACCAAATTACAATAACTAATTTCAATATTCACCACATGAAACAATAAGCAAGTAATGGATAGAACCGGCAACACATGAACACCAAGATTTTATGTGGAAAACCCAAACTTGGAAAAACCACGACGAGCACTTGCCCACAAAGATAATTCACTGATATATATAGTCTGATTACAAAAGATGATAGGAGCTCACTGCTCCGGACTTGCAACCAGAGGCTTATTGCCAATACAACAATGAATATAGATAGGATCTCACTGCTCTGGACTTGCAGACAGAGCTCATTGCCAAAGTAGCAAGATACAACAACAAACTCGTGCAACCAAGACTCACTGCCCTAGGGACAAGTTACATACAACTCTTTACAAGGATAAAGAGGGATTCTCCTGATAATGCAACTGACTTGCACAAGACTATCAACCTTAGCAGTACACTGTAACTACTTTTTCTTCTCTGGCACAATCACTGATTCTGCTCTGTTGATTGTAGATCTTCACTGGTTCACACACTATCCACTTGCTTCACACCTTACATTTTGCCAAAGCATAAACTGTACTTATATACAAGATAGTTCATGGGAGATTACAACAACGTTGACCATGCCAAAGGGATATTACAATTTAAGTTACAAGTCGGCCAAGGCAACAACAAAATGTAATAAGGTCATATGTCAGAAGCATCCAGACCAAAACAAAGAATGGACCCAACCAAATAAGAGATAAACATTAAATGCATAGGTCACATATAGCACGAATCCATCTAGATAAGACATAATCATTAAATGTATAACCTAGACCTAAATCAAGAAGCATGATCCACTCCAGGAGAGAGAGGGACCACAAACACGCTACACATTGCCCAATGCCAAATCCGCAAATACCGGAACTTCGCCATCTCAAATGTGTAGAAACACACTAGCCATTGAATCACCTAACTTGCCAACAGTTTTCGAACCTCCACATGCCATGGTGAGATCCACACACGACGTCAAGAATACTAGCGCATGCCAATAGTCCACGTCAGAAGTCGTCACAACACATTTCCGGACCGGAACAACTGTACAAAATTGCAACACTGAATGACACAATTTTCGGATCATCAGGAACAATTTCCATATCACCAAAGAATGCCACAACCAAGACCAAAACCTAAATCCATCTGCATAATTATCATCACACCTTCAACTCAGATTTCCACAGCTGAAACATAAATGTAGCACTGTTAATTGCTACAACAAAACTGTATATCTTTGTCACTGAACCACAAACATTCGGACCACACAAACTTCCAGATATAGGAGTATAATAGTGAAGCACAGATAAACATCATCTTCTCATGATTATAGGATACATATCCGTCTTGCACTGTTCTGAATTCATACTTGTCTTCCACTGTTCTATGGGTTCAATACACAAACTTACTTCTCTAATTATAGTAGACTTCCAGACCACAGTGTTTGAGAAATCACAAATACTTCTAGAACACAATGTTTGACATCAATGACAACAGACAACCAAACATATATTTCCAACAAAAACTTTTTCCCTTGGTGGGAAAAAGATTGACTAGTAATCTACAACATGTGGTCTCCACATACACGATCTCTAGAAGGTTTGCAATAGGAAAATGTGAGTGCTAGAGATTCAGTGAGAAATTCGTGCTCAAGAATGAGGTGGGAAGAAGATGGCTTAGTAGACAGCCATGGAAAAAAGAGAGTGATCAAGAGTTTTAGTTGATGGCGAAGATCACAAAGAGGATGACTAGGATGGATGCACTATAGGGGAAGATGGCTGAGATTTGATATCCTATAGAGTAGCAAACATATTAGTCCTTGAAGAGGAATTCTACGTAGACATACACTTGAAGAAGAAGGTAATCCTAAGGATGGAGTGGGTTTTGGGGCCGAAGCACTAGTTCTTGTAGAGAGGACTTGAAGACCTCGGGTGGGTAGAGTTCATGGAGGGAAGGCCACGTGGTGGCACAAAAGCTGGATGGAGAGAACATTCTGGCAAGGTACAAGTGTAGAAGTGAGATTGGGGGGTCATTGAATTATGGGATGATATGTAGCACCCAAGGGAGCAATTGGTGTGGTTACCAGGTTTGGAGGATAGGAGGCATGAGTACATACAATAGGAGGATTGTGTGCAGTCCTCAAATGTGCAAAAGGTTGTTTTAGAAGATGAAGACAACATGGAGGGAAAGGAGAAGTTTTAGATGAATTTTCTCCTTAGATGCCTCCAAAGAGGAGCATAGGAGCATAGGATGAAGGGGAAGATCTTCCTATAATGGACAGAACCTGGTAGATAACCAAAAAAATCAACACCATAACATTGGGAATGAAATTAATTCACCAATGTTGTGGCAACATAGCGATCTTGTCTTACAATATTGAAATCGACAATAAATTTTATCTTACTTCTGATGGAAAGCTGGAAAAAAAAGAACAAACAAAATGATAAATTATTAATGCTGAACATAGAGATCTTGTCTTACTTCTGATGGAAAGCTGGAATAAAAATAACAAACAAAATGATAAATTATTAATGCTGGACCACACTCACAAATTTTGATTTGAAACAGCTCTGAAATATGTAGTAGTGAGTATAAAGGATGTGATGTAAAGCAAATTTTATTTTACTTCTGATGGAAAGCTTGAAAAAAAATAACAAACAAAATGATAAATTATTAATGCTGGACCACACTCACAAATTTTGATTTGAATCAGCTATGAAATATGTAGTAGTCAGTATAAAGGATGTGATGTAAATCTAATGTTCAAGATTGGAATAAGATAAGTACCGCTGTAGCAGAATCATTAAATGGCTGATGTAGAAAATTGTAGAACAACAAATATTATAGTTTTAGTATCTCCCATTTACCATATGCAAGGCAGCCAACACGAGTTTGGCCTTTGGCCACTCAAAAGAATAGCAATTATTAATACTTGTGCCCCCTTTCAGTAAGTACAACAGTGGCAATGAATATTATTTACTTCCTTTTGCCATGTACAGCCCCAGACAAAGTTACAACAAATTTTGATGCCTAACAAGCTGCAATTAATAAACAAAGTTCATAAACCTTTTTACTCAACAATACTAGGTGCAACACTACCATTATTGATAAGCTGCGATTGGTAAAACTTAAAAGAACCTCCAAAGGCTGTGCTTCCTTAAACAAAAGCTACAGGCAGCTTCTTACAGGCAAAATTCAACATAAAATACTGTATGTTCGGGATTATTGTGGTACAACTAGTTAAAAATCAAAATATTTGATTCATAATATAAAAAAAGCATATTATTCTGTGATTCCCAATAACTCATAACAAACATAAAGACTTAAAAGCACACTACGGTTAACAGAAATTAGAGTTTTTTTTGCAACAATTAGGCCACTAGTAATTCTTGAATGGAATTAAATATATAAATGGGATGGTTTTCATCCTCAAATCCAATTCTCAAAGGGCTTTATCCTTAGGCAGGAAGATAATTATGTGTTCAATCTCAAAAGAAATGAGGTTTTGATTTCATGAATTTCTAACCCTGTGTAATACTCAACTCCTCTGTAAATCCCGTACTGGAATATTTTAGACAAACTGGCAATTTTCACAAATTTTGCTTGACAGGCATTTCGTCAAACAGTTTGCACAGATGGTGTTCTGGGCTTTTCGATGTAACTTGTATTGAGTAAAAATTGCAAATATTCATTATAACATTACTTTCCACATCTCATAATAGCATTATACCAATTTTATTTGCGTAACAATACTCAAGAGAGAACTTTATATATTTTAATGTATTGCTTGTAAGGACATGATGCAGTCAGAAATTTGTTTTCAACAAATAAATCAACAATATTAATCATCCAGATTTGCTGACTTTTTAAAGATCAAACTGCACTAATCTTGAACTTTAATACGCTTTTCCAAGCTTGTACAGCCTCTTCAAATAATGGTACGACTATCCTTTATGGTTATGGCAGAGCTAAATGAATATACTTGCTGCAGAGGTTAACAAATCCTCATCAGAAAATTCAATGACACACTAGGGTCCCTTGATTTGTACAGCTCCCAAACTCCAGGTGTACGGCTGCTTTGGCGTACGAGACCCCAAAGGAAGAGTATGGCAACAGTTAATGGATGCAAATTCCCTTAAAAGGCTTTGACTTTATCAATATAAGGCTGTGTTGGGCAATAGGAGTCTGAAAAGTGTACGAATCCCACCAAAGGCATTGATTTCTTTAATTTAGAATTTTATTGACTCTTTGACTCACTTTAGCACGGGGAGCTGCTATAAGGCCTTAAATATTCAAATGCAACTTTTGTTCTTTTTATTGATAGGTAATGGTGGTAGAGCCAAGCTGGTCTAGACACCATAATAAATAAATATTTGATTTTTACACTATCATTCCATAGGCACACAATGGATTGATATCCCTTTAATATGGAACCGTTTCCTCTCTGTAGAAATTGAGATATTGTGCACAGGCTTCAAATAACATGCTTAAACAAGATAGTTATTTTTAGTTGACTGAAACAGTGAAATGATTGATTTTTTTAAACCTTTACAGCTATGATACGTCATTCTTCTCATTTGAGAACACCGAAGCCATATTTTCTTAGAAGAATGCTTAGTGTTTATAGTTTGTCAAATTTATTTAAGAACCTTAACAGGTTGTATTGATATGTGACAACAATTGACATCATTAATTCACTTTCCATTCTTGCAGGACCAAGCGCTCACAGGATTTTTTGCTACTGGGCCAGACCTTTTTAGACATTGTCAAGGGTCTGCTCTTGGAGCTACAATCAAGGTACCAAACCTTTCTTTTTCCATAGGAAAGTATCTTTCTGGTTGGGGAGATCGATCACAGGTCTCATCATTGCATGGCTTTTCAGAGGCTGAAGTTAGTCCTCTTTGTTTGAGTACCCTTGGACAACTATTGTTCCAACCCTCAGAAGGCATCAAATTGGCCTGTTCTGGTTTAAATAGATATTGGCCCAGTCCTCGTTCCTCTTCAAAGGCCTTAAAGTGGAGTGAAATTGGCCCACTTATTCTTTCCAACATTCATTTGAAAGGTTTCAAGAGCTGTGGTAGTTCATCTAATCTATTTCTTACTCAACCTCCAAGCTTAGCAGACAATTCCAATTCTAAGGGGATTTCAGCACAGTCAGTTGCTTTCTCAGTAGATGCAGAGTTCAGCGAGGGTATGCGAATTGGCGGGTGGTTACAAATGGAAAGGGAAGGTTGGTTGCAGGAACCAGGTAGAAAGTCCTTACAGTGGGCTCTTTGCCTTTCAGGATTTCCTGAGGACGGTTTATGCTGGGGTTTGAATATAGGTCAATCAAGGCAAGATCCATTTAGCATGCAGAGGAGCAGGGAGATGAATTATCATCCTGACAAGCTTCCACAAATTCAACTGGAGGCTTTTCTCAAGATTGACTGTGGAAAAGGTTTTACTCTGCAACCAGGATTAGTGCATGTGACAAACAGAAATGCCCAAATACCTGCACTAATGCTTAGGTTCACTTGGTCTCTATGATGTCTTTGTCACTTTGGTTTATGATATATGGACTTACATTTGTTATCCAATTAAAAGATTTCCTCTTTCCCCCAATTGTGTGGCTTCACTTGGATCTTCGGTAGCTTATCAATTCTTTTGATTTTTGCTAACTGCTTAAGCAATGCATTGGGGTCATGCTCTTGGTTTTCCTTTCTGTTGTTTATCTTAACGAGTTCATTTAATCTTTGTTTCTGAGTATATTTGTTGTTTACCAACAAAAGTAGAAAATTCATGTGATTATTAATTATTGATTAGCCATCATTGATGGCAAGCCTTAAATGTTCAAAACAGTTTCTTTACCATATTTAATCATATACATAGAGTTTTAAAATGTTCTATTATAAACTTCATTGTATACTTTTTGGATTGAACATATTATAATTAAATTTCAATGGCAAATATACACTGACGCAGAGTAACTGTCAATATTATGTGGATGACTTCGTAAACCAAATTTCTGGTCCATTTGTGTTGGTTGTACCGCTTAAATTATATGATAGCTAAATTAAGGGCTTAATGATACGATAAGAGGAAATAGGAATCACATTTAAAGGGATTTCATAATGCATTGTTTTCATCTCTTGTATAATATTGGTGATTTTCGCTGTAATCAATGCACTATTTACAATTTACCATTTCAATAAAAAAAACATATTCAGATGAAACTTGATCAGAATTTTGAATTCATATTCTGAAGTTGCTTGTGATATATTTGCCTTGATAAAAACATATAGAGCTTACCGTTCTCTCCATCCAATAACACAAATATACTAGGAGAGTGTTGTTATAAATTGATACATACAATAGAGACAAACTCATTTTTATAAAAGATTACAGCACAATGTTTCTAAAAAGAAACAATCATTAACAGAATGCAGAAAAGAAAACTTACTAAACCAACTAAGATGACCATTATAGAAACATTGCATTATTATTTTAATACCATTTATTAATGGATCATTAACAGAATGCAGAAAAGAAAACTTACTAAACCAACTAAGATGACCATTATAGAAACATTGCATTATTATTTTAATACCTTTCATTAATGGTCATTGCTCTAACTACCCTACAAAAGATATAATCTGTAGGTCTTTTGGTTACAAATGTATAGAAGGCTGCCCCCTTTAGAATGCTTTGCAACATCTTGCCGTTGAGACCCTCTTTGGTTTGCAAAACTTTTGGAGAAGACAAAGATAACCACAATCTTTCCAACTTGATGTTGGATAACAAAGTTTTCCCTCCCTATAGCTAGAAGGCTGCCCCCTTTAGAATGCTTTGCAACATCTTGCTGTTGAGACCCTCTTTGGTTTGCAAAACTTTTGGAGAAGACAAAGATAACCACAATCTTTCCAACTTGATGTTGGATAACAAAGTTTTCCCTCCCTATAGCTAGAGACACCAAGGTCAGTTTTTCAAATTGAAACCATGATTTTGAGGAAAAAAAATGGCAAACCCTCCACTGCTTCAGAAAAATAGCCACAATTTTATTCAAGAAATTGTCAAAATCTTTTGCAAATGAATACCATTCGACCCAACAACTCTAGGTGCGATCAAAACAACGACAATAAACTACAAATTTTGTGGAAATAATTGATAAACCCTTGATGTGATGTTGAGAGCACCCACGATTTTGTGAAAATTTTGAGAAATCCTTTGTTTAATGAAATAAAGGTAAAACTGACGACCATGATTTTTACAAAAATCATGCCAAACACTACCATGATTTTTGGAAAAAAATCGTAAAACCTAGTCACGGTTTTTGAGGAGAAAATCATAAAAACTCATCAATGATTTTTTTGGGAAAAAATTAGAAAATTAAGATTTGATTTTTTAGGAGAAAATCGTAAAACCCCATCCTCGTGGAGAAAGAACCCACGATTTTTGTGTTGAAAAATATGCAAAATAATGAAAACCAATGACTGATTTTTGGGAAAAATGAGCAAAACTCAAAAGAAATGCATTTTTTGTGGCGAAAACTATACAAAATCCATGAAAAACCACCACATTTTGTTGGAAAAAACATGCATAACACTAGATCATAGAAGGACACCAAAAACTCATGATTTGAAAATCTAGATGCTCAAAAAACTTTAGAAACCGTGCCATGCAAAATCCTAGCTCAAATTTGAAACCCACAATTTTTTTTTGGAAAAATGGAAAATTCTAGCGCCTAAAATTTGTAGTCAGGAGCATAGAGAAAAACAATTCATGATTTGCTGAAAATCGTGGAAAAATAACACAAGATTTCATGGGTTCTGTAGACACGAGCCATTGAAAACGATGCCTCAACCTTGATGTGAGCTCAAAAACCTCAAAAGTTTCGTCGTGAGCCACAATGTGCAGGTTGAGAAAGTGCGAGCACAAATAGAAGAAAAACGTCGCCTACAAACAAAAGTGTCCTTTGCATAAGACAATGCATAGAAAGATTGCGACCTATACAAAAAAAAAATCCAATTTGCAAATCATGAAAACACAAAACATGTGGGTTGAAAACAAATCCAAAACTAGGTTGCATGTAGCTTCGAGAAGTCCTTGCCCTTGTGTAGGTTCCAGAAAAAAAATGT
>MU227720.1:746051-758200 GCA_018584345.1 Thuja plicata | reverse complement strand
GATGGTATTACAATTAATGTTTACAATGAGTAATGCATAGGGTAAAACAATTAAATGCATAATTACTCCGTATAAAAATATTAAATGCACACATAAGTCGGCCCAAAAAACTTATACAAGTCGGCCGGATCACTTATCCTTGAAGTTTGTATCATTCCTGACAAGTGTACAAAAACTGTCTTGCTCGACATTTAACATCCTTGTCTACTCGGCTCGGCAATGTAACTAGGCATACTGAAAAAACTTCTCGGCAATGTTGCTTGGCCTTGCATAGTTTTAGCTTGGCCACAGTGATAGCCAACTAAAATTGCCTAATGAAATGACTAAGTGTTGGGCACTAATCATCAACAGAACTTAGAGATTAACAAGATGATGTTGGTAGGAATGTCAGAGTTATCCCATATACATTGTTTGACCACCATCCCATATCAGTTAGAATACTTTCCTCTGGATCTACTGTTAAGAGATGCCCTAGGAAGAGTATTTTCTGTCTCAATATCTCCCTACTGGATGAAATAGACAATGGGAATTCCATCTCCCTGATCAAGTGGTACAATGATTCAATGGCTAATAATTCTAGTGCTAGAAGAAAATGGGCCCAAAACATTGCAAGTTGGAAAACTCTTTTCCAAACTGCTAGAGGCAAGAAAGCACGATACTCTAGATGGGCAGAAGGTTCACTTCAGGAGGAACTTTGTAGGGAAGAGTATGACCTGCAAAATAACCCCTCCTCTGAAGTGGCCACCTTGAAAGTGGATAATACCAAGGATGAACTCAGAAAGATTCAAACTGCAAAGCTCAAAGGCATCAAAATTAGACCCAGAAGTAACTAGGTGGAGCATGGCGATAGTGGCTCAAAATTCTTTTTCAATCTTCTTAAACAGAAAGAGGTCAGAGGCAAAATTGAGGAAATTTGGGTGAAAGGAAGTAAAATAGATGATCAACCAAGTATTCTCCTAGCCTTTAAGAAACTCTACCAAACACTCTTTACTTATGAAAATACAGGTGCAGAGATGGCAGAGGCTAGGACCAAAATTAGTCAAGTGATTCCTAATAAAGTTAAGGACAAGGACTCAACCCAACTCAACATGCCTATCAGCTTAGAAGAAATAAATGGGGCCATCTCCTAGATGGAACTTGACAAGGCCCCTGGGCCAGATTGTCCGCCTATAGAATTTTACAAAAAGAATATAGACTGGATTGGCCAAGACCTCTTGGAGTTATATAGAGAAGCATTTGTGCATGGGTCCTTGGGAGAGGATATTAACAGGGAGATAAATCCTTGATTAAAAACTAGAGACCTATCACTCTCCTCAATGTCTCATATAAGATCTTAGCCAAAGTTTTGGCTACCAGACTTAAAAATGTGCTCCCCAAAACTGTTGACTACAACCAAACTGGGTTTGCGAAAGGCAGATTCATACTGGAAAATGTGGTGACTTGCTGGGAAGCCATGAATTGGGATAAATAATCTAATCAAAATTCTTGTATTCTTATACTTGACTATGAGAAAGCTTATGATAGAATAGAATGAGACTTCATCTTTATGATGATGACTGCACTAGGTATTCCCAAAATTTTTGTCAATATGGTCCGAACATCAATGAATGGAGCCGTAGCAAGGGTGGAAGTAAAATGGGGTTAGACCGGAAAGCTTTGATTTGACCAAATCCATAAGGCAAGGATGCCCACTTGCCCCTGCCCACTTTGTGATAGCACTGAAGTAGTGGGGCACCTGATTTCAGACAAATCAATAATACCAAGAGTTAGGGGTGTCCAAATACCTGAAGATAAGGAGATATCCAACATAAAATTTATAGATGATACAACCCTATTATTAAGATTGGAGGCAGAGAATCTTACATAATTTATGGACAAAATCAACCTATTCTGCACAACTTCTGGAAGCAGAATCTCAATGGAAAAATCCATTTTCCTAGGATGGACAAAGGAGCCCCCAATTGGCTTTCTCGATGGAACTTCAGATGGTAAGGACCAAACTACCAGGTCAAATACCTTGGCATTCCATTTTCTCTTAACCCAAATTTAAAGACTATGTGGGAATGGGTTAAGAATAAAATGGAAAAGAATCTAGGAAAGTGGGATAACTAGTTCTTCTCCTTGGCATGCAAAGTTCAAGTGTGCCAAAAAAAATGTCATCCTATTCTATCTAGTTCAAGTGTATAAAGATTTAAAGAAAGAATTTGGAGGATCTCTTCAAGTAGGGCATAGTCAGATTGGGCTCATGGGAGGTCTCACATGGATACAATTGGACAAGGGAAGACCGAGAGCTCACCCCCTTCAGAATGCACTCCATAACTTCATGTCAAAGATTAAAGACCTCAACAAGGATGAAAGGCAGGTGATCAATGCAGTCCCTATCACTGCTATACCAGGACCTGCTTTTCTAGTTGTCGAGCCCCTGACACATCCCTATGAGCAACACATCATACAAGATGAAGTCCTCAGATGGATGGAAGGACAACAAGGATGGGTGACATGGGTACCATACCATGATGGTGATAATATATGATGTTCCTCTGATACACAGACTCTCTTATATACTCCTTTTGTATCTATTTCGTACTTAGACATTGATCCTATGTTGATTAATCTTCTATTTTAGATATAGACACTCAGGTGTAGTTAGATATGTATGTAGGATTGATATGTAATCTACCGAACATATATGTCTGGCTCTCTTTTTGGTAGCTGGTATGAGCAAGACACCTGATTGTAATAGCTTTTTATGAATATCATATATCTTTAATAAAAAAAAAATCTGGGTTAATTATTATTTTATTAATAGTATTAGAGTTTTATTTTATTTTTTAAACAGTTATAAATATAATTAATATAAATGGTAATATTAATTTTATAGTTAATTATAATTATTTTATAAAATATTACAATAATAAAAAATAGATTATAATTTTTTTTAAGAATTTGTTGGATTGATAGTAATTTTTTTGATAGAAGGATTGATAGTAATTTTATTTTATTTATATATTTAATTATTAAAATCTATATAATTAATTTTAAATAATATTATTTTACATATATTAATAATAATGTCAATATAAGTATATTGTATTTGTATATATATAGTCTAAGAGCAATTAATAATAAAACATTATAATAATTTTATATTAAATATTATTAATATATAATACATTTAAATCAACAATATTTTATTATCTAAAATTAATATAATTTTTGTTTACTAATTTAAAAAATGGTAAAATATAAATCATTGTAATAGTACTTAGTTTAAGAGCAAGTACTAATAAGGCTTTTGCTAAATGAAACAAGCACAATACAGATGTCCCCATTTGAATACAATGGGACACTCATTAAGAATAACAAAAGCTGGGCATGTGGCTTTTTTTTGGGCTAAGAATCAATAATTAAATTTATATAAATAGGTAAAAGAAAATAAGAACGGTAAATAGGGAAATGATGATGTGGAAGAAATTAAGAACAACATGATACTTACAGTGATGAAGATATAAGTTGTAAGATAAGGACAATTATCCAACAATGTAGATTGGTGTCCAAGTGATCTAAGGACAAGTAAATGTCTTATTTTTTAAAGTTGATATGCATAGTGATGTATGTTAATGATTGGGAAATTGGCAGACTCCTAATAAGAAATATTACAAATTACCAATTCGAATGGCAATCCAAACCCTAGTTGGAAACTTTAAAGAAAATCAACTATAATTACCAATAGGGGACATTGCATAGACAAACTAATTAATGGAACAAAAAAATCTGTAGTAGTCATTGCTCGAAGGAGACTTCCAAGGAGCAATAAATTTAAGATTTGCAACTGAAGTCTGAAATTGTTAAATAACAAGAATAAATATGATGATCTTTTGAGTTTTTCTATAACTTATTTTATGCTACAACTACAAGAAACCAAAAGAACTAATAATTTTTGTGGAAAAAATTGATAAAACCTTTATGTGATTTTGAGAGCACCCATGTTTTTTAGGAAAATCATGCAAAACCCCTTTTTGAGGAGGAGAAAATTGTAAAACCCCATCTAGGTTTTTTTAGGAAAAATAAAAAATTTCAGACATGATTTTTTAGGAGAAAATTGTATAAACCCATCCTAGTGGAGAAAGAACCTACGATTTTTGTGTGAAAAATATGAAAATAAATGACGACGATTTTTGGAAAAAATGAGCAAAACCTAAAAGAAACACAATTTTTGTGGCAAAAACTATACAAAACCCATAAAAAACCACCACACTTTGTTGGAAAAAATGTGCATAACACTAGATCGTAAAAGAACACACAAAAAAACCCACGATCTGAAAACTTGAGAAATTGTGCCACTAAATTGTGCCACTATATCTTTTGTGATGTCCTTTTAGGTCTTTGTGGAGTCATGCTATTGCACCAACACTTGTGATCTCATTTCAAGAACAATTGCATCATTCAAGGTATATGATATTTTATTCTCTTATTCAAGCCTCTTCTACTATCAACATGCTTCCTTATTCCAAGAATTTTAATTCAATTTCAAGGTTAATTCCTATATAGGGGCTTGACTGAAGCAAACCCCTTTCTCCCAATATTTTCTCCATTTTTTGTGTGTAGGTGATAGCTGACATAGTTGCGAAAGAAGCTACAGGTATATTTGATAGAGAGTTAAAGGTGGAAGAAGTTGCATCAAAATTTGTTTGGTCTTAGGTTCCTCCTAGAGCCTTAGGCATTTTCCAAGGCCTTAGGGAAACTAGGTACCTACATACCCTCTAGGTCACCCTGTTCCTGCCATTCTGGACTGTAATTTGGATCACATGTTAGTCATTGTTTTGGATTTCTAGATCTGGTATCAGAGTCAATTTTACACTCTGCAATCTATGTACTCATTTATCTCATTCTTTCTCTATATCTTGCACTCTTCACATTCCATTGTGCATATCCATATTCAATCAACCCCCATAGCAAGGGAAACCCATTGCATCCACTCAATGCTTGAGCCTAGTGGATCATATTCCTTCCAATGTGTGAAAGCATTGTTGTGTGAGCTTCCTAGTTTTTCCTTCCATCCAAGTGAAAGTCCCTCATGCCACAATTTTATTTCATCACAATAAGTTACACTTTCCATTTAGGTCACTCCACCTTCTCTCACATTCCAGTTGACATTGACATCTCTAAAACTCTTCATGGATATGTGGCATTGATAGTGGGGGACAAACCTTCGATGCAATCATTGGATTATGAGGGTGTCTCCTTTTGTTTTCACTATTTATTTTCTATTGTTCATTTGGCTTCAAATTGCTATATGTTGCATTTGAAAGGTGCTTCTACATGATGGAAGGATGCTAAAGTAGATTACATAATAGTTGAGGTTGTTTTGGTCTTTGATTAAAATTAACCTAAACATCATAATCTAGTTGTGACCCCATCATGCCCCGATGTTCCTTTTGAGGTTCCTTCTATTCCTAGTCAGTCTCTAGTCATGTAGGCTACCCCCACTTAGCTACCATCTTCTCAGATAACCATTGATTTTCCTCGTATTGTAGCTCTTCCTCATTTGGTTGTTGATCATCATGCTAGGTGATCACCTATTTATCTTCCTAGCAATGAGAGATGGATGATTGCATTGTTGGGACAGTAGCTCCTAGAAGGATGAAAGGTCCTTATCCTTCTCCCCTTACTCTTTTTGTCATGGTGAAAGAGAATTCTTTTGTACAGAGCCAAGACCCTTGTCTCTTGCTAGTTCCTAGCTTTGGTAGAAAAAATTTCCATCTTTTCTTCTCACCTCTCATGAGATTCAGTTCGTTTGCCTTGATGGATGACATGTTATGGGTCTGGACCCTTCCTGTGCTTATCTAACCAAAACAATTAAGGCACAAATTTTAATTAACATATCATATCAATAAACATTTATTACTATTGAGACCAATAATCTTATGAATGTATGATAAAAGTTTAAATATAGATAACATATTAAAATAATATAGTACAAATATTTTATAATATAATTAGAGATAAATATTATTTTAGAAATATTAAACTAAATCTATTAAAGATTTTAGTCACTGGGGTCTTTTACATTTGTGATGCGAGATACATTGGCATTGGGCTTTCTAATTTGACCAAAGATCTCAAATTTTATGGCTTTTGTGACAAACACATCTATAAAACATTTAGACAAGCCAAGTTTTATATTTATCCTAAACTACATAAGAATGATTTTGATATCGGCCTTATCGTCAATGTCCCCTCAATTAAATTCATCTCCTAATTCCTTCACAAAAAAATGTCAAGTGTGCTTTTAAACCCTTTTACTATTGTTAAACATCTCATCCCTTACCCAAAGACTTAAGAGATTTTTTTCTTTAAATTTGGGTTCTATAAGATGGATTGTTCTTGCGGGACATATATTGGTGAGGGCAACCATCCCACCTGCACTAGGATCAAGGAGCATAATGTTGACAATAGGCGTAAGCGAGTTGTAAAATGTCCCTTTGCAAAACATTCCTTGAATATCAAACACTGCATTTGCTTGGAGGTTTTTCAATTCTTTATTAAAGAAGATAGTGTTTTGAAGATAAAACTAATAGAAGAAGTTGAAATTGGTAACCAACTTGTAAATCTAAATTAAGACAAAGGGTGAAGGTTGAGTTTTACATGATATCTAATTAAAGATTCCTTCAAATTTAACCCCCCACCTTCTTGACATCTCTCTTCCTCCTACTCTTTTTTACTTTCCTTGTTTCAGATGTAACCTTCTCCCTCCTCTTGAATATAATTTTTATGACTTCCATGTCTTGGTCTCTCCATTTATTATACTTTCCATGTTTTGGTCTTCCCCTCTTTCCCAACCATGGTGCATGGACCATTTGCACTAGTTTATTTTTTATCAACTTTTTTCTACCTCTTTCCCCTTTTCCTCTATTTTGATATATATTTCTTGTTAGTAGATCAATCCATCTCTCTCTTCCCTCCCCATTTTTTTCATCTCATTCTTAATTTTTACTAGTATTAGTGTAATATTTTTATATATTTAGAGTAGAAATAACAATATAATATTGTTAAAATATTTGTTATATTATCAATTTTATAGTTTAATATACTTATAAACCAATAATTATTTTCATTTGGGGTTGTGTTTTTTTTATAAGTAAATAGCTAGATAGGGCCAACTCCCTTTATATTATATCAAAACACGGGCATGACACAAAGCAGCAAGCAGGGAACGGGAAGGACACAAAGTAGGAGATCGAGCAGGGGCACGGGCTGGGCATGACAAAGGGAGCAGCAGGGGAAATCTGGGACTGTACGCAGGGAGCAAGAGAGGTGGGCCAGCAGTAGTCAACACAGGGAAAGTAGAGCAGGAAACAAGATTAGAATTTTAGGGGGCCTGGTCGGTGGGGAGGTGGGCCTGCTTTACTTTGTTTTCTCCTTCCTGTCTCCTTTTACATTTTTCTATTATTCTATACACTCCTTCACAGCACACAAGAAGACAACATTGAGAAACTGAAAAATGCACTTGAAAAGACATTCTATATAAATGGAAAATTAGTTTCATTTTTCTAGTGGCCATTGGGGAACACAAGACACCATTCACTATGGGGCCCAACCCCATCAAACCAGACAATAACCTAGCATTGGTCTTTCGTGTGCCTAGCATGATGGGGTCTCACATGCCAGATGAAAATACAAATTTTCACTCTAAAACAGGAGGGGTAGGGTTCAACTGGAATCTTCAAACCCAGCTGGGAGGACCAATGGTAAACCTTTCGTATCAGGAGGGTTCGAACTGGAATGCTAGAGGGAACCCAACACCTCAGCTTTTAACTATGGTTGAAGGCATAACATGAATTTGGGAATCAACTATAACTGATTTCCTCAAACAAGCAAGTAATACCGGGGAGAGGCTAATACTGGAAATGCAAAAAATACAAAGGTATTTTATGATGTAGGAAGATACGAAAGACCACACAAACGCATAAAAAACATTTTGCTACGATCTTACCGAGGATCATTGGAGTCTCTGACAAATACTATCAGTCTAATGAGAAACAAGTAGCACATGTTGATAATGATAAAGAAGGGCTGCTAAAACATGCTGAAATCAATATGAACCCCAAATCGAAGACAAATCATGCAGAAATTGGTACAACAAACAAAGGGGACAACAATGCAGTGAAACAAGACAACAATATTTATTACAACCCAACTAAAACACCACTTTTGTGGTCTTCAGAACTTTATGTGGAGGAATTAATGGATCTCAAAAAAAGGGTGGAAACCCTAGAGACAAGGAATTGGGAAGAGGAGAACAAAGTATGAAGCAATGGAATACACAAGCATAATACAACGGGAAAATAAAGGTCTTAAACAACAAATCACAAACATGCAATCCAAATTAGATATGGGACAACAAGAGCTTGAGATTCTAAAATAGGAAATGACACTTCTAAGGGTAACAAAGAGTAAAGGGAAAGAAGCAGTGAATGAGGTAGACATCACACATTTGAAGGAAATTCAATTAGCCTTGGCATACATAGAAGTTAAAGAGAACCAATTAAAGGAGAGGATAAAAGAGGCCAAATCATGGTCTCAAGTGGTAAACGGATCAAAAAATAAACACAAGGGCATCATTGAGAAACAAATCAAAATTTAGATAAGGGAAGAACATGACAAACGAGGCAAGGCTGCAAATATCATCATCAAAGGGTTGAAAGACTTCAGAGAAAGAGAAAGGACTGACATTCTAACAAGGGACTTCCTTAGAGATAAGCTAAAATGGACAGGTGCTATTCTCCAAGAAAATAGGATAGGAAAAAAGGTGGATGGAGGAAGAGATAGGCACGTAAGTGCTATCTTGAGAGATTTAGAGGATAAAAATACTATCCTTAAGAATAGAGGGTTGCTCAGAGGAACACAAATTTATCTAGATGAAGATCTAACTTTTTCTCAGCAAGAGGAAAAAGGGAAGGAATGGGACAAAGTAAAGGCAGAAAGAAACAAGGAAATGTGGGCTTGGATGAAAAATGGGAAAGCTCAAATCAGCGAGCATTCCTCTAATAAGAAATAGGAAATTGGGGCCCCACGGGATCACTTAAGTGTTGTAAGCTGGAACTGCAGGGGATATCCATGGAGAAAAGGTCTTGGGTTGGGGCCCATAGCAGAAGGGAAGGATATTATTATACTAGTGGAAACACATGAGCATGAAGGGTGTATAGTCCCAGATTTTGTTGGATACAAGAAATTTCCAGTTTGGAACAAAGGGAATGAAACGAGTAAAGGTCACGGTGGAATTATAATTTTTATCAAGTAGAAGTGGTATGGATTTGCAAAATTTATAAAAGAAGACCCAAACAAACAATACGTATGGCTGAAAATAAAAGTAAACGAGACAACTTTCAGATTAGCTGCCTGCTATTTTGCTCCAAAAATCTCAAAATTCTACAAGAAGCAGAAATTGGACAGGGAAGATTTGTTTGCTTGTTTAAAAAAAGATATCTCTATTTTCAAAAATTTAGGAGAAATTATGCTTGTCGGGGACTTCAATGCTAGAACGGCTAACAATCAATCGTTGTAATTGAGTAGTGCAGAAAAAGTGGAGAATAACCCAGTTTGGCTTGAAGAATGCAGTGATCATTCTTGGAAAAGAACGTCTCAAGATAGCAATGGAGGCATTTCACATTTTAGGACAGAATTATTGGGGATGTGTAGCCTCTTTGGCATGGTTATTTTCAACGGCATGAAAGGTTGGCCTACATCGGGGGATATCACCTGCAAAATGTACAATGGGCAAAGTGTAGTAGATTACGTGATTTGTTCTCAAAATCTAACGACTAGAGTGATTGAGTTTGATATTGAAGAAGTTCACATAGATATGAAATCCGATCACATGCCTCTTTACATTAGGTTGGACGTGGTCCCAAGTATTCAATAGAATGATCAAGACATCCACAAGGAGAGAGCAGCGGTTAATAATGGAAGAATACTCTTAAATCAGGAAAATAGAGACATATTCAAAGCTGCTCTTAAACAACAATTTTTGGAAATAGGTAACAATACTAAGACTAATGATAGGATCAGTAATGATCTCGATCATGTGCACAATATTTTGTTGATTCCTATTATTCACAGGGCATTAAATACATGTAACATATCTCATACTAGGAAGGGGGCAACTAATACTTTTCCAGTTAACCCATGGTATGACGAAGAGTGCAAGGCTTCCAAGAGATCCATAAAAAGGAAAGATACGAGCATAGATGCCAAGAAGCAATATATAAAATTGATCCACACTAAAAAAGAGGAGTATGTAAAGCTGAGATGAAGGGAGTTAATATCTTTGAGCAAACACAATCCCAAAGACTTCTGGAAAGAATTGCTACAGAAACAGAAACAATCTAAAAATAGTATCACAGATACCCAATGGTTAGAGTATGCAAAGTCACTTTATGAGCGAATACATGAGAAGATCTCCCCTCCTATTGTGAACACTTCTTTAGAGATCTTCACAGTAGACGATATCAAACAAGGAATAAAGAAGCTGGAAAATAGTAAGGCAAGTGACATAAATGAGCTTCAAGCTAAATTTATAAAGTGGGGAGTTGATCTCCTCACCCCTCACATAAAGGGGGTCTTTAACAAGGTCCTACAGGATGGTTTCCCGGTTGGATGGACTACTAGTGTGGTTATCCCTTTATTTAAGAGTGGGGACATTTTTAATCCATCCAATTATCGCGCTATTATGGTCAACCCTCTTTTTGGAAATCTTTTTGGGAGCATGATAGAATGCAAAATCAACAGTTAGGTTGAAGGAGCTGGTAAAAGAGAAAAAGGGCCAGTGGGTTTCAGACCTAGACACTCTACTATCGATCATTGCGTCACTCTCAGGCATTTTATTGAGAAAGTATGGGACAAACAGGGGGGAGAAGCTTATTTCTGTTTTGTGGACTTTAGGAAAGCCTTTGATATTGTTCAGGTTGAAAATTGTCACCCTAACTCAGGCATTAGGGATACACGACGATTTTATCCTAACCATGGAAACCTCTCCTAGCTGTGGGTAGGCTATGAGTGAAGAGGAGTCTCCAGATTCTAGGCCGGTTCCTATAAAATATGGTATATCACTTCCTGAGTGAAACTGGGATGAGAAAAGGGAAAAGAGATTTTAACTAGTCTTGTATATTGGAAAGGTGATACACCAAGGATAATCAGACTCTTTTATGAAGTTTCAAAAAACTGACTAATACTTATCATATTCTGGTGGATCTTTGACTATCACTCACTGATCAATACATAGGTTAACTGAAAATGAATCACTAGGGTTTTCACCACAAGCTATACTCTTCTCATTAAAAACATGCACTTTCCACGAAAGGCTTATATCTCTGCAATACTTAATAGGAATTGCTATAATTCACTAGCATATACTTGCAAAAATATTACTCTT
Organism: Thuja plicata; assembly: GCA_018584345.1. Lineage (NCBI taxonomy): Eukaryota > Viridiplantae > Streptophyta > Pinopsida > Cupressales > Cupressaceae > Thuja > Thuja plicata. The sequence goes on along the minus strand of MU227720.1, from coordinate 746,766 downwards.
ATATGTAGAAAATTGAAAACAGGAACTTTTAACAATGACCACAACAAGAAATATGAGTAATTAAGTCAATTCTATTCTTCTCCAAAAGTCTGCGAAAATTACATTCATGAACTCCAGAATTATATCAAGGAATGGTAAAATTCACTCGCATAACAATGGCACCACACAAAGGTAATCACAATGGAATACAAGGAAAGATAGATTTTAGTGGTAGGAATTCGAAAATTCACTAAACACTCAAATCTCTTCCAAATTGACTCCCTTGATGAAAAAAAACCAACCCCCTAAATAGCCAACATGGCTTATTTGAAAAACTTTCCCTCCAAAAAAAAAAAAAACAAGGTTTCTCCAAAACTACATTTAAAACACTTAAGTTTTAAACTCCACTCTTCAATGATCATAATCCTCTTTTGATCGAACACATGGAATTTGAAAGGAAGAAAACCCGATTTTCCACTGCAAAGCTGTTGTCAATTTTACCATCGGCATTTAATTTTACCATGGTTATGACCACCATTGCCGATCTCTAGAAGGTAACTGTGGTTTAGTCGATGTGCTGTTGACATGATTGTTTTGCATCGAAGAGGAAATCTGCGGTTATCAAGGCACTTAAAAGTACCAATGTGGCAACTTTGAAAGATTATTGACGCTCTGTCACTGACAATGCATTTACTTCTGTCAGCGGAACTCAACAGATAGTAAAATGCACTGAAGA
>MU227720.1:696959-725388 GCA_018584345.1 Thuja plicata | reverse complement strand
GTTTTTAGGGTTTCATTCACCTTTAAGGTCGAATGCTTTGTAATGTTTTTTCATTCACTTTGGAAATAACAATTTGCTCTCACTCCGCTGAGATTTTCCAAACCCTAGCTTCTCTCTCTCTCTCACAAGTTTCTCTTTCAGCTTTAGGTATTTTGCATGCAGGTGTTCTTGGCGGTCTGTGGATTTGCATGTTTTAAAAATCCTACAGGAGTGCCAACCCTTGAATCCATTGTACCCATCTATGGGTTCTCCTATAGGTTCTTCAGTGGTGGAGGTGGTATTAAACCCATCTTGCGTAAGCCCTCAGTTTTTGTTTCCTGTGTTCACATCTATCACTCTGGACACATCGGTTTTGTAGGAGGTGGATTGGCAGACCAAACAGAGAAAAATGAGGAATAAGAAGATTGATGTTGGTGTGCAACAATACAGGTAAGACCATCTAGAAGGGTCAGAAGACAAAAAAAATGTCGCTAAGGAGATTGCTGCAGGAAGGCAGCTCACCCTGGACCTCAACCAAAAAGGTAAGAAATGATTTTTCTCTCCTAGAAAATTAGGGGCCTTAATAACCCCTAGAAGAAATTTTCTGTTAAGAAGTACATAGGTGACTACAAGGTGGAAATTCTGTTGCTCTAGGAAGTTAAGATGTCTTATGCTAATTTTATAATTTTGGTCAAGAGGTTGTGGCGAGGGGCCCATTTCTTATACTATGAGGCTTTAGATGCTTCTGGACGTATTGCCACTCTGTGGAATCCCTCTCGTGTTCGAGGGGATGCCCTCAGTTTCTCCCAACACTTCCTTGCTATTTATTTCACCTCTTCAACATTGTTCTGGCATTGCTATAATGTGTATGCACCCAAAACCCACCTTGGCAGAAGATATGTGTTGGAGGATCTTTCCGCTTCTTTTATCTCCCTTTAGGATTCTAGGTTCTTGGTGGCTGGGGATTTCAATTCTTCCTGTTCCCCTCTGAGAAGCTTGGCGGAATTATGGACTACACTGAAAGCATGGGGGATTTTTCTATCTTTTTCGGTATCAATGACCTCTATGATATGGATTTGAAGGGTAACCCTTCACTTGGACCAACAGAAGGAAGGGATTACACCTCATTCAGGTTCACCTTAACTGTGCCTTTGTCTCCTCCTCCTGGGATTTGGGGACTAATTCCTCGTTAGCTGCTCTCCCTAGGAATACCTCATAACATAATCCTCTCTTTCTCAGGTGGGTGGACTTACATCATCCCTTTCCAGCCCCCTTCAGATAAGAGATCATGTGGGCCTCCCATCCTAATTTCTGATCAAATGTTATGTACTGTTGGTCGACCCCGGTGAGGGGCGCTGCGATGTTCTAGGTGGATTCTAAACTTGAGATCATCAGATTGGCTGTCAAAGGATGGAGAAAGACCAAATTCAGGGACATTTTCAAAACCAAGAAGGATCTTTCAGGGAAACTGGAGGGCCTCCAAAAATTGATGGCTATCGACGGTCTCTCTCCGGACCTCCACTCGAATAAGGAAAATGCTAGGAGAAGATGGAAAGAAGTTTTGGCTAAGGAGGAAGTCTTTTGGAAGCAGAGATCTCGGGTCTAGTGGCTAAGGGAAGGGGATGGTAATACTTCTTTCTTCCGCTAATCATCTTGTAAACACAAGAAGAGGAATTATAGAACTACCCTTCATGACAATCTGGGAGTGGAGATCTTTGATCCAACTCACCTTGGTAAATTGGCTACTGATTATTTCACTAATCTTTTCTCCAAATTTGATTTGGGAAATTTGGAGGGCTTGTAGGATCAACTCCTCTCCCACGTCCCCAAGACCATGACATCTGGTGATAATCATTCCCTCCTTGCCTGGGTGTTCGAGGATGAGGTCAGAAGGGTTATTTTTTCCATGGGTTCTTGCAAAGCCCCCCGGGCCGGACGGGTTCCCCCCAATATTTTTTTAGGAATTTTGGGACATTGTTGGCAAAGATGTGACTAGAGCTACAAGAGATTTAATTACAACTGGGAAGCTCCTAAGGCAGTGTAATGATACTTATATTGTGTTGGTTCCCAAGATTGGGGACCCCAAGGCTATGGAATATTATAGACCTATAACTCTTTGCAAAACCCTCTACAAAATCTTCTCTAGGATTATCGTTAGCTAAATTAAACCCTTACTTAGCAAGATCATAAGCCCCAATCAAAAGGGGTTTGTCCCTGGTAGGAAAATCATGGATGCGGCCATCACTACCCATGAAATCTTACATTTCATTGACCATAACAAATCTGCGGGGATGACTTTCAAGCTTGATATCTCCAAATCCTATGATAAGGTCGATTGGACCTTCCTCTACAAGGTACTATATTCTATTGGCTTCTCACAATCGTTTATTAACACTATCAAGGCCTGTGTGGAGATGGTCATATTCTCGGTGTTGATGAATGGAAAATCTGGTGACAAGTTTGCTCTGGGAAATTTTTTGCGTCAGGGGGATCCCCTAGCCTCCTACCTCTTCATCCTTCTCGCTAAAGTCCTTAGTCGCAACATGATGTAGTTGGTCTAGATTGGTGTGATCTGGGGGATTAAGCCTACCACTAGTCTCCCCCCTTGGTACTGCAGTAGTTTGTCGATGACACCTTTTTCTTTAGTGTCTCTTTGGTGCGGGAAGCTAGAGTGTGGAAGATCTTGTTTGATGATTATGCTTACGCTTCTGGTCAACACATTAACTACTATAAAAGAATGATTTTCTTCTTCAACATGAATCTTTTTGTCCAAAATAGAATCCTACAAATTCTGGATTGCTAGTCGGCTTCCCTCCCTGCAACCTATTTGGGGCTTCCGCTAATGATCAAAGATGTTAAGAATGATTTTTGGAACACCATTCTTGAAAGAACTCAAAATAAACTTGCTGGATGGAAGGGGAATCTCCTTAGAATTTTTGGTAAGCTTCAATTACTCTCTGCTTATTTACAAGGAATCCCTATGTATTTCCTCTCAATTTTCAAAATCTCTGGAATTATGGCTGACAAACACGAAAAAATTCAACGCAATTTCCTCTGGTCTGGTTGCAAGGAGAAAAAAGACCCCCCCTTGTCTGTTGGGATAAATTCTACTTGCCTAAGATTCTGGGAGGCTTGGGGTTGTGGAAAATTATCAGGCTTAATAAAGCTTTTTTGTCTAAGGTTGCCTGGACTCTTTTCTAAGGATCCTCCAACCGGTGCAGAATATTTGAAGCCAAGTACCTGGATCAGGGCCACTTCTGAAAACTCTTCATGGAGCATGGCCATCCCCAGGGAAATATATGGAAAAACATCCTCAAATGCATAGGCATTCTGGATTAGGGCTTCACTTGGTAATGGAAGGGACATCTGTTTCTGGGAGGATACTTGGTCGCCTGAAATCACTCTAGGGTCCTCGAGGTTCTTTTAGATTAGAAACATCCTCACTCTTCGGGTTGGAACCCTGGTGTCTAACTATATTAGGCATAGGCGGTGGATAGATTTCCTTCCACATCTACATGACAGACCGGATCTAATTGTTCTTGCCACTGATCTCTTGGATCTATTGTATAGAACTCACATTCCTTTTATGGACCGCCCTGACAGACTCCTTTGGCCCACACCCAAAGTAGGGGATTTCTGGTTAATTCGGCCTATTATATGATCATTAAGGAGGTTGGTAACTCTACTTGCTGGAAGAAGGTGTGGTGCTCACAACTTATTCCTAAGGTAAACTTCTTTTGGTGGATGATGTTACAAGGTAAAATCCTTACTCTGGACAACCTAGTCAAAAGGGGTTTAAGCTTGGCCAATAGCTGTTTCCTATGCAAAAAACAGAATGGAAGTATCAATCATCTCCTTTTGCACTATGAGTTCTCCACGGAGGTCTGTCAATTGATCATCCTTAGACTTAACTTCAATTGGGTTACTAACCAAGATATTCAACACATGGCTAATGATTGGCAACCCCCCTCCCAACACCCTCTAATCAAACTCCTTTGGTACCAAATTCCCCATCTTTTGTTGGTGTATCTGGAAGGAGCGTAACAATAGAATCTTCCATAAGAAGGAGGTCTCCCTTGGTGATGTTTTCCACCTTGGTTTTAAGCTGCTATAGGAGAGCTTACTGGTGGCTCAATGGAAGATTCTCAACCTCCCCCTTCTGATGCCGTCATTAGGTTAGCCAAGACCTAGAGCATTGATAATGGATTTGATAGTTTGGACAATGCTAAAATCCTCATTAGGAAAGTGACTAAATGGTACCCCCAAACCTCAGTGGAACAAGCTCAATTTTGATAAAGTTGTTTGTAGGGGCCAACTTGCAGGTGGTGGTGTCTTACAGGACCACTTGGGGTATTTAGTTGCTGCTTTCTCTAACCCCCTTCACAACCATACTGTCAACTAGGAAGAAGGTATGACCCTCATCTGGGGTATCAAGTTTTCCATAAGCATGGGGTGTAGAAAGCTTCAAATTAAGGGGGACTCTAAAGTCATTATTGAGGTGGTTCATGGAATCTCCAAGGCTGGATGGAAAGTGTATACTATTTTAAGTGATATCTGGGGCCTTTGAGAATCGGGGGCCTTCTTGACAGACTTGAAGTGTTTAAGATCATACATACCTATAGGGAAGGGAATTCTGTTACAGACTTAATGGCCGTTGTTGTTTTGTTGTTTGATTGACTATGATGTTGGAGGGTTGTTAGTCAACTCCCCAAGACTACTCAAGAGTTTCTTCAACGGGAAATGAGGGAAGGAAACAAAAGTCACAATGATGGTTGATATCTTCCTTTTGGCTTGGATGGATGAGGTTGGGCCCACATTTTCCCTCTCTCTCGCCACTTGTGTTGGTTTTGAATTTCATTGTCATCTGGCGTACGACAAGGTTTTTTTGCTCAACATTTGGTTATGGTCGTGGCTTGTCCTTAGTTTGAAGGATTTAAAGTGTCATCATTATGGAAATTTTCCTTGGTGGCCTTTGTGAAATATGATGATTTTCCATAGATATGGTGCAGATTTTTATGAGGGATTTTGTAGTTTGCAATGTATCTCTCACGTGCTAGCTATCCTTGCAGTACTGTCGATACAATTTGCTGGGTAGTCCAATTAATACCCTAATAATGTGATTAATTATGGGTTGATTACTTCTATGTTAAGCTCTGATTTTTATTGTGCAAAAATAATTTGGATCTCAGATTTTCACTGGAGTGGGTTTTAGTAGGAGAGATATCACTTGGTGTTTTTGCAGCATTGTTTTGGCTCAGTGCAGAAATTCCCCTATAGGTCACATGATTGAACCCTTGCAGCTATGCCTTCCTCGACTGAAGATCGGTGGTGATAGACACAGATTTGAACATGCTACAATTGAAGAGGAGTTTACCTTTTACCCAACCGTTATGTATTTCTGCAAGGAAGGTGGCATCCCTCCCTTTATAGAAAGTATGATGGGTAACGATGAGATGATTTCCAAATAGTTTGCGGCTTCCTAGAGTGAGAGGCATGTCTCTGTGAATGGTATCTCGTTCAAAATTAATGAAGAGGTTATTGGCCAGGCCACTGGCCTTCCCACCACGGGCCGCAAGTGGAAGAAGGCTAGTAAAGCCCCTGCCAAAATGAACCTGACACATTTTTTCTGGATCCCTGAGGAGAATCCTGTCCTAAAAAATGGTAGCTATAGCATCAGTGACCTCTGGGATTTCTAGCCTAAGATGTGTGAGCTCATAATAAAGTATTTCACGCTGGAGGGACGATATGGATCTTTTTATAACTACCATTTTCCTTTCCTCAATCACCTCAGGCATAAAATTTTCATTTCCTTTCCATTTTTTATGTTGCACTCCATGGAGGGTAATGTTGCTGACATTTTGGGGGCTAAAATTTTGGGGAAAAAACCTATCATCCTTCACCAGGGCTTAATGTTGAGGCTATATAACTTTCACTATGCTCTTTTCCCTCCTCCCACCATCTCTTTGGTCTCAGACACCCCGCTCTATCCTCATCCCTCGCCCTTGATTTCTCTGAATAAGGGTTTCCTTCCTACTCCTTCTAGGTCTAAGAGTTTTTCCACCCTTGCTATGAGCCCTAACTCCTCTAATACCCACCCTACCCCTGATTCCCCGGCTGGATCCAAGAGGGACCACACCCCGGAAACCTCTGCCCATCGACCCAGTAACAAAATCAAGATTGTCCTCAATCTTGACCACATTGAGAATGTTGACCCACAACATGGCCAAACCCATCGCTCTAACAGATTGGCAAAAGAAAAAGGCAAAAAAACCATTAAAAATTTGATGAATCAGGAAGATGTCTCGACAAACTCTGATAGTTGCGAGGGAGAGGACAATACTATGAATCTACCAGAGGAAAAAGATAACAAATTGAACATTTCCACCGAGGAGGTGGCTGAGACGAAGATGCCTACTGGGGAGGTAGGTAACACGGGCACTGGAGGGTGGTGGGGAAATTCAAACACTAAATTGCGTAGCTTGAGAAAAATGTGGCCCAGCTAAAGGTGGACATGGAAGGAACCAACAAGCGGCTCATGGATGTCAGCAAGTTTGCGCTGAAGGTCATGCGTGCTTCCTCCGCCACCCTTTTCATGTTAAGTGAGAAGGTGGCTGATGGGTAGGTGGCAGAGGAAGATGATCCCCGTGAACTCTTCAAGTTTTTCTAGGAGTGGGCGGATTTGCTGTTGTCAAAGAGATTATGGAAAGGGAACAAACCCTGGTCATGGTTTTTTGGGATGCCTCGGCTAGCCCTATGGGCTATGATTTCTTTTTATGCTATAGATACAATGCTAAGACTTTGATAAATTTTTTCAGCCCTGTGTGGCAATTTTTATATGTTTTAAGTTTCATACTCTGAATTGGCTCATTTTGAGCTCCAACATATTTGCTGCTGGTGTTCTGTTTTCATTATTTTGGTTTTTGATAGAGGTAGACTGTTGTGTGTTTATGCTTTTACTTTTACTCTAGACGTGGTTAATGTGTTGCTAATTCATTTCTAGAGTGTTGATTGTTATACCACAGGTCAACACCCTCTTGTTTCTGCTTTTATCAAAAACATTTTGTCAAGATCAAGGTCACACCAGATCCATGATTTTATTGAGTTTATTGTTCTAGCAACGTTGACTATAATTATTGAATTCCCTTCTATTTATATTTTAGTTATCTTGTTAGGTACAAACTTTGAGACCAAGTAGAAGGGCTAAAGGTTATGTCTCATTATTAATGCTCAATGGAAATTTATGGAGGTTGTATAAATAGTTTTCACTTCCAAGTATCAAATGACATAATAGATTTAGAAACATCCATGAGTTGTTCCATCAACATTTTATTTTAAGTTTACATTAGAGGACAAAGTTGTTTTGGATTTTTTTTCATGTTAATCTTTTCTTGGTTATTCCCACTATTTTCATAAATGGGAGAATGTTTGAGAAATCTCCCACTTTTTGAATATGTTGTTGTCTCAATCGAAAAGAGATACATTATTTTGTTACAATTCTCTAACTCTTTTCATTACTACCTTGTTCATGCAAATCTTTGATGTTGGTAGAAATGTGACCTTTGTTAGGAATTGTTATGATTAAATTCTTCTATTACACCGCTTTTGTATATGCTATATCACCATTCAAGGATTGATTATCCATATGCAAGAAAAAAAATTATTCATTTGTAACTAGCCAACACCTAAATAAATCCATTATGTTGCTTGAGAAAACACTCTTTCATTTGAATTGTATGCATGGCCGGTTCCAACTTTTCTCAACAAAGGCAATTGATAAACAAATGATCAACTATATCTTCACATTCAAAAATAGGAACACCGATTGATGGGTTTCAATGTTAGGTATCTTTAGTCTATCCCTGGTAAGAACACATTTGCATAAGGCACCCAGGTAAAAAACCTATCTTTAGGTAGATACAGTTTGCTCCAACATTTAGGTCAATCCAATATAGCTAATAAAATAGAGGCGATCAAATTTGGCAACTTGACTAAGTATATTCTTGATTGCACACATGCCAATTTGATCTTGCCCTCTTTTTAATTGATGAACACCTTTCTTTTTATTAATGCTTCCGAAAGGGAAAGAATCTAATGATGGTATATTGTTCTCTCATTCAAAAAATTTCAATTCCACTTGATCCAAAATTTTGCTAAATTACCTCACAACTAATCTCAAATCTTAAGGCCCAAAGGCTAAGATAGAATTGCCTAGGATTTAGATAACTCGTAATACTCTGGACTAAGTGGGTAATCTATTCAAGAGTCCTCCCAATAGTTAGCGAGTATTCCATTCCATATTTCCTAGTTGAGGCACTCTATGAGTAATGGTCTACAAGTCATCATAAAGTTCCACATATGAGAATCCTAAGGAGAGTTTTCTATTGTTAATATTTAGGAAGGCACTTCTATATTCAAGCATTTCCTTTTGAGTTTTTTGCACAATTTAGAGGAATGATTTTCAAACATTTTAAATACCTCTTTTATTTGTTCCCAATACCTTATTTCGTTGTTCTACAATGAGAATATCTAGACCACCATTAAATTTTGGAAAGTACATTGTATTTGCAATATCCCATATCAAGATATTTTTAAAGCACATGCAAGTTTTCTAATTTTTTTAGTCACAAACACTTTGTCAAATAGTTGGTATACAACTGGTTAGATTGTGTTTATGTAATTTTTGTTTGAGGAATGTTATCACACCATAAAAATCATAGATTCAAATATTTAAATTTATATCAAAAGCGCAAGGTTATTCCATTGCCAATTCTTCCTTCTACTCTATTAACCATTGATACAAAGTACATAAAATTAGAAATTACATCAACAATAATATCATTAAATAAAACATAAATATTTTATCATCCAAATGGTTGACTTGTTTGAGGTGATTTTAGGTGCTTGAGGGGCTTGCCAATTCGTTGTTGACTAAAAAACCATTCACCACTAAAAGATATCATCCAAATACCAAATCAACACTCATATTATATTCCAAATATTCTTAATCAATAGGTATGCACTCCTAATGCTTCCCACAACATGTATAATATTTATTTTAGAAAATATGACCTCAAATTAGTATAGAATCAACAGTTTATGAAAGGTTGAATCCTCCTTAATAAGATGCAATAGAATTAGGATGGGTTTATAAAGCCACATCATCAACATTTAGCCCATTTATGTGGTACACCTTCTTTTAAATGAGTTCGGTTTCCTCTGACAAGCATCAAATCCTTTCTACAAGGTTGCATTGGATTTTAAGAAAAGAAAAATTTGCAATAGGAGAAGAGCACTAGTTATCACCCAATGTACCAATTAACACACACTAGATTTTGCAAAATCCCACTAAAAACTCATCTATGAACTAATAACCGCCCATTTTTTGGAAAAATAGTTACTAATTGTGCAAGTTTATTGTTACCAATAGTGCATGATTATTGGTGCATTTGTGCAAAAGTTGTACGATTATTTGGGCATCTGTGCAAAAGTATTAGATCAATTGTGCAAACTTTTTGGATGTCTAAGCAAATGAGTAATGGTGCAAAATGGGCCATATTTTGGTGACACTTTGAAATGACCACTTTTGATAGTTTGACGCTTAGCAGATTCCAAAGCATGTGTTGTTACTACCTATAAGCCAGAATAATAGCTATAATCAGTTAAGTCACATACATAAGCAAGAAAAAAATGGTCGATGTATAGTTTAGAATCTATGGGTGCACGAAGTTAGCTATAACAACTACTAGTACACTTCTCTTGGATACCTTTTTGACATTTCAACCTTCATTCGATAAGATTCAAACCTTTCGTTATGTCTTTGTAAGGGTAAAGTCCTTTAGGGATCACTGACAAATTTATAGCATAAATTTAAAAATATTGGATTTCAGATCATTTTCTTTACTTTCACACATAGTACTGATTTCCTTGGTATTCTCACATGTTTATCTATCGAAAAGAAAAGTTTATCACTTGCTTGCGAATCTGATTAAATTCATACCTAGAAATCTAGTTGTCAACAACTGCAGATAAATCCCTATAAATCCATATTAATTTGCACACTTGTGAATTCTGGATCAATCCACCAAGGTTGGTTGAAATGGGTTTTCATCCAATCATCTAGAAGAACCCCAAGGATTTTCATCGTATGGCTTGTTAAAATGAAAGACGAAAGCTCTCAAAGCTCTCTAAGAGAAAATATCAAAGTCATGAATAATGTAAATGAGTTATCAAATATCCTTTTTCTAGCCCTCCTATAAATTTCTTGAATATAAATTATAAAAATCACTACTAAATATTAAACTTCTCATAAACAACTTTATAATATTCTTTTATTCCATTTTCTTGCTAATAATGTGACCCTCTTATAAGTTTTCATTGACGTAAAATAAATCACTTTAATAAACAACCATGGTTCAACACTTAATTAATTAAATACAAATAATCTCAACAAACTTTTCAATAATTAATTACTTCTTTATTTTTATGATCTTTTTAGATAATTAAAATTAATCATAATTAAATTTCCTTATTTTTGATAACTTAATTTTGATCATTTTATTATTCTAAGGTCACATAAAAAGGGGACATTCTAATATCCCATTTAATAAAGAGAATAATTTTTTGTCACAATCAAATTTTCAAGGGCCGCTATTTTTGTCTATAGCATTTGTAATGTCCCTTTCTAGAATTTAATAGAAATGTCAAATTTGCAATATAAAAAATAATATTCACCAAATAACACTAACACACTTCCATTGAAATATATCAATAATAGTAATGGATTAAACACCAATGACACACATAAAATTGCATAATTAAATCACAACACTTCATTGATATCACCACAATAGATGAAACTATTTTACAATCATTACAACAGTAACACACCACAATAACAATAATTTTCACAATGTCTCACTAAACCCTCCTAGAATAACTTAAGCTACAATGCATTTCCAATCATTACAACAGTAACACACCACAATAACAATAATTTTTACAATATCTCACTAAACCCTCCTAGAATAACTTAAGCTACAATGCATTTCCTAAGTGAGAATGGACCACCCTAAAAGAACCAACATGTTTTCGTCCTCATAATTTCCACAATGACTCACTAAACCGTCCTACAATACCTTGAAGCTCCTTTGTACCATCTAAGTGAGAATGCCCTCAAAGAACTGAAAGGTTTTTGTACTTTGATTCTAACAACCAATGGTTTTTGTTCTCTAATCATAATCTCGTATAGGTTTTCATCCATAAAAGATCACTTGACATAAGTGCTCAAAAAATACATAACACAACATAACATGCAAGGCCTTTAATTGAAAAGTCTTCTTAGCTTTAGATGCTACCTACACACAAATTAGACTAATTGGCCAAGGCCCAAATTCAACTTGGCACATCACAATTTATGTAAGCTTTATCGCCTTGCGAATTCTCTCGCCACCCCACATGTAAACATTTTGTGCACTATGATTTTGCAAAGTCCTATCTATCTTAGGATGTATCAAACTACGCCCTCAATCATTGCCCTTCCCATGCAGTGTCTTCAACTAGCAGATTTTTCTATCTGATTAGCTATGTCCATCACTTTTGCGAGGATCAAAATCAAATAGTCTTCTTCATCTAAGGAGGCAACTTCCTTGGGGGTGAGATTTGTTGACCAATGATTTTCATTGAATAAGACACATGAAAAATATTATGAATCATATTATTTTGTGGGAAATCTAATTCATAGGCCACTTCGCCAATTCACTTCACAATTTTGTACGGTCCATTATATTAGGGTTTGAGCTTTTAAACTTCTCACTTATTGCTACAAGTATGCTTATATTGGGTCACTTTTCCATGAGCCCACAATTTACGAAAGTTTTACACAATAAAAAATACAAAAAAATATCGAAAAAGAGTACCCATTATGCACTAAGATCCTGAACCGAAAATTGGAGCTAGTACTCATTCCCATTTGGGTTCGATATGAAATAGGTAACCATTATTTAAAAAATGGGTACCCATTTTGAAGGTAACATGATTCTACTATATACTAAACCTTTTTATTATTTAGGTAACCTTAGAGTTCATTTTACCTTCTTATGTTGACAACACATAAATGAGATACTAATTTATATTTAATGTTGAGTTTCAATTCATATTTAACTCTAGCCCCTAAGGCCATGAAACTTGACTTAAATAAAAATGCTTAAATTAAACTCAAAGCCCTCAATGTTTAACCATCAATCATAAACCCTAAACCCTAACCCATAAAACCTAGGGCCATAAAAATTGACTTTACTAATTTAAAATCAAAATAAACATGTGCACTTAAAGTAAACCCCTAAATGCTCAATGCTTAACCCTCCATCATCAACCCTTAACCTTGAACCCTAAGCCCATGAAGCTTGACATTGATGATTTGACACTAAAATAAAAACACTATATTCAACTTTACATTAATAATTTGACACTAAAATAGAAATACTCAAATTTAAACCATAAATTCTCAATGCTTAACCATACACAAACACCATATATTTTAGTTTATATCCTTTCTCCCAAATTCACCTCAAGACAATCATAATGATAGTGACTTTGCAAGTTTATACTATTGAGTCTAGGGTAATACATCACAAAGAATACTCGGGGAACAAAACTTTGCCTTGTGATCCCCTCACTTTTATTGCTAACACCCCCAAAATGCAATCCTAATAAAAAAAAGTTATCACTAGTGAAGAATGTCCATGCCTGACTATTTGTACCCTTGAGATAATGCAAAGATCATATTTCTCCACCCTCTTTTATTCATGCATTATACTCTTATCGATACCCACAAATTTAATATATACATGTTAAACTCATAAAGGACAATTATAATTTTGTTTCAAACTTATAAAACTATAATAACGATATTTTAAACAAATCAAACTATTTTCAAATGATTTGCATATCTAATGTCTCCCAAAACAATCTAGTTGTCCTCCCTAAAGATGTGCCAACTCACATGTGCAATGTTTCTTACACCATTTGCCAACATCATGAGCACAATTTATATGATTTTCTTGATAATGCAATTAATGTTTTTCTAGAGCACATTCGAGCAAGCTCTTGCATCATCATGCTCACACTTTCAACGTAAACTCAAAGAAAATCCAAATTTAAGGAATATTATCACGTTCATGATATCTACAAAGTGCATACAATACCCTTACTAATTTGAATTGACACCCATTTCACAAAACAAAATGTTTCTCAATTTTCACAACCCTTCTTGCCATATCTTCAAGAAAATTAAAGAAATATTCCACGAAATGTTTCATACTCTTTATCATCACTAATCTAAAGGTTAAATTATTTCTCAATGACTTTTTGATTATATGTAATCCCAACACCATCCAAATTCAATTGTACATGTTGATGACATATATGCACTATTATAGTGACATGCTCTAAATAATAGCAGTGTTTGAATCATCTTTTGATGGGTAAAATAATTCATTTATTGATAAAAATGTCTTAAGTGAATTGACTCAACTTGGCGGCTATCTAAAAATAGGACGCTCCCCCAAGAAGTTTGGAGAGCTCTCAAAATGTCAAAATTGCATTTTGAAAGCACCATGAGGCTCAACAAGATCACTTGAACTCACTTCCATAAACAACACTACTTAAAAAATCACGTGCTCTCCAAGATCTCAAGAGTTCTCCCTTGCTCACCAACTACCCTATGGGAAAACTCAATAGATAGAATAATTATTCACAATCTAGTTATGCTTAAAAAGAGGACCTTACATCCTTTAGCTACTCAAATGGCTCGATAGCTAGTTCATTCAATTCAAAGAAATCCTTCTTCAACATGGTTGTGAGAGGTCACTCTATACTACCTTAATTCTTTACAAATATTTGATAGTAATTTGTAAGCCCTAAGAAACCACATAGGTTGCCAAGGGTCCTAGGTATTTTCCGCTCTATAATGACCATGATCTACATGTGAGAATAAGTCATAGAATTGCAAAAGAAGACTATAAAATATATTTTATTAAATATTACCATGTAGTTGAGTCAACTTTTTAGATATTATCAATTTTGTTGGGGCCCATTTGTCACTCCCTATTATGATGTCTTTCCTTTGCCAATCTTCCAAACGGTTTTATTTTTCTTTGCTTTCATATTAACATTGCTTTAACTATAGTTTTTATCTTGTGCATTTTATTATATGTGTTAATTGTTATTATATTACTATGATGTTGTTCAAATGGGTTTTTATTTTAGAGACAAATCCTTCCACTGTTGTCATGTAAGATTGTGGTTTTCTTCCTTGGTGTGATTGAACATTATTTTCTATTTCGCATTTATTGAAATCTTGTCTATTCTACAAACTTCAAAGCATGTAACAAAAAAGGCTCAAAATCTCTTGATTCCTTCCTCTACAATGTTCTAGATCACCAACTAAAGGCTATTTTTTTACAATTCAACTCAAGGCTTTTAAGTTTGGTAAACAAAATAAAGGGATTGGTGACTATAGGAAGCTTCACAATATATCACTTAGTTAGGAGTTTCCATAGCATTGAATGTTATTAATGCAGATAGCAATGTTAAGAGTTTAAGTTCTTTCTACTCCTTAAGGCATCTTTGTCAATCTGTGCAACAAATATGCATTCCTCTTTTTAGTGTAAAGCTACAAGAGCAAACTTCTAAGGATGAAGTTTGAATGCCAAATAAGGAGTTGTAAGCAATTTTCCATTAACTCATGGATTTGTAAACATTTAACTTAGATTTGCATTGTCATACAGAGCTATAGAGAACTATTAATTCTTAAGGTCATCAACACTCGCTTGCTTCAATTATTGGTTTAAAAAATTATTCTTTCTTATGCTCAACACAAGGTCATATGTTGTTGATTATCCTCAATCGAAAAATTTTGATTTATCCAACAAAAGGATATTCGGGTGGCATTCATTCTTTTCTTTGGTTACTCTAGAAGGTGTTGTGGTGGTGTGGGTGGCTAGTGTAGGTCATTCTTATATAAATGTTTTCCTCGCTTTGTTAGGCATTATTTTTGTATGGCTTACTTTTTCAGCTTTGCATTTTTCTATGGCTTTGACATTTGGTTTTGTTTGTGTTGATTGTTGGGCTTGGTTATTGTTTATGCTAGCTTTTATGTGTTGTTCATGTTCTTGCTATAGGTGAAACCAACCATAAAATCCCTCCATACCAAAATGCAAAAGTTAAATAATCTAAAATATGTTTTATTACTATGGTCATATTTATTGTAGTTTCTCTCAATTAGGCATCAATCCACACAAATCCTCGAGTTGAAACATCATGAGAAAAGTAATGTTCCCAATTACGTAGAAACTTAAGTTACCAAGTAGTTGTTGAAATATTGAAACAACCTTAAGATTAGTAGTTGCACTTTAAGGAGATGCAAAGGTTATGTTAGAAGATATATCATGTTATTTATCAATCTTGTTTACACAAAATAACGTCTAAAAGTAGGTTTTATTTTCCTTGTATAAATTGTGTGTCCATGTACTTTTTGTGTATACAATGTGCCTGTGCATGCGTTTCAAGGGAGGGCAAGGGGGCCAATGTACAATTAAAAATTACATGTTATGTGTGAGCATGGAAGGAAAGGTAGCCAAACAAGACATTGTAAGGAGGTGCAATGGTCACACCATTTAAAAATGATATGTTATGTGTTATTTTATTTTTATTTTTGCGTGCATGTATGTGCAAGGAACCTAAGGTATAATAGTTACCCCTATTTTAAAATTGCATGTTAGAAATAAACTTTTAAAAATGATATGTTACGTGTTATTTTATTTTTATTTTTGCGTGCATGTATGTGCAAGGAACCTAAGGTATAATAATTACCCCTATTTTAAAATTGCATGCATGTTTGCAAATTAAAATCCCACTAAAAACTCATCTATGAACTAATATCCGCCCATTCTTTGGAAAAATAGTTACTAATTTTATTAATTGTGCAAGTTTATTACATGTTATTTTATTTTTATTTTTGCACGCATGTATGTTCAAGGAACCTAAGGTATAATAGTTACCCCTATTTTAAAATTGCATGTTAGAAAACATGTTAAGAGTTGAAATTGAGTTATAGATTACTAGATGTATTTTACTATTTACTCATTTTATTTACATGGAATAACATCTAGAATTTGGTAAATTTCAACACAACTATAGCTTAAATTGGTTAATTGAAGTAAAAAATAATAATTTGTATAAATACAATTTGTAACAATTTGTGTTTGGGTATGTATCTTGATATACCCTTACTATTGCTTTACTAAACTTTCCCTCTATACATGTACATTAAATATGATATAAGTTTGTATCCCACTTTGAGTGAACATTAGAAACTAAGAACTAATGAGATCAATGAGATGAATGAGATGTACATAATCCTAACATAAAGTCTAGAAAATAAAGTAGCTAAAATTTAGCACTGCAGTTACATGTATGGATACATAGCAATACCCATTTCTTCCCAAATATATACTAATCACATCTAGTAACCATGATTTTACAAAAACTAATTCATTAGTTTCATTTTAAAAAGTCATCTAATCCTAACAAGAAGTCTAGAAAATAAAAACAACCACAATTTAGCACTACAATTACATGTATGGATATATATCAATACTCATTTCTTCCCAAATATATACTAATCACATCTACTAATAGTGATTCTACAAGAAATAATCATTAATTTCATTCTAAAAGGTTATCATCTACCTATCACCACTATAAAGTTTCAAACCCTTTTGCCCTATGCTACCCTAAAGTATTAACTTTGGACCTAATATAAGCCTAAATGCAAGTACACAATTTACAACATATCACAATGAGTGCTAAGTGTTCCATTCATTCTCATGAGAGATGGGTTCTTGTGAACCACTACTCATGAAGCATTGAGGAATAAGTTTGACTAAAAAACCTACATAGTTAAATCTTGATAGCAATATCACAATTTGACTTGCTATAGGAAATGTCTCATACTTATCAATTGATGAGCTTAAGGAGATTTCTAATGAATGGTTCACAAGTCACATTACTTGTTGAAGGTTTTGCACATGAGGTTGCAAGCAAAGTGGGCTTAAAACCTTGGAGGAAACTCTATGGTTAAGCACACTTGAGCTGGTGTAGTACTAGGATGGGTGACCTCCCGAGAAGTCCTCGTGCTTCACCTATGTGAGCATCACCTAGATGCAATGTGTATGCAATGTGTGCTAAGTGTTCCATTCATTCTCATGAGAGATAGGTTCTTGTAAACCACTACTCATGAAACATGGGTCGATGAGTTTGACTCAAAAACTACACAGTTGAATTTTGATAGCAATATCACAATTTGACTTGCTATGGAAAATATCTCCTACGTATCAATTGATGAGCTTAAGGGGCTTTCAATGAATGGTTCATAAGGCACAACACTTGCTGAAGGTTTTGCAAATGGGGTTAACCTTGGAGGAAACTCCGTGGTTAAATGCCGTTGGAGTAGTACTGGGATGGGTGACCTTCCAGGAAGTCCCAATGCTTCACCTCTGTAAGCATCACCTAGATGCAATGAGTGCTAAGTGTTCCATTCATTCTCATGAGAGATGAGTTCTTCTGAACCACTACTCATGAAACATGGGTCAATGAGTTTAACTCAAACTACAGAGTTGAATTCCTGATAGCAATATCACAATAGATTTAATTCTATGAAAACATCTTAAATTAATAACTTCAAGATCATAATTGATCATATGAATTCATCCACCAAACTGTTTCCTTTTCATTATTGAAAATTTGTGATATAACCGATGAATTTTATTCATGCGTTTTTAGTTATGTTGTAGTAGGGACAAAGGCCTCGTCTACTGTAATTTAACCTGATGGTAGTTTGAGAAGTGAGACATGCCCTCATCTTTGCCTCACAGTTTCCCTACGCCTGAAAGAACCCCATCTTTGCTTGATAGTTTCCCTACACCTCAAAGAAACCCCATTCCTTGCCCACTTCCACGATCTGCTCCATCATACTCTCAAGCCCCTCTCGTTTCAGTCCACTCAAGTTTATTTTGGGATAACATTCAACAAAAAGTGACCACCTTCATAATCAAATGAATTAGTGAATCTCTTACCTCAAAGCATCCTTCACAAAAATCACCTTAATCACACAATAAAATCCAGCGATTGAAAAACAAATGAATTAATTATCGCACACATTCCTTGTAATTTACTTATTTCTCAACGTCAGATATTTCCTGTGCAACCTACAATTTTTCAGGACTGAATTTCAGAGCTTGAAATCTCTAACAATATAGCTAATGATGTCTGTTATATTTTTTTGTTTGTGTTCTAAATTATTTTTAAAAGCTAATCATTGACAAATTTAATTTAATTTTTCTTAAAAAGGACGATCATTTAGGACAGTCGCATCTAGGAAGAGCGATGAGTGATGAGTGAAATCAGTTGGTTGAATTTGGATTTTAGTTGCAGAGTTAAAATAATATTATTATAAATTTTGTAGGTTATCAAGAAGTATCCCACCAAAATCAATTTGAATATTAAATTGCAACTCAACCTTAAAGGATATGAAGACAGTCTCCTTAATTTGCTTCCATAAAGGTCAACCATTTACATTGAGATTTAAGATAAGCGTTTGTTTACGGTTCAAGTGTAGAGTGCCAACCTAACAGAATTAAGTTAGGCAATTTTGTTAGCCAACCATTACTCAGAAGCCTGTGACATGCTGAAACTTCATAATTAGGGCTATTGAAATCTTAAAAATTTGCATGGCAAAATTCAAATTATTAGCTCATGCTTAATATGAAAACACAATTATATCAGAGCTCTTTAGCATGGTATGCAGATTGCTTATTCTTGTATTATTACTGAGCAATAATAAAAAGTTCATACATAGAACTATTCATCACACCATAAAAGATAGCTTAACTTGAAAATGAAATCCATGGGCTAAATATGAAAAACTTGTCGCAAAGTGACATTGGAATGTGCTGAATTGAAGTTGTAACCACCCACAATTACCGACAAAAAAACAACAGAAGGATGCCAGAAAATCACTTTAAAAGACATCATTTTACAGAATCTGCACTGGACCAAAAATGGTATTTTGTTTTTGTTTTTGTTTACATCACTTTTAAACTTGACTCCTGCTGAAGAAAGGAGAACTGGTGTAAAGCAATTATTAAAACTAATTCAGCCAAGCAAATAAATGTGCACTGCAATGAGCAATTTTTTAAATTGAATAATGAGAAAGCTAAAACATAAGCTGACATATGTGCACAAATTACAATTCTAATCATTACATTAAAAAATTGTTCATAATAAATTGGGACCAGACTGACAAGTATAAAATAAACAGACTAAGTAACGAGTCAAAACTTATAGTTACAATTTGGACACTCTTAAAACATAGTTTGTCATTCACCCGCAGACCATAACTGCAATGTAGGTTAAACATGGTATTATACAGAAACTCTTGAAACTTGTAAATGAAATACAACCAAAAGTAGTCATGTTTGGAAGACGAAATGTAGAAGTTTAAATACTTTTTCCTGTTTGGTGTAATACTCTAGCTTTATGCTTACACTTGGTGTAGTCTTCCTTGACCCGCAACATTATTAATAAGAATCTTCAAGACCTTGTTCAAAGTATTTGGGAAGCAAATTTCGGTTTCTTAAAAAAAAATTGTTTACACTTAACACTACCCTTTGTTGGATCTCTTCTTCTGGGTTTTCCTCAATGACGTCCATTTGTATGAAAGGTTTAAGCATAAGACGCTTCCTTAGATCCTGTAGTATTAACAATTTAAAACTATAATCAACGTTCTCTTGAAATTAAATACAAATTATTATCCTTAAAAGAATGGAAATATATGCAAAACGCTAGGAAGAGTTTCTGAAAATAGTCAATCTAATTACATTAAACATTTGATTAATGTTATGTCCTTTGAAGGAAATCTGAAACTACTCTGTCAAATTCCCCTATGGCTCAACCCCGAATCCAACCTATTTTATCCCAATTAACGTGGTAGTTATCCATGGCAAGACTTAAGACCTACCAGATGCTGGAGGTAGTCTTTTACTTGCATGTAGCTAAAGCATCCAATTTTTGAGAAAACATTTCCATGAAGCTTAACTAAAATCCATTTAAAATGAATTTTGGATTACAGTGGTTTTATTTTAAAATTTATTATAAAATGTGTACTTATAATTTCTCAGTCACCAAATGATGTACTAGGCACACCTATTCTGCAATAAATTTCCAAAGGACATAAGCCCTGGCCACCAAACCTAACTCTGCATTTGTGAGCAATATACATTCTGTGACATGATGTCCGCCAAATTGATCCACCAAAACAAAACTAAATCTCCTGATCTGAGGTTAGCATTAGATAATCCATTGATCATGTTATTGCATACACACTAAAATATCATTAGCTTGTACGCAACATTACCTTATCTTCTTTACTGTCTTGCGCATTGTAACAGTAAAATCACCTGTATTTGATGATAATCAGTACATTTTTCATACAAGGCAAACATTTTTATAGCTCTACTAATCCTCCTTTTCTCATAAGTATTACATAAGAGTAAATGAATATTTCTACTCTGTTGCAGGAAGATGCGAGGCTCTCCAGATTTTGTCTTTTCCATTGGCTCTTTAAATTTAATTTTAACAATAAAATCTCGTAAAACGTAATTAAAACCGGCTTTGCTGCATCTTCTACATTCATTCCTGTCACACACTAACTGGGTTTCACTCGTTCAATGTCTTGTCAGAACCTTTTATTTCATATCCTTAACTATCGAGCACTCTCATTCCTGTAGACCTCTGCCTTTAGTCATTTTAATGTGGCTTGATACCATATTTTATATCAAAAGCACTAATTGCAGGCAAATGAAAATTAACACATAAAATGCACACATCATAAGGACATATAATATCTGAATTGTCAATATATATCCAAGAACTTCCTAAATTATTTATTCTACAATAGCCTGACAGAAGACAGGTCTTGGCTTATCACATCCTTACCTATGTTTTCATGAGTCCCACATAATACTAAATGTTATGTAACTTAGAACTAATACTAACAAATAGTACAATATAATCATTAGTATATTATTAAAGCATTAATATTCAATTTTACATAGATTCTCAACTCAAGACAGCTCATTCTTGTAGCTTCAGTCATTCTTGATCAGCTATAAGCATTGGCTCAAAAACTTTTCTTATCATTTTCACTATCTTATCTCATTGAGTTTTGTATGCCTAGATGAATTAATTGCAATTTTCCATCTTGGCCTGTTCGTGTTTTATAAATCTCTCAACATAAGATCATTCATATACAGTTTGGACACTGAATTTTGTTCTGTAACTTGAGGCATCCAAGATACATTGCAACAGGTCTTTCGAATCCATCAATCTTCTGTCAATCCTAATATACACAATTAAACCATACACAAATACTCTTACCATGCTAGTCAGCCAACATATTCGTGTCAAGCTTTCGACATGCCTCCAACAGACACCTTTCGTACTCTTGTATTATTCCCAATCTGAATTTTTATAAAATATTTTTTTTTTTTGTATTTTTTCTGAATGCTGGAAATAAGATCAAACTAACACAGCAAATTAGAAATATAAATTGGATGCTGATCACAACTACTGATGGCTGGAAATTAACATATCAAGCCCTCAAATGTGAATAACCAGCAAATATAAACTCTACGACGTGAAACAAGCCTACATCTGAATAGTGTCAATTATAACAGCATATTTCCACAACCAAACACCTAGTAGAAACCATGAAATAGAGTTTTACTTATTGCAGCATGCTGAAACAATTTACATATGTTGATAAAATAATGTTGCAGATCTGGAAACAAGCATAAAACCACATTAATAGGGCCACCATCGAGTGGCAGCATGACTGCATAGCAAATACAGGAAACTGTATGGCAGCAGCAGGGTTATGAATGTTGTTTGGGTGGCAAGAGTGAATGGATGCAGAAATTACTGATGATAATGTCTTCTCCAATGCTGGCACAACCTGATTGTGGACCAGAATGTGCAGATAGCCCTTCAAGGGTGCAATTAATGCTGTATGGCTCCCCAATATTGCCACACAATTTTCTGGCCCTCCAAATTACAGTGAATGATGTGGTTCAAAGTTGAAACAGAAACAAAATATGTAGACAAACTCTGAAATCAGGCCAAATCATAGTGAATGATTAAGAAAATTACATAAGGATCTCATTTCAGAATTTCAGAAATCAAACCCGATAAGTTTAAGGTGGTTTGAACCCTTTAAACCAAGATAAGTATTGCAGAATGGATGCACAAAATTGGAAAAATTAGACGGTACCTTGATGAAAGATAGTATTAATGAATCTAAATTGAAAGCATACAAAAAAGACAAGAAGTTTCCAATAAAATAAATATGATAGATTGCAATGGCTAAGAACGGAGAAGTATGCATGGAGAAACCTATAATACAAAAGCCAATCGGAACCGCCATAGCTTGAACACACCCACATGTAACAAAATGCATGTTTGGACCACCAACTACATAGCTAAGGATATATGGCTAATGGCAACTGCATGAACCATACTCAAGAGAAAGAATAGGATACATTAGTTATGAATTAAAAACAAATGAAGATAAAAAATGGCTTTGCTCTGCCAATCGAAACTTCGTGTCTGCACGATTGACTCACTGGATTTGCAAATTCGTTTCTTTGCAAAGACAAAGTATGCAAAGAAGAAGGAAAAATGTACTGCTGAGTTGACCGCTTCCGCCAGGGGTGCACTTGGCTCTGTTCAGAATTTGTCCTTCTGGGCTCCCAACTCTTCCCTCCCTCACTTGGTATTTTCTAACCATGTGGCCACACCACATTCTTCCCCTAGGGTTTTTCCTAGGGCACCACCACAGGAGATGCGCCTCAGGCTGATCAATGGGTTCCTGCGCATTTGCAAAATGCCAGAAAGGCTTGTTGTCATGGCAACAAACAATCATCCGAGTCAAGCAATCCACTGAAACCCTCATTTTTGTTACCCCTCAAAAATAATTTTAAGTGTCTTTGTTCTATGAACATTGGTCGAAATCAGAACGCTCCTTATTCTCCTCCGCATTTGCACTATAATGCAAATACCATGGAGGCTAGGCAGGGAGTTTTACCTAGGATGGTGCCCTCCTGTGCTCCCCTTCATCCGGAGAAAACCCTTTCACCCAAGGGGTTCTTGATTTCTTCACCCACGCCTTACTCCCCTCCACATCGCAGAAATCCACCTAAGGCTCCAACTTAGGATTTCTTGGCAAATAGTAAGAGGCCGGACTCATATCCTTCTGCGACCCCCACGAAAACAACCTACACTCCTCACCGTAGAAAAGAGAATTCTATTAACCCTAACTCTCCTAAATCACAGTTAGCAAATGAGGCTTTTATCCTAGAAATCAAAGATGGTTTAAAGGAAAGGACGCAAGATTTATGTGCTTTTGGGGGTAATTTGCAGGTGGAATGGTGTGGGTTCTTCGTTGGAAAAAATCGCAATCTGGTTGGAGCATCAACTGCGAAAGAAGGTAAGTATTGTTCTACTTCCAGAAAACTTCATTTTTTTGGCATGTAGCAACAGGGAACTTAAAGAAAAACTACTTCGAGATGGTTGCCCTAGTTTTAAAGATGTAAACTTTACTGTTTTTGACTGGGTCCCCTTTTTTAATCCCTTTAATTTGACAGATTTTTTAGTAGAGAGAATTATTTTACTCAAAAATATGCCCGTAGAATTTTTAAATGAGGAACTTCTTAGGAAAATTGGTAACAAATATGGGAAATTTGTAGGTTTTGTAGATAGGAAATTTCAGCACTTTGACAGAGCAATTATTGTGAGAATGAAATTGATAACTAATACTCTCAAACCTTTAGAGATCAGAGGTAAGTCCTCGAAATACATAATTAACCCGACCATTCTTAGAGAAGATTTAGATCTAGATGATCCATTGGCGGAAATTCGCGAGGATTTTCTTCGTCCTAAGTATAACCTTAGAAATATCGAGGGCATTGTAGGTGCTAACACGCCTTATAAACTCAAAGTTTCTTTCTTTAATGGCAAAGGTGGTTTTCTGGTTACTCCTAAATCCCTGGTACAAATTTACCCTCAACAGCCTATCTCTCCCATGGTTGATGCTGGGTTCGCACCCACCTCTTACCTTCCCATCGATGATTGTTGCAAGGTTGCAGCCCAAATAGTTAATCCTCTACCACAGATTGATAGGTGACTGATACCTAGTTATGTATCTCCCTATGCTGTGGAGCCATCGCAATCTCCCTCTCAGAATAAATCTGCTACTATTAACAAAATTTCTTTAAATTTAAACAAAATAAACCCTCCTCTTCTAGCAACACCTGTTGTGGAACCTCCCATTGTGACCCAACAAAACTCTCTGTTTGACTGCTCTAATGAGGCTTCTGCGGTTATCAGGGAAAACCTTAAAGGAACAATATCTAAAGATTTGTCTACTGGGGATTTAGACTTAGGAGCAGGGAATTCCAACATAGAGAAAATTCAAGACGAAGTCAAGATTATTTCTGATTATCGTGGGGAATCTTTAACTGAAGAGCTGATGGATCAATTCCTAGATGAGATTTGTGATAGAGAAGAGTTGGCTTTACAAAGGAAACTCCTCATTGAAGGTATCAAGGTAGTTGACTGGAAGGATGCAGCGATGGGAGTGGAAGAAATGCTAGTAAGTCTAGAGAATATGGAACTGGAAGATCTAGAATCATTTTGCATTGCCTTTAATAAAGATAGCCGTAGTTCTCCGGACTGTGCAAAGAAAACAAAGAAAAGGGGAAGAAAGCCGAATGCAGAACTTAGATCTTTAGCTGGAGAGGCTGTAGGACAGATCAAGATAACATCACTTCTGAATGCAGGGAAGGGGAAGTACCTTCCCACTGAGCCATGAATATCTTAACATGGAATGTTAGGGGCATGAATGCTCCTAACAAGCAACGAATAATTAAACGCTGCATTAATAGTTCAAAATCAGACATAATTTTAATTCAGGAAACTAAGATGGATAGTACAGATATGCTGAACTTTAAAAAGAAGTTAGGTTTCAGGGAACTTGAGGATTCCCCTGCGATTGGGGCATCTAGGGCTCTAACAATCATTTGGGACCCTCAAGGCCATAATTAACATTACAAAGAGAAGGCGATTTTGGATGAGTGGACAAGTTAAAAACTTTAGAAATAATCTAAGCTTTAATATTATTAATGTATATGGCCCAATTCAAAATAGGGATAAACTAACAGTCTGACATGAAATTGAGTCCTTCCTTAATCATAACTCGGATGTACTTTGTATCTTAGGAGGCGATTTCAATGTTATTACTAAAATAAATGATAAAAGAGGAGGCAACAACATACTCCCCTTGGCAGCCAGAGATTTCACCATTTGGAAGGATTGGATCTCCCTTCTAGAAATCCCCACTGCAGATAATTCCTTTACTTGGAACAATAGGAGACAAGGCTTCTGCAACATTGCAGAAAAATTAGATAGATTTTTCCTTAAAGGCAGTCTTATTGACTCCAACCACACATTTGAGGCTAAGATCTTGCCTATTTCTAGATCCAATCACTACCCGGTGCAACTTAGTATTCTAATGGAATCAAAACCAAAAAATTGCCCTTTCAAATTTGAACAAGCTTGGCTCAGAGACCCTAACATCTTGAAATTGATAGAGCAATGGTGGTCTGAATCTAAAGTGACAGGTTCTAAGATGTATATAGTAGTAAATAAGCTGAAAATGATCAAAAGGAAATTGCTAGGGTGGAACTCGGACAAGTTTGGAAACATCCTTGAATCAAAATTAAATCTTGACGAAGAATTGAGAAACGTTAATTCTCAGGTTATTCAGTCAGGTATGGATGAAGATCTCTACCTTAAAGAAAAGGAACTCCTTTTAGAATATGAGGAAACATTAGCAAGAGAAGAATTTTTTTGGAGATAGAAGTCTAGGGAAACCTGGCTTGAAGCAGGAGATAGAAACACAAAATTTTTCCATAATAGTACTAAACAGAGAAGCAACACTAATAGAATCTCAAGAATTAATAATGAAATGGAACATAGACTCGATGATCACAAGGAGATCGCGACTGAAACAGTCTGTTACTTCAATAATATCCTTAACAATTATGTGAGCTCTAACCTAGACAAACAAACAGAGGTACTAAAAAACATCCCTAGTGTCATAACAAAACAACACAATAAGATTTTAACTGAGAAACTCTCGAATGAAGAAGTTGAAGCAGCCCTAATGCAGATGAATCCGGATAAATCCCCAGGCCCTGATGTTTTCTCTGCTGTCTTCTTTCAGAAG
This sequence comes from Thuja plicata, assembly GCA_018584345.1. NCBI lineage: Eukaryota > Viridiplantae > Streptophyta > Pinopsida > Cupressales > Cupressaceae > Thuja > Thuja plicata. Next base: position 699,008 of record MU227720.1, on the reverse strand, counting down.
TGTTGGCACTTCATTGGGCAGGATGTTACTGAGGTTCTTGAAGGGGTCAGGAACTCTAGTAAATTGCTAAAAGAAGTCAACAACACCTTCATTGCTCTTATCCCCAAAAAAGAAAAAACCCGATAGCCCTAATGATTTTAAATTTAGTTAGACCAATTGCACTCTGTAACACTTTATACAAGCTTCTGACTAAAACCCTATCCCTTAGACTCCAAAGATTCCTTCCACTGCTCATTAGTGAGGAACAAACCGGTTTTGTTCCGGGAAGGTCGATCTTGGATGGAGTCATCATTGCCCAAGAAGCCACTCATTTGGTCCAAATGAACAAGACCCCCAATATGCTAATCAAGTTAGATATTCAAAAAGCCTACGACAAGGTTGATTGGAGATTCCTTTGTAAATGCTTAGAGGCCTTTGGACTTGCCAAAAGTTAAATCAACCTAATTTTTGAATGCATCTATACCCCTATGATATCCATCCTAGTTAATGGGACCCCGAAAGGTTTCTTCAGCATTTCCAGAGGTTTGAGGCAGGGTGACCCCATCTCCCCCTTTTAATTCATTATCATGGCTGAGGCCTTAGGACGAACTATTTCTAAGGAAAAAGAGATGGGATCTCTCGAGGGTATTACTATTACCAACAATCTAGATCCAATTACTCATCAGCAATTTGTTGTCGACACTATGCTATATGGTGCGTGCAACAGATCAGAAGCCAGGTCCTTTTGCAAGATTTTGGATACATTCACCAAGGCTTCAGGACAAGAAATTAACCTAGATAAATCTGAAATTTTTTTCTTTAACACAGATATTAAGGTAGAACCAGACATTTGTCAAATCCTAAAGTTTAATAAAGGTAAGCTTCCTTGTAGGTACTTAGGCCTCCCTCTAATGAGAGGTAGTAGATCCTCAAATATCTGGAACCCCATGATAGAAAAGATTAAAAAAAAATGATTTTAGAGAAAGGTAGATGGCTATCCTCAATTGGTAGAGCTACCATGGTTAGATCTGTTTTGGCAGCTATGCCAACTTACCAACTATCCTGTATCCATCTTCCCTCCAACAAACAGAAAGAATTAAATAAACATTTGAGGACTTTGTTTTGGCAAGGAGGTGGTGAAAAGAAGAAAATCCCCCTGATCTCTTGGGACAAAGTTTGCAGACCAAAAGATGAGGGTGGTGCGGGTCTCAAAAAAATAGGTGACCAAGGGAAAACCCTTGGAGGAAAGTAAATCTAGAGAATGTTTAGGAATTCTGAGTCCAAATGGGCAAAGATTCTTATTTCTAAATATTTGAATGAGAATTCCTCCATCAATCTTTTTACAGAATTACATTGTAATGAGCCTAAGTTGGCCTCATCCTTAAACCATCAAATTTTACCAATTTCTGTACAAATCATACACTTGGCATTTTATCAAACAGTTGGCAGGCAAGCAATGTAATAACAATTCTCCTTTTTTTCTATTAAGAAATTATTTATAACTCTTGATAATTGTGACCACCAATATTCCTTCGTATTTTCAACACCAAAAATGCATACATGGAATTGGAAGAGTTCGATGTCTAAATTTGACTTCTGGATTATCATTGGTTTTGTTCAAGTAAATATTACAACAGCTAGCAGCATGATTTAATTAACAGGTAGATATTTCATGATACACCCATACATTTACTTTCCCACATTTAAGCACTTATAATATTTTCATTGAAGGAAATACATTTAATAACAATGGACCCTGTTTATGCACCTTATAGAAGTTTGCTGCTGGTCTTTCTTCCCTTTTTTCCACATGGCAGCAGTTCCCAATTTCTAACGCCACTTACTGAATAGTCACGGTTTAGGCTGGCAACTGCTGGTCTCAATTAACGCAGCCCCCACACAAACTGCCTGCAACCAATGTTCACGCAGACTCACACAATCTACCCGCGATTCCCAGCCAATGCACTTACTGTAGTGTCACGCCATTATTGGTCTATGACTGGTGGCTGCAAAACAATGATCTTGCTCTGCGGCAGCAAATAAACTAAGTATATCCACCTCACAAGAATG
>MU227720.1:673110-691714 GCA_018584345.1 Thuja plicata | reverse complement strand
TTTTCATCCCGGTTCTGACGAGCTATAACACTAAGGTGCCCAACATATAATACCAACAATAATGGCGACCTTAGCGAATTTAATCAAATAATAATAATAATTCACCCGTCTTGCGAAAACCACTGAAAAAGCATCAGAATTGAAATCCGTTTGTACTGGAGTGATCCTGATGATAAAAGATGATGAACGAACTTGACGGGGTGACTTACTAAAAATAGACGCTCTCTCCAAGATTCTTGGAGCCCAAACCGGAAGCCAAAAATGAAAACCAAGAGCATCATTCAACTCCTCTAAGTCATGTGAGTTCATCAGAACTGTCCCTTGACTTACTATAAGTAGTAAGTTCACACCAATGACCCTCTAAACCCCTCGCCAGACCACAAGGATCACAATAATGACTTGGCACCATCATTTCAATGACCTGCTGAAAAATGGGGACATTACATACATCCTCCAAGAGGATCTAGAATTTGGAACTTTATGTTAGATTGTCGACAAATCATTATGGATAAACTTACGTGGAATCTTGGCACAGGAGAAGAGGCTCTTTTTTGGTCCGATTCTTGGGGAGGCTATGAAGTCTTAGAAAAGGAACTAAACAATATTGCTCTCAAAAACCACTTAGAGGCAAGGATAGGGATTTTCTTTAGAGATTATTTTTTTTCAATGGAGAAGATTGGGTATGGAAATCATTCAAGGAGGTAGGGATATCATCTTATGATGAGAAGCTATTAAAGGAGACTCTTGACAAAAGAAGAATTGTACTAAATAGTAGCAAGGACATGTTGGTTTGGGATGGCTCAAAAAATGGAGAATACAATACTAAAGATGGATACAACCTCATCATTAATCGCTACAAGAGACCCAAGACTGACATCCCTACAAACGTATGCTGGAACAAAAAATGTTTACCTAAAGCTGGTTTTTGTTCCTGGTTGGCCCTTAGAAATAGACTCCTAACAACAAATAGATTTAAGAAAATGGGATTCTTAGGACCCAATAGATGCCCTCTTTGTGAGGACCGCGAAGAAGACATTGATCATTTATTCTTGAACTGCCCCTATACGAACCAATGCTGGAAATGGCTCTGAAAAAATTTGGGCTGGTCTTCTGCCTTCCCCAATTCACTCCTGACTATGCTCCAAGCCTGACCTGCTATTAAAAGAGGGAGTACCCCTTCAATTCTAATATGAGAAATTTGGAAAGAGAGAAATAGGAGAATCTTTAAGGAAGAGAAAATGGGTTGGAAGCAAATTATAGATAAGATTGAAGCTGCTATCATAGAAACTATTAATATCAAAACTACTAAACTTCAAAAGTTGGATCTCCATGAGTCATTGGGATGAAAAAATGAGAGGTAATTGGATTGGTCTTTCTCTCCCTCCCTTTATTGGCGAGGGGGATCAAGTGAAGGAACTCAAAAGGAAAAATTGTAAATGGATCCCACCCGTGGATGGATGGTTTAAACTGAATTTTGACAGGGCATCCAGGTGAAACCTTGGAGTTGCAGGCATTGGCTACTGTATTCATAACAATGTAGGAATTGAAATTGCAACTTTGGCTTCCCCTATTGGATTTGAAACTAACAACTGGGCAGAAATGATGGCTTTAGTTAGAGGTCTAAAAAAGAGTAGAACCTTAGGAATAAAATTTTTAGAAATTGAAGGGGATTCTGCAATCATTATAAACACCTTAAGAAAAGGATCAACAACAAATTGGAAACTAAATTCCCTTCTCTTTCAAGCTTTAACCATATGTAAATCATTTGAAAAGACTATCATTAACCATATCTATCGGGAAGGCAATAAAAGGGCCGATGAACTAGCTAACCTTGGGGCAGACGACATTATCTTGTTTTAGTATAGAATACTTGTATAAGGATATACTCTAGGTTCTCTAGATTTCCAGGAAGTTTAGTCACTCAAATATTCTTAGCCCTAGATTAAGGCTCTTGTGGTTACTTGGGTTAGTCAAAATTATTCCCTTCTTTCCATGGCCCCTAATTAGATCTCCCCTTTAAACACTGAAGTTCTGGTGGTTACCTCGGATTAGGTTGACAACATCAGTGTTTTCCCTAAGTTCCACCCCCTCCATCTAATCACAGAAACATTGAAGTAGATCCTTGGTATAAGCATTTGAGCTCTTCATTTCTGCACTGCATTCTTGAGAGCAGAACTTACAGGAAGGATCTATCATACGACAGTGGGCAAATAGGCTCTGTTTTTAGCTCTTTGGTTTATTGAGGCTTTTTGAGCATTTAACTACACTCTATAGATTTAAATCTCTCGCGAAAGATCCATGTCTCTGCATACTTCCCTTCTAAGTAGCTTATACACCTAAATGTTTCACTTATAGATATATAAGTATATATATATAAATATATATATGTATATATATATAAATATATGTATATATATATACATATATATATATTTATATATGTACATATATGTATATCTATATATAGTTATATATGTACATATATGTATATCTATATATATTTATTTATATATATATATATATATATGTTTATCTATATAGATATATATAGATATACATATATATATATATATGATTGTTTCATATGTTCACAGGCATGTATATTTACATATTAAATACAATACACATATTCATACATAATGTGTCCATATATATATAATTATATATATTAATATATACACTTAGATATATGTATAAAAATATTATACATTCATATATATACTTATATAATATTCCCCGCACTTATCTCTCTGTTTCTATAACTCTTCTGTCTGCCTATACAGAGAAGATTTGTAGGCAACTAATAAAGTACGAACTTAATATGACAGTGGAAAGTAGAAAATCGGAACTTACATTCTTTATTAATTACATTCTAAAACCAAATTAATGGGATATATAATTTTAGATCGGGTAAGGACAACTATTAACCAATATTTTAGTAAACTGGGTTTTCCCGAATTCAGTCTCTCCCTTACCATCTGTCCCATCTCTGTCATGGCACGATCTCTCATTATAAGTCTTAACTTGTATTAGACAAGTATATAGCCTTGCAAAGATCAAGAAAATATTAACATCACATCCCCGGATCGGTACCCAATAGGAATTAATAAATTTAAAACTTAAGTATTCCTCTAAGTAAACCAAATGGATTAAGATTAATGGATTAAGATTAACAAATCACGAGTAGGTAATTATAATAATTCAAAATTAAGCGTGGTACCTAGCAATCGGTAATTAATATAGAAGTGGGGTTTAATAATGACTTATACGTATGCAATCCTAAAAAGATCATGGAAAGTTGGAAGCAAGTGGAATCATTATAGCTATCATTAAATGCTTTTACACAAACGATTATTAATATGCGAATGTTCACCATAATTCTGAAAAGAGTGCAGAGTAGCTAGCAAGAAGTAAGAAACAGAACAAAGGATGGAGACGAAGCTAATTACCTTTGTTCTTCATGACTATTGAGCTATGGCGTTTAGGGGAACGATAAAACCGGAACGATGGAATCAAATGTTAAACCCTTTGTCGGATTCTGCAAGGGCATTGGAGAGAGGGGTCGGAGATTATCACTTAGATAATGAGTTTAATTTCCGAACTAATGGGACTATCGTAGGCCACTTCTTAGCTCTTTCCTCCTTTGCAGGGCATAAGAAAGAAGAGATCATTAAAATCGCGAAGATTATCTTTGCGGAGGATTTACTAGGAGGGCTGGAAAATATGGTCCATAGTATAGATAATCATCTCACAATCCCATTCCCAGAGACTATAATGAAGACAAAGATCAAAAATCTTATGGCAATCCCAATGTCTCAGCGAATTCCTATGATGACATTTAAAGACGAGAGGCGGTTTGATGAATTTTGGCCGGAAATGTCCAGAAACTTGGATTTTCTATACAGAGAACTAGAAGAGGAAATGGAAATAGAATGGCTGCTAGACTACTGGAGAGCTGAAGGGTATGATATTCCGGAGGAAATGGACAATGAAGATAGGAAGAATTTTCATATCATTTCCTCGAAAGTGAAGAAATGTTCTCGGCATTCCAATAACATTGCGCCAGTGGATGAAGCCATTGTTATCATCAGGAAGAGGGATGAAGCATGGAGTTGCCAAGAGCTACAAAAAGACTAAGCGGGATAACTAATAGACAAAGTAACACGGGTATCTTTTTTTGGTTTTGATTCGAGCAGAATGCATATGGTTAGATAGTATATCTATAAGATGAATAGGTATTTAGTATGATAGAATAGGGTACCAAGACTCTTTAAACTCTGGATATAGACATGAATTCGGGAAAGAAGGCTTTTTGATTTATTAATGGCTTCTGAGAAGCCCAAACTTTATATATGAATATAGTAATATTATTCAGTAGGGTTTTTTACTAACAAGCAAAGGTTGAGAAATGATCATCTCTTAGGGTGAAGACAGGCCTCCCATTAAAAGAAAGTGTATGATGTTTAATGCATAAAAACTTTAAGAAAATACCCAGTAACCGATAGTATAAGGAAATGCTCTAGTAGAAACATAATTAAATTAGGGGAAGTAAATCAATACTTGTACTTGAGAGTTTAAAATTGGTGTTTGTTCTGATTTTAACATTCTGCGTATGCCATGAAACCCATATCCTCATATATATATATGTTGATATATATATTTTTATATGAATACTGATATTACCATTTATACTCATACATTTATATACACGTATATATGTATATATATTATCTCATAATTACACACATACATATATATTTATATATATATATTTACTCTGGTTTATATATATATATATATATATATATATATATATATACTTTTAATTTGAGTCATAAATATTATCTTATCTTTACATTTTATAGAAACATATATATATATATATATATTATACTTATATATACATATATTTATATATACACCTACATATATATAGATATATATGTATATAAAATTTAATGGATATATATATTTGTCTTTATTGAATGTTTTTCCCTTATATTCCTTAAGCCATAGTCATTTTATTTGACAGGATTTATACTATGGTTGGAATGGGGATGGGTTTCTCCTCAGTTGGGTGTAGAAACCTCCCTCCCTTTGATGGCTTCAATCACCTTCTTTCGGTAGCTAGGCATCTCGGTCTACTCCATTTCTCTTCCTGATCCCCTTCCTCTTCCATTTGTCTCTTCACATTTCCCCCTATTTCCCTTCGGTCCTAATCAAGTTTTTTGTCTTCATTTGTCGTATCCTTCTGGATCCCAAAGGACGCTGCTTTGCATCTCTTTGCTTCTGACCTTTCCCCTTCTTATGATTATTTAAATTTCTTCCCCTCCATCCCATTGCACCACCCCCCTTGATGCCTCTCACCCTAATCTCATTAGAATGACAACTCCTATTAAGCTGAGAGGACCTAGGGTGCAGATTGCATTCGATGGACCTTTAACGGGTAAAAGACTAGAAAATGTCCTTTTATCCTCTCACTTCTTGGTCATCATAGCTGTCTACAGGGTTTTAGGCAGAGATATTATTTTTAACTCTGACAGATATTGGGTTAATTCCGAGATTCCAGGCCTTTTTATTGCTGCTGTCTTTCAAGTTGATATTGATAAACTCCGTATTGGCAGTCTCTGCCGAAGGCTATTCAAAAATATGTATTTAGGGGATTTAGATAAAGCTTTGGCCAACATTAGGAGTGACCTTTCTATCCCTAAACAATGCTTCTATGACACACCTATCATTGGAGGTAGAACGGTTCCTGCATATCCCATATTGATCACTGAAGACATAGAATATTTAGTGAGTTGGGCTCCCATTGTAAAGAGAAATCTGAACTTTCTGCTTTGCTTCTGTCATGTATGTGCCCCTGAAGCTCCTAATTGGATTGACAACTACATCATCGAGGATCAGGTCAGTGCTTGCGAAACAGATGAAGAACTAGGCTGCTGCATTAAGCCTCCTAGCCCTTCAAGACATCTCAATGTCGGTAATGAAGATGATACCTTAGAACAATGATAAACTGATTCACCTTCGTTTCATGGAAGATTCTTAGCATTCTTTTCTGGTCATTAAATGTTCCTCCTTTTAAATTAATGTTATAACATGTCTTTTGTTATACCAGGATCGGAAGTTATTACAATAAGGAATGGTTTCTCTCTAAGGTTTAACTAGTAATTAATGCAATATTGATTTGATGTAACAATGCATTGCACTGCTATCTCTAATCCTTTATGTTAACCACTCACTTATAATATCTCTTAAGAATAAGATTTAATTTGCTCATGCTAAGATAGGTCTTCAAAAGAAATGTTAATACCATCACCAAGACCAGATTAAGCTTGCCCATATATATATATATATATATATATAGGCACATACATTCGGGTGCTTATATGTATATAGACACAGACAATTTTTTTAAATTTTGCTCTGGATGACGGTGCAAATGCAGTAACGCAACAATTACTTACTCTTTGTCTCTCTGTGTCAGATTCTTTTCTTTATTTGACACCAATTTTGCTAAAGCTATTTAGTAATGAACATAAATTCATCTATCTTATCTGAAATTTCTAAGTATATAAACTTTGCGGATTTTTCCAGGTTCTTGGAAAGGCATGTTAAAATGGGGAAGTTAAGAAGATGTAATGTCCCCATTTTTAGCAGGTCATTGAATTGATGGTGCTAGGTCATTATTGCAATCCCCGTGGTCTGGCGAGGTGTTTAGAGGGACACTGGTGTGAACTTACTATTTATAGTAAGTCAATGGATAGTTCCGATGAGCTCAGATGAGTTAGAGGAGTTGAATGATGCTCTAAGTTTTCATTTCTGGCATAAGGTTTCGGCTCCAAGAATCTTGGAGAGAGCGTCTATTTTTAGTAAGTCACCCCGTCAGGTTCAATCGTCATTTTCAACATTAGGATCACTCTTGTGCAGACAAAACTCGATTCTGATGCTTCTTCCGTTGTTTTCGCAAGACGGGTGGATTATTATTATTTATTTAAATTTGCTAAGGTTGCTAGTATTGTCGTTACTATATGCTGGGCACCTTAGTGTTATAGCTCGTTGGAACCGGGATGAAAAGTTTTAAAACTTGGGCCCAAGAAACAGGGACCTTGTGTGTCATAATTTCATGATATTGATGAAAAGGTCATTTTTGGAGCCAAACGAGTTAATAAATTATATTACTCAATATGTGCCTAAGTATAAAAAGTGTTTTTAGTGAGAAGTGTGGGAGAGAAGACACTTTTTAATTATAAAAGAAATGCTTTGTGAAAGGCAATTCATCACTCGAATATTATATAATTTTTCTTCTTGAGCCTTGGGCTAGGGTTTTTGAGATCTTCACTGCTGCAATTGTGCTGAGGTAAACAATTGCAAGATCTCTCCACTATATTTCTGTGGCTAAGGAGAGAATTGGATTTATTCTGGAGATTATTATCTGAGGAGTTTGTTGATAATTAATTGGCACACTGAGAGTGCAATTAAATATGAAATTGATTTTGTCATTGAAATGAGACCTGCATTAAGAGGTCAATCTGATTGGAGTTTGCTGAGAAGTGAACCAGAGATTTATTTGTTATTTCTGGGCAGAGAATATAGTGACGTTGGAGTGCTCTCTGCTGGCCGCACGTGGAGATCTTCTGTTCTTGCATGCTGGAGCATCAAATTCAAGAGTAAATGCAGGCCACGTGACTAATTTGGGATCATTCGCGTGCCTGTAACTGTATTACAGTGAGGAACGTGGATGGCAAATATCAGGTTCCATTTCATTATTGTATTTGCTGAATAATTAATGAATGCATTTTCCAGAATCTATTAATAATAAATATGTTGGAAATGATTATGACTGTGGATTAAAAATCACAATTTGAAATTGATTATATAAATAAAGAGATGCTTTCTTGCAAAGTTATTATTTTGTGGTTGCAAAAGCTATCAATTCTTAGTAGAGTGATTCAAGCGCATTACAGTGGTATCAGAGCCTTCTTCTTGCCAGCCTGTGGGAATTTGTAAACAAATTGAGTGAGTGATCAACACTCTATTGAAATTGAATGGATAGGTGCAGGGGAACTTATAGCAGTAGACAGGTGAAACCGTATAGCAGTAGACAAAAGGAACCATCAGATAGTTTGTCTGAATTTAAAAGGCAAACTGATGCCTTGGTTAGACAGTTGGATCGTAGTCGGGATATTCAGAACATGCTTAGTGAGCAATTGTTAGATCCGGCGACCATTGACAAGGCGGCTAAATACATGGTTTCACTCTTGGGCAGATATTCTTCTCGCACGAAACAGGATACGAGACAGGCTGACACGGTGAGAGAGGTCAGGAGAGACTTGCAGGATGATTTCATAGCTGCACGTGGGCCTAGCACATCAGTTTCTGAGATCAGTGCCCCTCCAGTTGAGTTACCCCACACCTTTATTGTAGGGTCATTACCTATCTCAGTGGACGAGCACATGACAGTTACACCGGTCGACAGATGCATGGAGACTCAGCACTTAGTTGATGGTTCGGTGATACAATAGGAGTTGACGCCTGCAGTTGATGTTCGTACTATACCGGATTGTATTATAGAGACAGCCAGTGACTCCAGTTCAGTTTGCCGGGAGGATAGTTCTATGGTTGATGTTGAGGGAGTTGCTAATAGTGGGAGTATTGTAGTATTGGAGGATGACAGTGGACTTTGGATCGCTAGAGGAGGAGGATACCACTTTTGAGGACTGCCTTGAGGAGATGGAGTTAGATAGTATAGATCTGGATAGCGGCAGTCCCGAGATGGGGTTAGTACAGGAGATGCCAGTATTCTCTTGTCTTGGGGATTTGAGCATGGAGTCCGCATGTGATGATACCAGTGTTGAGTTTGAGATAGTAGACACAGACTCATGCCAGCATGACTGAGATTCATTTGTTGGTAGGGAGTCAGATGAGGTTCAGTTCGGGTCACAGAGGAGGTAGAGCCCTTGTTAGCATCTTGGTTTGCTACCGGTACTTCCTATGTGACCCATGAGGATGACCCCATCAATGGTGAGTCATGTCTGTATCAGACCCTGGGAGAGGACTCCGAGTTGTTGGAGAGTGCAGAACGGTCCTAGGATCTGGATTACTCAAAGGTTGCAAAGGACGAGGCAGCTGAGAGTGTTGAGGAGGTAGATTATGTAGCAGCTTCCTCGGGTACAAAGGAGTTTGATGGAGATGTGTCAGATGCTAGTACTCCGTTTGACGATGGGAGTTTAGTTGTGAGTTCTTAGAGCTCAGATGACAACACACTAGGGAATAGTATTTATGAGAGTATGTTGGGTACCACTTCTATTCACAATACAGACAGTGTGCCAGGTGTGATGCATAGGAGGCCTATTATTCAGAGTCATCATGTGTCTAGTCAGTTGAGAGTCAGAGAGTATGATATTGTTACCGCATTCGAGCATTTTGATGCTGCTCGACAGCTGCTAGCTGTTCATGGATGGGGTGCTCCTATGGATGATGAGCATGGTAGTTGTTACCTGTCCTTGACAGAGATTCAAGCCTTACAGGAGGCTGTCAGAATTTTGAGACAGGATTATTTTCGGTTGGTAGCCAACCGAGATCACTTAGTAGAGTGGGGAAGTACAGCATATGAGGCACTCTTGGATAGAGAGGATGAGGTGAGTGAGCTTACTCGGGAGCTCACGACGACTTCTGAGGTTATAGGGAGCACTCAGTTGGCTCTTCAGGAGTCACAGGTTCAGTTAGCAGAGGTGACTGTGGAATTGGTGCAGCTTCAGTCTACACCAGCACCAGATCCAGTGCAGTTACATATTGTGGTGTCTGGTGATTTGATGATGTCCACAGTTGGGGTTGTTGAATACGATGGAGTTAGGGATACATCCACCCTTGATTCTAGTGTTGGAGGTACAGGTTCACTTCCATCGGACACATGTGCGGTTGAGTTAGGCACTTCAGTAGAGGGTTGCTGTGTGTCTGACTTTGGGGTGGATATTCCGGTTGGGATGGACACTCCAGTTGGTAGCATTGCGTCAGGTGATATAGTACAAGATGTTGTGGGTAGTGAAGTGGACCCGTCAGTGAGCAGTGTTTCAGTTCATGACACTAATCCTTTGATTGCTCAGTAGAGAGACATGGTATCACCTGAGTTGGTTGTTAGTGATCGCATAGTTGGCGATGATAGGCAGTTGGCTACGTCACAGTTACACGATGTCACCTGAGTTGGTTGTTAGTGATTGCATAGTTGGTGATGATGGGTAGTGGGCTACGTCACAGTTACACAATGACTAGTTATGGATCCGAGGGGAGCAGATGGATGCTACCCCACCTATAAATTCTACTGCACAGAGTCATTCCTGGATCACCTTCTTGAGAGTTCAGAATTTCGTGAGGGATCTTACCGAGCTTCTAAGGGTGTTCTCATCCAGGGTACTGGCGCAATTCGGCGTCTGGTGAGAGAGATTGTAGGTACCTTAACTACGATGCTCCCTCACAAAGATTTCGAGGTTGGGTTTGCTGAGAGGGTCACCCACGACCCTGTCCAACCAGTTGTGCAGAGTTCGAGATTGGAGCCATCTTTGGGTTTGCGACTGGTGGATGATGAGCCTCTGACAGAGATCGGAGCATTTTACCACTGGTACACAGTGAGGAGTGATCATTATTTTTCCTTTGACGCACATGTTGATGAGTTGATGGCACATAAACGTGGGTTGGCTCCCCCAGTCCTTATCATTCGTTATGGGATGGGTTGTCGCCATCAGCAGTTGATGGGAGTTTTGGCTGCAAGTCAGTAGCAAGTGACTTGCAAAGTTATGGTGACTGCAAAGATTATACGGTGGGTGGATATCTGAGTCCTGGTACAGCTTTGTTCAGGGGTATTCATTACTGTTGTGCAGATGGTCTACACACTCAGTACAGGTCAGTTGGGTGTGTAGGGGGAGTTTAGGGTGTATGTGATCTGAGTCACCCATACATCTTTGTTTTTGATGGTCCTGAGATCTATTTCTCTTGGGATCCAAGGAGAGACAAATTCAGTACGGGAGTGTGGGTCAGTGGTTGTTATGGATCTTTTTACAGAGTCATCCCATTTGTTTTTCAGGGGATGCTACAGGAGCCTGCACTTTGCGCGAGGGGCATGGCTTACAGTTTTCCGTGGGATCCAGGTGGGGACTGTAATGTTTCTTGTTCCGGTGATTGCTTGGGGACAAGCAATCTTGGGGAGGGAGGACTGTAATGTCCCTATTTGTAGTAGGTCATTGAATTGATGGTGCCAGGTCATTATTGCAATCCCCGTGGTCTGGCGAGGTGTTTAGAGGGACATTGGTGTGAACTTACTATTTATAGTAAGTGAATGGATAGTTCCGATGAGCTCAGACGAGTTAGAGGAGTTGAATGATGCTCTCAGTTTTCATTTATGGCTTCCGGTTTGGGCTCCAAGAATCTTGGAGAGAGCGTCTATTTTTAGTAAGTCACCCCGTCAGGTTCATTTGTCATCTTTCAACATCAGGATCATTTCTGTGCAGACAAAACTCGATTCTGATGCTTCTTCAGTTGTTTTCGCAAGACGGGTGGCTTATTATTATTATTTATTTAAATTTGCTAAGGTTGCCAGTATTGTGGGTACTATATGCTGGGCACCTTAGTGTTATAGCTCGTTGGAACTGGGATGAAAAGTTTTAAATCTTGGGCCCAGGAAATAGGGACCTTGTGTGTCATAATTTCATGATATTGATTAAAAGGTCACTTTTGGAGCCAAATGAGTTAATAAATTATATTACTCAATATGTGCCTAAGTATAAAAAGTGTTTTAAGTGAAAAGTGTGGGAGAGAAAACACTTTTTAATTATAAAAGCAATGCTCTGTGAAAGGCAATTCATCATTCGAATATTATATAATTTTTCTTCTTGAGCCTTGGGCTAGGGTTTCTGAGTTCTTCATTGCTGCAATTGTGCTGAGGTAAACAATTGCAAGATCTCTCTACTATATTTCTGTGGCTAAGGAGAGAATTGAATCTATTCTGGAGATTATTATTTGAGGAGTTTGTTGATAACTAATTGGCACATTGAGAGTGCAATTAATTATGAATTTGATTTTGTCATTGAACTGACACTGGTTCAACAGGTTTTGGTTCATCTTCAACTTTCAGTTTAACCTTCACCGACTACTCTTGCTTCTCCTTCCCTTGGGAATTACCATAACGTCTTTTCTTCAACCCGTCTTCTGCCTTCAATGCATACTGATAGGCATCTTCTACCGAGTCAATCTTCAACATACCAATCTCATCCCGGATATTGAATCTCACCCCATTGACATACCTCGCCACCTTTTCTTTAGAAAGTTCTCTATAGCCAGACCGAATAGTCAACTTGTAGAACTCCTCGGTATAATCTTCCACATTCATCTCTTTCTGTTTCAGATTCTGCAATTTCTTAAACAACTCAAGTTCATTGTCGGCAGGAATGAACTTAGCTTTTAGCTTTGTCACCATCAACCTCCACCGATTGATCTTCATCTCACCTTCTTGGTCCCTCTACAACTCTTTCCACCATAAAGCAACATGTCCCTTCAACTTAGTCTGTGCCAACCTCACTCTAAGCGGATCTTCAATGTCTTCCAGCTCAAAGTAGTCTTCTAATTCACCGATCCAATCAATCAGATCCTTGGGTCTCAATGTACTTGAAAAATTGGAAACCTCCATTCGGTAGTTTGTACTCAACCGAGTTCCATATCTCTGCAACTGATCATATCTGTCTCCAAATCTCTCCGTCCGATCGGCTCTGTCATCTCCACTAGATCCAGTAGCTTCAAAGTCTTTAGCAACTTCTTCATAACCATCATCCGTTCTTGGACCTCTATGTAATGCCCCCTCTCTAGGATAAGATTTGATAAGAAATAATAAAAACAAATTGATAATAAATAATAAAAATTAATTAACAAATGAACAATTTATAATAAATATAATTTTTATTAAAACTAATTATACTATTAATATAATATATTAATTGATATAATACAATACAAGGTTATAAATAAATATAATAATATTATAATTTATTATTAATCAATAATAATATTATATATTAATAAATGAATAATTTTGGTGTTATTTTACATTATGAATAAAGTAAATATATAATCATTATTCATGATAAATATATTATTAATAAATAAAAAAAATATCAAAATCGACTTAGTAGAATAGTTGATTGAATTAAGCAAAATACTGTCATCGACTTACAAGTCGATGAGGACAAAAGCCACAGTCCCGACTCTTGGAAACAAAGCGACGCTGGGCATATATAAAGAGGAGTATTCAACAATTATGGGGGGGAGAAATATTAAGGGAGACAAAAAAGCATCGAATCCTTGAATAGAAAGAAGCGATAAATAAGAAAGTATCGTCTTCTTATGCGGAAGAGGACACTGGATGAAGATATTGCTGTGGAAGATATTGAATAGGATTAGCTGAATTGATCAAGAGAACAAAAATCCATTCATCGCCAATCTGGAGATCAGTGAACAAGATTCAAGGAGGAATTCATCAAAGAAAAGGGGATTTTCATATGGAAGGTATAAATTATTGAATCAACTCTTGAGCGACCACCTAAACATTACTCGACTATACCAGAAAACAATTGAGGAATGGGGATAAGTTAGTAAACGCAATGACCTTGTATAGTCAGCAATACTCATACGTCTGGAATCCTTATGCATCAACAATACTTATTGGAGGATACAAAGAAAAGAATTCACACGGATTAGTTCCTCATTTGGGAGACAGTAGCTACAGGGGGAGATTTTGATAGGTCACAATCAGCATTCAGAATATATATGCGTCAGCACCAAAGTATCCAATCAGCATTCTTCAAAAGCTATAGTACAATACGTGATTGATTTGAGGAATTATACAAACATCTGAGTAGAACGCATGTACATCAAGAAACAAGAAAAGAACGAAGACTCAAGGATATTGCATTAGCATAAATTTTGATTATTGGAGATAGCAATCAAACTGAGACAAAGGTCTCTTTCATAAGAACATTCATACAATCACAGGAGACAACATTTTCTTATTCACAAGCGCTCAATTTCATTGAAAATAATCCAAAACAGATTGCGACATCATTATTAAGTTCACTGTTTTAGTATATGCATAGATACATGCACAGTTGATCATCATAACAATTATTAAGATAAGGGGTGTGTCCTTAAGCAAATCCAGGGTCGCATCCTAGTATTGGATTCAAGTTATAGTTGACATCTAAATTTATCCATTTGGGGACAATTCTAAATATTCTTGAGGGGAGTCAAACTCAGTTAGAGTGGACATAGAGATTGGTAGAAAGGTTGGTTAGATGAGTACAGTAGTGCAAACATATAAAAACTAACTCAGTTGGCATAACTCTAATTGTTCAATCTAAGATAACAGTGATATTCGTAAATAATAGTCCCATCAACATTGACACTCTATTTAATAAGTGGAAGCAATATCATACATCGTAAATCATAACGAAACTGGGAATTCAAGGTGATTATCCCCAATTCTTCAACTAATACAAGGGGAACATTACAATAATCTAAGCTAGCCGGACAGGGGTCATTACACTCTATGTAATCCAACATTTTTGATACCTTCTACGATTTCATTCTTCATTGTCATCATCTCAGATTTGAATCTTTCTGTTATCCTCGCTTCCACCTCCTCAGAAAGATCTGCAATCGCCCTAGGGTCCAATCTTCTTGGAGGCATCTCTCCAGATCTTCGAAAAGTCTAAGCTCCACAAGAAACGGACCAGCAACTCTGATACCACTTGATGCAGTCAGGCTCGGAGGATCCAATAAAAGACTGTCCAAACTTGCAGCCAATAACAAGAAAACACAGCAGAAACAACACAACACAAGATTTATCAATATCAACTTATATTATCTTAGAATTCCATTACATGCAACATGCCGAGTTGTAAGGCCTTCCCGATTAGGGCCAATTACATCAACAGATTCAACAAGATCTTGCAGGATCCAACTTTATCCATCTACCCTATAGCTAAGTGGAAGAAACCAGATCTAAATTTGTGCTCGCAAGCCACCAATTAATCTGCAATCTTTGTCTACCCACTTACAAATATCTGCAGCAACTTACAATCTTTCAGCTTGTTAGCTTACTCTGCTATCCTCTATCCATCTTTCCATGCCTCTGTCCCCTAAAACATCAACCTAGACTCTCTTTTATACACACTTGCCACAACTCATCTTGTAAACAATAATTAAATGACCCAGTCGGCCATACACTATAATGAAGAGATATTAAATGCACTAGTCGGCTGCAAATAATAACAAAATACATAGGAGAATACATCAACCCAGATTTAGGTCCACACAAGATCCAATGCCACAAATCCGCATGCCTCAGAACTCAGCGCGATCCCAATGACCCCTTCAAATCACGGATGCAATCTCCAATGTCCTTCCAATCCATAAACACAAGTCGGTGAACCCCAACAACCAGTCGGTAAATAAGCACACCGAGAGCCAGACCACTCGGTGAAAGACACAACCGAGCAGGACTCCAACTAACAGACACCACTGAGTAATAATGCTACCGAGCACGACACCACCGAGCTGCACACACCGAGCAACTACCACCCAACAGTGTACCCCGAGTAGAATATCACCGAAAATAGCAACACCGAGCACCATCGAGTCCAGTCACCAAGTTCAACAGTGAAGCAATACATCTTCCAACCGAGAACTGCCACCAAAGTTACCGAGCACCTCAGGTCTCCAACCAAGTTAACTACTAAAACAAAAATCAAACCAAAACATGTTTTTGGTGACATAGGATTGCCAACTACCCCAGGATGCTCCTGCATCAAACCTACTAGAGGCATCGACCCCTAAGATTATGAGCACCAACTCATTGAAATCAACAACTCCCACAGTTTGTAGGTACCAACCACCATAGTTAAGCACCAACTTAGTGAGAGACACCAATCTATCCTTTAGGAAGCACCAACTTCAGAAATATGGTTCCACCTTCAATGTGTTGCTTCTTAAACGGATGATGGATATTATGATGATATCATTTTAAATCTGCATTCTAATTTTCTTCTCAAAAATTCATATGTTCTTATTCACCAATCTGCTCTTAGGTCTTCTTTAAAACTGCACATAAACTTCCTTATATCTCTCCTTCAAATTTACACAAACTTCTTTGAATCTCTATATAATTTTCTTCACAAATCTACCTTAAATCCTTTTACAAATTTGCTTTAGAACTTTTCTCAAATCTGCCTTGAAATCTTTCATTTATTTTCTCCACTATGCTTCATTTCTGTGTCTACTCTTCGTACAATTCTTTCTTCATCGGCTAGTGTATTTGATATACTTTCTTTTTTCTTTTCACGCTTGAAATCTAATTCTTCCATTTCTTGAAATCTACCAATTCTTTCTTTTGAAATCTAGTTCTTTTATTTCTCACATATTTCTTATTACACACACACACCACCCCAATCCCCTTTCTAATCTCTATATACACCTTTTTATCAAAAGAATGTCTTTTTATAACTGAAGAGTCACATTAGTAACCACATGATTAAACCATTTAATAAATCAAAAGCACGATTGCATTCTTCTTGTTAAAGTTCTTAAGATCGCTGCAAATGTAATAGCACTCTCTAATATTTTCTGTGTTTCAAATGCAGCAATCTTTCTTGCATTTATATTGAGGATGAGGCTAGGAGAGACATGTCCCATAAGGGACATGTCTATTCATCATAATTCATTAATCAATCATATATTAGAATAATATAAGTTTGCAGAATTAATAATATATATAACATATATATATATATATATATATATATATCATATATATATACAAATACAATATATCATTATTAATCAATATCTAAGTATTATATGTATTCTAAATGATCATACGACTGAAGCTACAAACATTAACACTCACTCTTAGCTAGGGAGGATGATCAAACAGAATGTGTAGTGGTCTCCCTTGTCAACACATATGACCCTCACCATAGCTCATAAATATCCATGATATGTGTAATGAAATTGCGTCTCATGAAGTGTGCCATATGGATACTAAGTTTACATAGAGATATGCCACTACGTGACATTTCTCATATGGTCCAGTCAATGTGTAATAATAAGTTCAGAAGGATCCTAATATGATCCATATGGATACAAAGAAATTACATAATTTGTGATATGAGGAATCTCCTAACATGTGATACCAAGTTTTACATATCACCTAACATGTGATAACTGATTTTATATATTACCTTAGATCGTAATAGAAGGAAGCGCCTTAGATCGTGATACCTAGTTTTCACATCACCTTAGATCGTGATATGAGGAATCACCTTAGAACGTGATACCTGATTTTCATATTACTTCAGATCGTGATACAAGGATATAATAATTAGAGAACATTACATTCCCCTTACATATAACCCTATTATGGTATGTGCATTGACATATCAAAATGTCTACCATAACGAATCTCCATATGAGGAATCACCTTAGATCGTGATACAAGGATATAGTAATTAGAGAACATTACATTCCCCTTACATATAACCCTATTATGGTATGTTCACTGACATATTAAAATGTCTACCATAACGAATCTCCATTACAAGATCGTCACCTTGTAACATCAAATACAAGTGTTCATTGTCTAAGAAGTCATCTCTCTGAAATAATTTCAGGATGGATCAAGAAGCATATGAGATTGCATTCAAGGGATAAAGAACTTGATGCTTGCAGTCATGGGACTGAGTTCATGGCTGAAAATATTTCTTCGAAGAGGTGGAAATTACATTCAGAGGGAGTCTAACACATTAATCAGAAACAACCTTGAACAAAGAGGTTAGGAGGTTGACACATGTACTTGCAGCTTCAGAAGGGAACCACATTATTATGAATGTCTGGTATTGCCA
Source organism: Thuja plicata (assembly GCA_018584345.1). Classification (NCBI taxonomy): domain Eukaryota; kingdom Viridiplantae; phylum Streptophyta; class Pinopsida; order Cupressales; family Cupressaceae; genus Thuja; species Thuja plicata. Next base: position 673,772 of record MU227720.1, on the reverse strand, counting down.
AGCCTGGGATAAATCCACAGCTTATTACATTCACTCAAGTTACAATGGAATCAGACAAATACACTTGTGTACGGGAAATTGCTCCTATAGATGTTGTGATCATTGAACAAACAATCATGTATTAGATAATGAGAGTCTCTTGAAGCAAGATATTTTCATGATTGGGGCCATGTATGGTTTCGTAATAGAGAGAGCTACTAGAGGATCTCCCGAAATTGATTTTCAAGGATCTTAATCATTCTAATTTAGAAGGGCAGGCCATATCGAGATGGTTTCCCTAGTGACCAGGAAACTATAAAAAGCCAAAGGATTGCGATTCAAATGATGTAGTTCCATACCAAAGAACAAAGGCACGATTTGCTGGTAGAAGGTTGATATTAGATTCAGAGGGAGTTTTGGTAGTTCATCTAAAAGAAAACTTGGACGAGGAGGTTGTTTCAAGACCTTAAAATTGAAAAAGGAGCATCCAAAGGATTTGATTCATTCTGATTTCCAAGGAATTTGGTCATATTCGTTTAGAGGGAGTCAACAATAAAGATGGTTTTTGCAGTCAGAGGACTATGATCATAAGATTGAGTCCCATGTGTGCTGGCTGAAATGCCTTTATGCTAACTCCTACATAACTTGGGGTTCACCAAGAGTGATGCAAACTATATAAGAGA
>MU227720.1:627327-659337 GCA_018584345.1 Thuja plicata | reverse complement strand
CAGTCATTCAAAATTTCATCCTGTACTTCTCTAACTGTAGGTTCATGTTCAGGGTGTAAATTTTGTGGAGTAAAATTTGGCATATAAGGTCTAACTGTTGCTGATCTCTCTGGTTGATTATTATTAACTGAACGTTCATCCCTACCATCTTCATTTTGATTTTGGTTTACATTTTGAGTCATGAATTGAGTCATCAGATTGGTCATAGTATTTATATTGTTTTGCATATCTTGCTGACTTCTAATCAATGCTGCAATCAAGTCCCTATTATTTTCTGGTTCTGCCATGTGATTTTCATGTTAAAAAATTATCTCTTCTTCTATCTCAGTATGACTTTCCTCAATTTCAAATTGTGGAATTGAATTGGTTGGACTGGTTGGATGCCTATTTCGACGTTCTTTGGTATTCCAGAAATTATAATGGCCTGATGGCATATTCAGTAAAACATTTTCCCATATTTACAACAAAACCTAAACTCCCCACAGGCTGGCAGGATAGAAAAAGCTGATACCACTGTGAAATTCCCAAACACTGATGCAAACTTCTCAACACATTCTTTGATTCTAAATTTCTAATTAGTGATTATGTGAGTTGGCACAAATGCATTTGATAAATATTTATATTATTCTTCACTGGTAATGCATAAATACATAATTCACTGATAGACTGCTAGTTATTCCTTCTCCTTTCTTTTCAATTGCTGAAGCATAATGGGAAACAGTTTAAATGTAAAGCGTATGCAGTATTTAAATTAAAGAATTAATACTGGGCACCTGTGTAAAGAATATGGTGACTAGTTGGTTAAATGACACCTTGCGGTTCTTGTCCATTTGTTACGCTGGGCCTTTGGCTCGATTATTCTGTACAATCCAATTGTTCTATCCGTGTGATGACTACTGAGCGTTGTAAGACCATTCCGCAGTGCGATGTTTCCCCCAGTTGTCTTTACGCCAACTTCCAACTTGCAGTCGGGACGTGCCTTTCCATCAATGCATACGCAATTCTCCCTTGCCATTTGGCCATGAAATCTCACCATAAAATGCCAAACTTTATCTTTGTCGTTTAGCCAGAGACACTCGCCGTATACTGCCAAACCCTGCCTTGCGGGGCAAATATGAATGACTGTAACTTGTCTAGTGACTCAGCAAGTCTTTTCCCTTTAACGCCGACGACCAACACTTCATTCTACTTCCAAATTCCACTAGGTCAGATGTTTGAACTGACGAAAGGAATGAGACCATGTCTTCTCTTAAAAGAAACAACTTCTGCACAAATCCAAGCATATCCTCCATGTGAAATCCCGACTTGGTTTTATTTCCAACCAAGATGGTCAGTTGTATCCCGTAAGGGAACTGTTCCGCAAAGGAACTACTTATTTACAACAAATAACTTTAAACTTTAAAGTTGAAATAGAAATTATTTAATATTAATTAATTTGTCCATTAATATTAAATAATTAAATTCCCTTATTATTTAAATAGTCAATTAATGACTATTTAGGGACATGACAGTGATATAACTTGCAGCTATTGATCCCATCTGCAAAAGATGGTACTAACCCATCCCACAATGGATGGTATGAAACTGGAGCCAACCCACCACGATGAAAAACCAAATCGTCTGCGTATGGGTCGAAAGAAGAATGATGAGCACACCTCACAGTATAATGCCAATAGAAAGCCCCAATCTTCGTCAATGGTTCATCACTACCAAATTGGGAATCAGGAGATGGCTCCAATCTCTAACTCCGCCTAACTGCAGGTTCGGTAGGATCCTGGGCAATCCTCTCAGAAAACCCAACCACAAAATCCCTGTTGGGAAGCATTGTAGCTAAGGTATCTACAATCTTCCCCACCAAACGTCGCATAGCGCAAGAGCCTCTAATGAGAGTACTCTCAGATACTCGGTACGAACTCCCCTGCAAATTTGCACTCTCAAGTAGATACTCCATGAATGACTCAGTGTAGTAAAAATTATACGCGGAAGCGTCAACCTGCTCCCTCGCAACCCACATCTAATCCTCTTGCAAATGTGGCACTGCCAACTGTCTGCTGCCACCAGCTGTATGAAATGTGGTAATAGATTTGCTTCCCGCAGCAGGAAGCAAATCACCGTGAGAGCTCGTCCCCACTGATGCCCTCACTTCCTCTGCACCTACTGCACCCATAACTCAGCCAGATGTGTCAGCCACATCATCACATCCCACATCTCCAACCGTAGAAGCAAACTCACTACCAACCACCTCAATATGCAACTGAACTGGGTCTGGGGTTGGTGTGGACCGAACATGGTCCAACTCTACGGTCACCTCCTCCAATCGTGACTGTGACTCTTGGAAAGCCAACTGGGTACACTGCAGTGAGTCCACAGTCACCTCAAGCTCCTGGGTAAGCTCAACCACCTCCTCCTCTCTCCCTAACAATGTCTCATAACAGGTACTGCCCCAATCCAGAAGGTAATCCCTGTCAGCAACTAACTGTGTATAATTATGCTTCAAGACCCTGATAGCCTCTCGAAGCACATGAACCTCTGCTAGTGAAAGGCTACTATCACCGTGCTCATTTGACATAGGAGCTCCCCAACTAGATGCGGCTAACATCTGATGAATCGCATCAAAATGCTCAACAACTGAAGAGATGTCTCTGTCATTCACCTTTAGCTGACTAGACACATGATGCCTCTGTAAGCCTTGCCTCCTATGCAAGCTCTCTGTCCCACTAACTGCACTGTGATAGGAGACTAAATCGAAACTGCTCGCCCCATGCGTGCTACTGTCCTCGCACACCTCTGCAATTGCGGTACAACTCGTCCGTATCTCAACCAACACCTCCGAAGAAGTGGAAACCCTGGTAGTATTGCCAATAACAGAGTCCTGATGCTAGGATCCATCCAAAAGCACCTCAGAGTCATCGCCCAATATCTAATAAGGAATGTCATACCCCATGCAGCCTATATCATCAAAAGTGTCCATACTCACTGCATCTACATCCCCTAGTAGATGCTCAACTGCGGTCTCCTTACTCTGCACGTATGAATCAATGTCAGGATGTGAATCAATAACTCTCGAATGTGAATCGACATCTGCTGACTCAGCTGTAACACCCTGATCATCAATACCACAACAAGGTAGCTCCATGCTCTCACCTATCTCACCTGAGAGGGTTCCTGTCACTCGCTCTGGAGCTACACTACGACCGCTGACATATAAATCTCCAATAACAATTCCCTCCTTGAGAGAATCTAGACCATTAGAAGCAACTACTGTATCAACTGTCTCTACACCAACTGCAACAACAACTCGGGAAGACTCAACTCGTTGAAGCTCAGTATTGCAGTCTACCACTGGTACTGACACATCCACATGTATATATGTGGAGTGCCTATCATCAAATCCATGATTAGGTGCCATACATACTGGTACATCTCCATCTCGGACACCTGTCAGGTAAAACTCAAGCCTCCTACCCTGAGATCTCGATGCTGGCCTACTGAAGGCAGAAACCATATATCTTGCTGCCCTATCTAATGTCTCTGGATCCGACAGTCTTGCCGCCATTCTTTGCTGATGAAGCCTAAGTCTCTCCATACTCTCCATTAATGTATTTATTTTATTACATTTCCCCGCACTATTGTGCCGGCTCTCGGAGCTAAGCCACCTGTATCTATCCATAGCTCAAAATATGTGAGAGTGCTGATCACTCTAAATATAATGGCAGATTGCATAAATAATAAATTTCCTACACCACAGAGTGGCAGGAAACCGCTCTGATACCACTGTAATGAGTCCAACTTGGCTCTTTGATAATGCAATTTAATTTTGCACGAAGATGACAATTTCTAACAATAATTCCTTTATTTAAATATACATTTTCAGTTTGACAATTCTCAGCCAGCATGCACAATTATTTCAGAATGCTTATTTCGCGCAAATTCTGGAAATTAAATTCAATCTCTTTGTTTTTTTGAAAACTTTTCAATATAAAAAACGATTCATCAAACAACAGTCTTGTATTCATTCAGCAAACAATAGTCTTTGTATTTATTCTGAAAATAAACATTTTAATCACTACAACTGAAATTGTAAGGGCTGTATGTTTTTCCAACTACCATACCATTAAAGCGTTGATATTGTTAATGCCTTTGTGCTGTGCCACGACCATACACCAAACCCCACGCTAGCTGTCTCTGATTTTATGAATGCTAAGTGGCTGAAGTATTGATAGACCAGCACCACGATCCCATACAAAACTGAAACCACTAACTCCCACGACATACACTAGCAATAATGATGCTACGTTTTGATAGCAAACTGCCGCTTCCTCAAACTCTAATGTACGGCCAGCACTTTAAACGCCACCTTGTCACAAATTATCCACAACGTTCAGCTACAGACACTCTCATACGAATTCACCAACAGAACTTCTTGAATTCAAATTTTTGAAACGATTCCACCCTCCAAGAATATAAATCGACCTCTTCTGCAGGCCCTAGTTCAACAAATAAATTCAGATCTCAGAATGAATAACTCCCTCTAGTCAGGCAAACAATACGAAGGAAGCAAAATTGGTTATACTTCAGCAACCAATTGAAGAAATGGTTCCAGAAGAATCAGTCTTCCAGATGCCAAATCGATTCAATATCAAACCCGTATACCTCAGCAAGGGATTTGATTTGCAACTCAGAAACTTCTCCTCAGAGAAAACAAACAAAATATAATAAAATCAATTGATAATGAATGAATGCCTTGCCTATAAATGGGGACATTACATACCCTTTAACACTTGTAATAAGAGAACTCAGAGAGGAGAGGTGAAAAATTTACAAGTTCTAGGATTTTAGTCTGCTTTGGAGAGCTTATGAGCCGAAATTCCTACATTCCCTCAAAAACCTGATCAACTAACTTGTGTCAAGGACGACATTTTGGCCTTGGCGGGGATTAAGGCCTTGGGTGGAAAATCCAAAAGACAACAAAATCCCCAATGTGATGCGAAGGCCTAACAATCACCAGGTTGGCAATATGATGATTAAATGAAAAATCCAATCCTTGTTGAAATCCCCGACTTGCCCTTTGAAGGTGACTCAGGATTATTTAGTTGACCCTTTGGGTGTCTATTTCAGTACTTTCTATCTCAGTGCATCAGTTTATTTATGGTTTGCCTTCCAGAGGTCTCTCACGCTCCGTTTATACACACTATTTTTAATAAATAACTGAAAATGCCAACTAGGTCTTTGACAAAAATGCTGATGTTTGTTCATCCAAAAAGTCTTTGACAGCGAATGATGGTTCATTTTTGGTTTTTTCTAGTTTTTGATTTTTTTGTGTTTTATATTTTTTCTGACTTTTTTGATATTTTCAGATTTTCAACTACAATGCTTGCAAGAAATGAAAGGGAATGCTAATTACAATTTGTCTACAACTAGCAACAAGAATGGATGCCTAACATCTGATATCCTTTTCATTTCAATCAAATAAATGCAATCAGATTGTACCAGTGCTCTACGACTATTACAGACCTATCAGCAAGGAAAAGTAATTATAAATACAGTCCTCCACACCTGATTTGCATATGCTGATTAATTCTGGGAAGTCTGATCCACTAATATGTCTGGTCTGCACTAATCTGGAAACCTCCAACTCTAACGCCAGCCTGGGAGATGCTAAGAATGTACCTGAGTCTGTACAGCAGGCTGTAGGCACCCTCACAATAAATTAAATTTCTGATAAGAGGTTCGATCTGCTATGTCTGAACTCTGAAGTATCTCTAACTCCAATTCGATCTGCTGCTGCAATATTACTATTCCTCAATCACCAACCTGCAGCAACTACACAAATCTTATTCGAACCCTCCATGAAACTTGCCAAATTTCTCCCTTAATAACGACGTCAGCCTCTCTTGGTGAAGTATGTCTAGCAAGGGTTTTCTATGAAGGTTGAATCTGCTGTAATCTGCAACCACAGAACTCTGCCAAGAATTTTGAGATAAAATAATAACCTGGATGAAATTATGACGGCTCAAAATTTATCTTCATTCAACTTCAATATCTTTCAAATACCAAATGCTAATCAGCTATGGGGTGGCATCCAAGCTGAAAGAGATCAAGGGTTTTCATCCTCAATCCACTGTAAACACTGAAAACTCCAAATCCGAATCTCTCCAATAACCTGTAAGTGTAAATTCTCAACCATAGATTAGTAAAATATGCTCCCAAAACACTTTTATAACCAGCCCTAGTCCTAATTTCGAATTAGGGTTTCATTTCCCCCTTTTTAATAATAAAACAACTTTATTATATTTTATTACCTTATTACTTTATTAAAAAGTGATAATAAAGTCACTTTTAATTATTTTATTATTTTATAATAAAGTGAATATAATACCAATTTATATTATTATTTTATAATAATCTCCAAAGTTAGGAAATAATAATTTATTTCCTCAATAACTCATTAAATGCAAACTAGGGCTCAAAACCAAATTCTGTCAAAAGCTCACTGATCCCTGATATTGTCTAAACCCTGCATGCTAACTGGAACCTCGTTCAAAAACAACCTGAAACTGCACATGAAGTCCTAGAGTAAGTCCCCTTAACAACCTATTGGCCTATGGGAACTCAGGTGATAGGCCAACCATCAACTGATATCCTGTCTCCTAGAAATGGGATATTAGAATAACTTGGATGTTTGGGTCCATACTATTTATGGTGAGTCATTCGGATTGTCAGAGGGCACCATGGTTATATCTGAAAAGTTGGAAAGATCAGTTGCTAGTTTGATATTTGGCATTTAATGGAGTTTAATGATGTAATTTAATTAATTAAAGTCTAATCTAGCATTGACTTTAATATAATTAATTAAATTAAATATATTTATAATTGATTAAATAAAATTATATGACAAGTCACTTTATTGTTATTTTCCATATGCAAGTTAAATATTAAAAGTGAGAAATTTAAAGAGAGTTTCTAGAAACTTCATGAGAGGATTATAAAAGGAGATTTGAGGAAGTCATTTGATATACTTGGCCTATTTTATTTCTCTTTGAGAAGCTTTAGAGTTTTGGCTTTCATTTACAAGAAATCTAAGAACGGAAATCCAAATCCATCTTTGGTGTGGATTCATTCAAAATTCACCATTGCGCTTTATTATTAGATTGTTGGATGTTTCAATTGGAAATCTCCCTAGAGGGTTTGATAGCTTGGACGGCTAGGGTTTGGAGGTGAACACCATGTTTTTGAAGGGTTTTATATGATTGTTGGCATCTGTCATCATTCACATTTGTGTTTCAGAACCTAGCAAAATTTATATTGGACTTTAATTCAAAAGGGATTGGATTTGTTTAAAAAAGAGCTTGAAAAAATTTCATTGCTAAGATGTACGAAGGGTTTGAGTGCTTACCTTGGAAACCTAACGCTAACCTTTGGAGGTGATTTAAGGAGCTATTTTAGACATTTGGGACAGCCTCATCCTCGTTTTCAGTTTTGCCATCACATCAGCTTTATATTCAGTTCATAATCAGGGTTGTAATCAACATCCACACCTTGTTGATTGGCATTTTATGCATCATAACATTGAAGGCGAAATTGGGTATGTCATTGTATTAAAACTCATTGAATTCAATAACAAAACCTTGCTGTTCAAAACTATATTAGACTTCTGATTTTAATTCCAGCCCATATAATTGTTGTTATTGTGTATGTTGAATGTTTCTATAGCTGCTTCATATCATGCCAAAAAACATCCACACATTGAAAACTCATAAAAACGAAACCAAAGCACTCAAAAACAAACTCAGAAGATTCAAACGAGTATTACAAAAATAGGGCAGAATACGGGTGGGATATAACAATCCGCTCCTCCAAACAACATCAAAATCCTTGATCCTCTCTTAGACCCACCATTCCTTGTTTAGGCATAAAATCCATTCCGTTTCAAGGTGAAAATACCAAACAAAAGTATGAAGGAAAGGTCGCCAATCGTTTGCAATACCACAAATCCAATGCTCGACTTCTCCAAATTCTTGATTTACGATGAATGGCCAATGCCAATCCAACAACTAATAAAAATTCTGCTCCACTCCTATCCTCATCCAATCCGACATCCCATTTACAGTGAGTTATAGCCAATCCTAAGGTCTGGAACAATGTTAATCTTCTCATGCAATACCAAGTTGTTGATCAAATGATGCCAATCCATGGGTGGTCATGATGTCTATATTCCTTGATAGTTGAGAAGATCTAGTTTAATAACAATGATTGATTACAATGATATTGAGTTCCAGTATTTTATGCCAATAGTGTTGCGAACGCTCTGATTGATAATGGCTATGTGTTGTTTTTGTGTAGATGTCCATAGATATACTTGTGAACATGATAATACAGTTTTTTGTCCTTATGATCATTTTGATGCAACATGGAGTTATGACTTATTTAATTGGATGTGGGCATGAAGATTGACTTTAATAAGTTTAATGCAGTTGTAAGGTAATGAAATGATGTTTTCACTGCAGGATAGATGCCTCCAAAGGGATCGAAGAGCGCCGGTTCATTGAAGACTCCCAAGATTAATGAGATTTACAAGAACACCAGAATGAAGTACAATTACAAGGGCATTTCATTCTCAACTATCAAGGAGTATAGACATCATGACCACCCATGGATTGGCATCATTGGATCAACAACTTGGTATTTTATGCCAAGAGTGTTGTGAACGCTCTGATTGATAATGGCTATATGGTGTTTTTGTGTAGAAGTCCATAGATATACTTGTGAACATGAAAATGCAGTTTTTTGTCCTTATGATCATTTTGATGCAACATGGAGTTATGACTTATTTAATTGGATGTGGGCACGAAGATTGACTTTAATAAGTTTAATGCAGTTGTAAGGTAATGAAATGATGTTTTCACTGCAGGATAGATGCCTCCAAAGGGATCGAAGAGCACCGGTTCATTGAAGACTCCCAAGATTAATGAGATTTAGAAGATCACCAGAATGAAGTACGATTACAAGGGCATTTCAAAATCCCTACTCACAGGCTGATGTCATACATAGCCATGGAACAAGCTCAAGGAACAATTCTTGGATATGCAAAAGGAGTACCTAGCGAATATCAGTGGAAAAATGAAATATTTCCATGAGAAATTTTTAAAATGTGCTTTATTGTCAAAGGAATGGGATATTTTTAAAGTCAAACCAGATGTAATATTGAAAAGTCAAAATTATATATTCTTGTACCTACCCTTTTGCCTTATTCTCCTGCGACACATTGGGAAGCGTGTTGTTTTGTGACTTTGTCTTGTCGTGGGGTTAGGTACAACTATTTTATCTTTTAGTGGGACTAGGTATAAGATATTGATTTAATGTAATGTCCCCTGTTCTATGATGGCTCAGGAATTCGGAACAATTATCCTGACTTTTCAATTCTTCTATGTATTACAATATTTGATATCAATTTTGTAACTTATAAGATATAGATAAAGACAGTAGATATGTTTATTTGATCACTTAGAGGATACTTGTTCTGTATATCTGCTATAACTTGGATAAGATGATCTGATAACTTTCTCTGATTTGACAATGGGGGATATGCTGTGATATTATTTGATAATAACTTATATTGAATTTGCTTTCTCTATGCAGTCTTTGAGACAGTGTTGCTCAAATTCTATTTCAAATTGATACGAGTATTAATACTCTCTTCCTGATTATTGTTTTACTTCCCACTGCAATTTGTACTCTGTTTCCACCATATGAATATGACTGACTATAAATTCGATGTTGATTGTATTTATCTCTTCATTACTTGAGTACTCAAATGCTGTTTTGGATATTTAATTTCTGGCTGTAATTTTAAAGCATATTATGGCTGACTGTGTTATTTTCTGACTGTATTTCTAATGTATTGTGTCTGTAATATAAAAAATGCTGAATATATTCTTCTATTTCCTACTGATTCTTATTTTCTGGAAGTGAGATTTGTTTGTTGATGATAATCTGATTTGTAAGTCTTATTTGTTGATGTATTTATCTTTGTATACTCCTTGCTGAATGTATTTATTGTCTTTGCTGATTGTAATAATTGACTGGGCTGGCCGAATTGACTGCGCTGACAGTATAATTACTGATTTCTATTTGGCTGTTTCAAGACTATCTTCTTTTCCATTCCCCCCCTGCTTTGTGTTCGATGTTTTCTCCTTTGTACTCATATGGAGGGACAAACAAAGACCATTCTTTAAGGGCGTGCCTCTTTGACTATTGTGTTATTTAAGGGCTGCGTATTAGCCCTTTTCAGATACCTCATACTTAAGTTGTTTCGTATTTAATTGTTTGATATTTAATATATTTATATCTAATATTATATATATAAATATAAATTACAATATATTTCAGATTTATTGTTATATTACTGTTCATTATATCTATTACTATTAATATTATTTATTTTATTACTAATTATTAATTATTATAATAATAATAGATTGTATTATATTATTTATTAATTAATTATTATTTTATTATTCCAATATTATATCTATTATTTATATAGTCGTGGCTTGTTGATTGCTTAAGATAATGATATACATATTATTATTTATTTAATTATCATTTATCATTTATTATTTATTTATTAACTATTTATCATTTAATTATTCTAATATTATATTATTATTTATTCACTATTATGGTATTATTATTATGTTACTATTAATTGAATTTAATCTCAAAGATAGGGGACATCACATTTAAATGTCTCGATGTTTCTAGAAGATAAATCTGAGCCCTTGCTGTTGAGTTTATCTCCACTGTTGATCTTGCAAGCCTTCTTTATAAAAGGCAGTGCTTTTCTCCTTTGTAGAGGGAGTAGATAGTAAGGATCAAGAGTAGGTAGTTGCTATAGCAGTAAAAATTGAGTGTAATGCCCCGCTAAGGAAACCGAGAGAGCGACAACTAAACTAACAAAACAACAGTTCAATATTTATTTTTTGAACAACTACAACTGCATCTAACCATTATGATCAAATTGCATTCTAAGAAAGCGGAATTAAAGATACATTAACACATAACATAAATGTTCATTAAACATGAATGGGAAATAATTTATAACTTAATCCCATGTCCTCTATGGGTTCCCTAATGTCGCTACTTGACCAACACATCTACAACATATCTAATCAACTAGATACATTAATGAATTACATAATAAGAATCACAAACATCATTTCCTTTATTTCTAGGTTCATTTTAAAGTACTAAATCCAAATGTTCCTAGATTATTTTCATCATAGCAATAACATCATATAATCACATAGTTCACTAACTATAACTAACATTTAATGATTCCCTATTACATAGCCATACATTAAATATAATTATATTGTCATCTATCACAAACTACATTTACATTGTACATCATTACAAATACATCATCATGATTACAATTACATCATTCTCCCCAAGGAGTATACAAATTTCATCATCATATCCAAGAATACAATATTACATGAGATGATAATATGTACAAAATCAAGATCTCTAAGCAACATGATTAAAGAGACTAGAAAAGGAATCCATCCATGCAATCTTGAACAACCACTGAACCTTGATGGAGAAGGATCACTACCACCCGACCATGTGGAAACCTGAGGCCCACTCTCACTGTGCTAAGGAGATAGACACAAGGCCCCACACATAACAAACAAACCAAACCAAAACCAGAAACAAGGATGTGACCAAACCTCCAAACACATCAAGGAAAGACAAGAATCCACAAATCAAGGCAAAGACTACCAACACCCAGACGCTACTACAAATCAAATGGAAGGGACTCTAAGGTACATGTAGGAAGAGTGTCATCACATAGCCCTACCCCCCCTTGGGTTATTCTGGTAGTTTCTCCAGACCGCATCCCTTAAGTGAGAACTAATGTGGAACCAAACAACCCTTTCATGAGGACAAGGAAGTTCAATCATGCTAGTCTCCACAGGCATCAACTTAATCTCATACTTAGCCTATACAAGCGTTCAAGGCATGAGTGAGGCATCAATATTATCTTGACTAATGTGTTTCCCCCCACCCAGCTCATTTTATTATGTTATCATTTGATTACACCTCTTCAATAGGTTAACCTGACAACCACTTAGGGCCCCGACCCCCATTGAGAGCCACTCCCCCACAATGCACATAGATACCCCAGTCCTAATGCTCAAACATGATAAAAAGGGCACAAATAGAACATAAACATATAAAACATAATAATCATGATTCCAAGTAGCACATAGAATCAATTCAATCTGGTTTAGGAAAATTTGATGTTGCAATAGACCATTTGACTGCAAAGTATAACCAGAATATCTGCCCTCCAAAGCTCTCCTGAATCTATCTCTGATCTCACCTCCTAATATCAAGTATCTGATGGAAGTGCCCGAAGGAACCGAATCCTCAAATCAACGCTAAGAGTAAGTGCAAAAATCTCGTGCCTCCTACTCAAAGCATCAGTCAACAAGACTTTGGTTATTAAAGATTTTGATAAAAGATGTGGAGCCTGCTCTTGGAATAAGTACTGAAAAGGAAAAAGATATTCTAACTAACTTTGAGAAAATTTCTTCTAAAATGGTAAGTGATGACAATGAGCTGCTTCCTGAGGATGCAATACTTCCAGGGCTTGTTGATGCAGAGGAAGGGCCTTTATAAGGTTATTAACTCACCAACGACAAGGGGCTTCTTCACTTACAACATAGGTTCACTTAGTCCTCTCTCTAATTGGATTACTATCGTGGATCTACCCTAGATCCCTTCAACATATTTGTATGGAATTCTTAAATGACAATGACAAGCCTTGGAATGTGGCATGGGGAATAATGAACAACTTCAATGTGGTGACTTAAAACAATGCATAAATACTTGGGGTTCACTTCTTTGGTTATGTGGTAAGTAGGAGCAACACCCTTTGAGAACTAGGCCCAACAAGGATGATCTTGTTTTAGAACCTCAATAACTGACATGGGTCCCTTACACACCAGATTCAACGTGATTCCATGGGAAATTACACGACTACACTTGCCAAAAGACTCAAGTTGTATGCCATTGACTTTTAGATATCAACATCCTATACATTCCCTTCAGACAGTCTTTGCAGATTACATGGGGTGGTCACTAATGACCCAAAATCTATGGGGACGGGTCTATAGGACCCTCACAGACTCCCCAATCCCTTTCTCTTATCATCCAAAGACCAACTTTGCCTTGTTGTACTTAGACTAGTCCTTGACTACTCTGACAGTCTGATCGCTGACATGCCACTCTCTTGCAAAATAGTCAACAAGAATCAATTGTCAACCCTCTTGGACTGATGGAACATGGCTTGGTGACACCCTTACAAGGCCCCTTTAAATTATTCTTTCGCCACACTATGCCAAAACACAATTTGTTGTCCAAAATCCTTCCTTCACTATTTAAAGAGTCTGATACATAGAAGATATTAGACTATCAATCCTTCAAAACACGTGTAAACCTCATCTTCGAGACCTGCAGACTTGAGATGAGAAAATATATATCTACAAAGGCCTTCTCACTCAATTGTGCGAATTTTCACCATGGGAAAAGCCAAATATGCATTATTTCTTGCCATTGGTTACCCTACCTAGGGTTTGTACTAGTTTTCACTAAAATTGCAATATCTCCCAAACTAATGGATGAAAAATTATGAAAGCAAGTGCAAAAGAAACTAGATTCACGTGGCTATCAGATCCAACAGGTTTCATGACATTTTTCATTCTTACTAGTCCTAAAGAAAATTCATTTGATTGGTCTAATAAGCCAATCTTCCTAACAACCCTGTTCAAAAATTAGGGTTTCTGATTTGAATACAAAATTCATTTCTCTTGATTGGTATGGTGAAAAATCTTAAAAGTTTGTGGAGAGGACATTATTGATCAGTTTTGCAATGTCCCAAAGTTGCAGGGCTCCGTGTTGAGGTTTACACGTGCAAAGATCTGACAATTAGTTCGATTTTTGGCATATCAAACTGTCAAGACAACAAAGAGAAGAAAAGTGGGCAATCCAAAATCGAACGTCATCTTGCTTTAGTTTACTATGTTTATTGCTTGATTAGAAATCAGATATCATCTTGCTTTAGTTGACTATGTTTATCTCTTGATTGGTTCTCCTTGATATAGGAGAAGTTACTCCCTTCCTTGTAACGTGAATCTAGTCAAGTTCCATCATGACTATTGATCAGTTTGGCATAGAATTATAAATTTAAAGTTAGGCCTGTAAATTGTTTCCTTTTATAGTTTATTTTCAAGTTTTATAAGATTAGTTAAGTGTTATAAAGGTTTTGAAAATCGGAAAAATGTTTGGATAGTTGGAGAATTTGAAGTCCTATCATTTGACTTTCAGAAAATATAAAGTCTTGCCTTTAGGAAAGCCCCATCATGTAATGTCCCCATTTTGAGCGAGCATTGGAGTTAGTGGATTTAGCCTATCATTGGGTCCTTGTAGGCTAATACTAGTGATTAGAGGACCTTGTTGTGGGTTGTGGCCCTGTTTTGAGGGACTTACTATTTATAATAGGTCAATAGTTGGTTCCACGGAGCTCAGATGATTTAGAGTTATATGATGCTCTCAGATTTTATTTCCGGCTTCCGGTTTGGACTCCAAGATTCTTGGAGGGAGCGTCTATTTTTAGTAAGTCACATCAAGTTCATTCATCATCTTTCATCATCAGGATCACTCCTGTGCTGTCGGATTTTGATTCTGATGCTTGCTCAGTCGTTTTTGCAAGACGGGTGAATTATGATTATTATTTAATTAAATCGGCTAAGGTTGCTATTTTTATTGGGATTGTATTTTGGGCATCTTAGTGTTATAGCTCGTTAGAGTCGGGTATAGAAGTTTTAAATCCTAAGCTCATAAAACAGGGACCCTGTGCGTCAGAATATTGTTATTTTAATGAAAGGGTTGTTTTTCAACATTAAAGTGGAAAGAAATATAATAGTTTATTATATTTCAAGTGTGCACATAAAGCATAGTCTTTATGTAAAGTGAAAAGTGTCTTGGAGAAGATAGGGTTCGATTTGTTATGAAGACATTATAAAGGCTTCTTGGATGAAATCGAATTCATTAAGCTGAATTATTCATTTGATGTTTTGGTTCGAATTATGGAGACAAGGGTTTGGAGTTTACTTGCAAAGAATTGTAAATTCTTTGTTTGATTCAGCACTTCGAGTTCGATTCTTGTGGCAGCGAATTGTGTGGTTTCGAATTATGCTCATCAGATGCCATTGAAGGAGAGGGAAGAAATTCAATGCGGTTGGTGTTCTTTTGATTGTGAAAAGGAAAAAAAGACATCATCTGGGAGTTGCGGCCAGATTTGTCTGCATTTGGGACAAGCTGGAAACTGTCACTTTGGCTTTCATCAGCTGCGGCCAGTCTTTTCAGCGTGGGAAAATAAATACAAGGTTTTTATCATTGTAATTTGCTTGATACGATTTGAGTATGTTGCATTCCAGTTTACTTAGTGTGATCTATGATTCGCAAAAGTAATTTCAAATTCAATTGTTTCTTGTAATGCAATTATGTTATGTGGAAAAAGAATACCAAAAAACTATATAGTTATTGCTGGAAAAATTAAAAAGAAATCAAATTCCAGAATTTTAGAATTTCTTGCAGTCAAATTGAGTGTTAGAGCCAGACACGCTCTTTACACATCACCTCTTGTGAGAAAGTTACATTCACTGTCTATGAACATGTGAATAAGTCCGTTTGTGAAAGCAATATATCACATCATACAACTGAGTCTGTCCGAGTGAAATCCAAGACTTGACACACTAGGAACCTTGGGGTTGTCTCATTTGATCATATCCAATTGCAGCTGATATTTCCTTGTTCAAGAGAGGGTAGAATATATTCTGCATATTTCATTCTCTGTCGGCGGTGTGCAAAATCCTCATCAACAAAATTGGTGCTAGAAGGAGAGCACTAGGCTAGAGAAAATTAATTCATTCTCGCTCGAGTGGTTTTGCAAGTTGTTAGGATCTACCCCAGAGGAGTTTGAAAGAGTTGTTTTAGAGTTGCTAGAACATCACATATGGCGTAAGAAGGCTATGGTTACAAAAGATTATCCAATTTCTGCAGACTCTTTCAGCCATTATAAGGCCACAATAAGTTTATTATGCCCAGCACACAAGCAATTCCAACTCAGCCAGTCCAACCTATTCAAGTTCAACATCCGGCACCACCTATAGTTGCTTCGTGGTTGCCCAACAATGCATCCCCAATCCACCTTAATGACTACCATGATATGCCTAAGAATTCAGATAAGTTCTATTTTCACATCTAACATGAATTGGGCAACAAAGGATTGAGCATGAAGATGTTGCGTGTTAGCTCTTCGCTTAATCCTTGGGTGAAGAGGCATTTTATTGGTTTATTCATTTGCCTATTACATCAGTAGCATCTTAGAACATTTTAAAGACTAATTTTCTGGGCAAATTCAGAATTTCTATTACACCTGCAGAGCTTTACAGGCAATTTGTTGAAGTACAAAGACGAGCATGAGCCAATTAGTTTCGTCAACAACCAGTTTCACAAGGCATACACTCAGATGCAAAATCCATATATTATCAATGATGCCACAACAAGGGAAGTCTATTTTGTAGCCTTGGATCATTTGACAACCATGTTTGTACGAAGGGAAAATCCACCTTCAGCTTGACTCACTAAAGCATATGCAAAAGCAATCCGCTTAAGTACAGATCTAGGACTCATTGGAGTAGGCATTTGGGGCCACTCGAATGATAAATCAGATTCAAGGAATCAACCAAGAACTGACTTACCATATGCCCGTGATGAATCCAGTACCTCATCCTTCCAATCAACTGGTTGTACATCCAAGGGGACCCCTATCCCAAGTAGCTCCTGTTCAACCGGTCTACTTGCAGAATACTTCAAATTCCCACCAAGATGCAGGAAAAAAGCGATGAGATTAAGGAACTCACAGAACAGATGAAGAGAGTTTCAGCTGAGGTGACTTATCTGAGGAATCAAAATAATCAACTGCAGAATGCCCAAAGGAATCAAGGACCTCTGCAGATCTACCAAAGACAACATTGAGTATGTAACATGAGGCCTAACAATGGGGGAGATCCATTGCCACTTGAAGGTGTTTCCAACTCAAGCAATAAGAAATCTGATAAAGTCTTCCTTACTGATGCAGCTAGGTCCAGTTGGTATAGGCTGCACAATAGCAATCAACATTTTGAGTTGTAGTGTCTAGACTTTCAAAATTGCAGCAAGCATCTTCCAAGGGGAAATTCAGAATGTGGAAGTGCAAGAAACAACACCTCCTATCGAGTATGAGTTGGTTTCGACTACAAGGAGTGACACAAATTTATTGTTTGAAAGTTTTGTTTTTCCAGATATGCATGAAAATGAACCAATAGAAGCAGATGAAATCGATGAAGTCCATGCTTATCAACATTATCAAGGGAACTGAGGGAATAAAGCCCCTTATAATCTGAGGAAAAATAAACAACAAGGTTTGTTTACTTCTACTCCCCAAAAAATTTCATTGTTATTCTTCAAGACTCAAATGCAAGTAATAAAGCAGGGCCCCCAAAATAGCTTATTTTAATGATATGGTGCAGGAGCACCTAATCACCAAGAGATTATGAGTGATAATATGAACAATTGGATTTTATTGGGTTCAATCACAATGTTTTGAGTCATTACAAGTAATGTTGAGTCCATTAAATCAAAGATGTAAAGCTACACAAAGCCATTTGTACAAGAGGTCCTAGTTGTCCCATTAAGGCCTAATAGGTTTGTAAGGTCAAATTTGTATCAAAGTGTCATGAAGAGACAAAAATGATGTAAACTGTTTTATTGAGTCCATTGAGGTGTGATATGAGGGTTCAAATTAAGTTTTAAGGTCTTTTAGTATAGAGACATAAAAGTTGTAAAATGCAACATTGTGAAAGTTGCCAACAAAATGTAAAAGGAAGTTGAAAGGTCAATGTGGAAGTTGTACAGACTGGAGGGATGTTGAAGAGTTTGTAACTGCCATAAAACATTATAAAAGTCATATAGAGGTCGAAGACAAGGTGGTGTTCAAGTTGAAGGAGTTTTGTTGAGATAGGAGCAAATGTAACTCGGACTGTCATGAAAGTTTAAAAAGCATGCAGGGAGATCTTCTTGTAATGGTGGATATGGAAAGAGTAGAATACCTCTAACAAATCTGTCATATACTTTGGTAAAAGTTTTTCAATGAATAGTTACTATTTTGTCAAGTTCTGGATAGTATTTCTTGTGACAGTAATTTTATTTGCTGTTTTGATGCGTATTTGACTGAGTCAATGGATTGAATGCACTTTGCCATCAAATGAAATGTATACTATAATGAGTTATATTTATTTTGGGTGTGGTTTGGCATTTGGCAATGAAGTATGGACAAAGATCTAACTGTTTTTCTCAAAACTGTGTTAAAACCCTCCATAACAGACCTCCTCACAAGGGTTTGTGTTTTTCTTATGATTGAACCGATGGAAAAATCTAAATATCAGTTTTATATGAAGGAGACTCATACACCTTTAAGATGCATTGGGTTTTATAAAGATTGGACATGTATTGAGCAAGTTATCTGATGCCCTAGCGGGCAGAACACAGTAAGTTTAGTGTTTTTGACAGTAATTCCAATCTGTTTGAGTTTTTTTGGCATTGGCATGATTTGAAATTGTTATAATGGATCAAATAAAGTTGTGGACCCTCAGGAGAACATTTTTGAATGAACGGACATGAGGTTATAGTGGGTATGTGAAGGATTTGTGTGGGAACGGCCTCACTATTACCCAAAACCCAGTGACAGTTTTAAGTTTCAGGATACAGGACTGTAATTTTGTTATGTGTTGAAGTTTGACAGTTTGTGATGGTCAAGGGACTTTGTAAATGTACAAAACAAAATTGATAAATCATGCACAAAGTGTGAAAGTGATCAGTGCAAAGATGGTATTAAACTTGTGTTAGGACTGTCATGACAATGTTGACAGTTTTGGTGTTTTGTAGCAGAGACTGGTGACCCTGTTTGAAAGGGCTATTGACCTTGTTCAATGTAAGGAAAAGTTATGTTAACATAGTTACTGTAAGGTTATTCAAACAAGTCTAATGGTTGGACATGCAGGGCAGTTGTAAAACAGAGACAGTCAAGTGCATTGGGGACAGAGTGAATGGACTCAAGGGATTTAATGGTAAGGGTTTGAATAATGTTTAACAATGTGATGTGCAGGCATAGTTAAGGGCAGACCCAAATGTGGGAGGACAAGGCATGGAAACCCTATGAACAAGGTAAGATGAATGATTGCAATTGAGTAAAGGTTTGCTTGAATCAAGAGATTGATCGAACTGAATTGAGAAGTTGTTTTGATGGTGAGTTTGGTATGAGCCTTGAAGGGTTCTTGAATGGATGTTTGGATTGATGGACTGTAGGTGTTGAAGAATACTTTGATAGAGGAACCTATCATAAATGGTTCAATGATTTAGAGATGTTACTTTGCCTCTAACAAGTTGTTTTATGTGGTTTGTTGGGAGGATCAACAGGATCCTATGGAGTTGATTGGGTTTGTATGTCCCTCTGCATCAACCTCTTCTACTCCCGCAAATTCCACTGTTATTCTTCAGGACCCAAATGCAAGTAATAAAGCAGGGCCCCCAAAATAGCCTATGCAATATGTGAGTAATGCCTTTGCTTCGAAGATTAAAATGCCCAAATTAGAAATAACTAAGCTAAGTTAATATAGGTTGGAAGAATTCAAGAACCTGAAGGTTTGTTTGCCTGTAGTAGAACTGCTGAAAGTACCTGAAATAAAGAATGATATTTAATAGTCTCAAGGAGTCCCTGCTAATGGACAACACAGTTCCTAAAGCCACTACAATTACAACAGATTTAACCCAAAAAGTGAAGGAACGATATCAAACCCAAGTATCCTAGGTTGACACACCCCAAATTCTGTTTAAGGAGAAAGTAGATACTCCCACAGTTCTGCTAACATTGAGAATTTTTGGAAAGAACTTGCATAACTGTTTAGTGGATTTGGGAGCTTCAAGCAATGTCATGCCTTTAGCTGTATGTAATGCCTCAAGATTGACTCCAGCCAAGTCTTGCAGAAAAGACACTCAATTGGACAAGACAAAAGTCATAGTTGTTGGGGAACTGAATCGAATTCATATGCAGTTGAATTCTGACCCAAGGGTAGAGCAATACATTGATATATTGGTAGTAGACATTCTCAACACACGGCATGCTTCTTAGTAGAGATTGGTCACGCACATTGAACGGATATATCGCTACTAAGTTCTCTTATAGGTGGCTTGCATGGAGAGGATTGCAAAATCAGATAAGAATTGATAGGAGCCAATGATGATTGCTAATCACTGAGTACAATCAGCGTAATGAAGTGTTGTATACCGAGTTTGGATTCGGATCTTATAAGATGGAATGTAATCAAGTAGAATAAGTTCCAATTATTAATTGTTTTGTACCAGTCCATAATTTGGAAAAGGTTTTTGAAAATACAGAGGCTGTTGCTGAGGAATGGTGGTCTTCTTCCGATGACAAAGAAGAAAACATGGACATGTTCAAACTTTTTAAAGAATTTGTGTTCAAAAGTGTTCAGCAAGGAAAGAGGTGTGGAAATCGTGTCCTAATAGAAGATTTGTTTTGCCTAATTGGTGTTGAGTCCATTATGCAATACATTCAGAATTCACATGTTTGCTGAGCGAAACAGCTATTGAGAAAATAAAAAAGCTAAGGATTTCAAGAGAAAAGGAAGAATTCTGTACCCACACTATCCAGAGAAACAGTGCTGAAAAGTAACAATCAGATTAAGACACTTGATGATGCAAAACTACAAGAAGAATCTATGCAAAATCAATCCAAAATCAGGTGGGGACACTCAGATTGAATGGGTCGAAATCCAAGAAAGGAGCAGGAGTTGGGTTTGAGCTAATCTATCCTACCTGTGAGTTGTATTTAGTTGCCCATAGATTGCAATTTCCATGTATGAATAATGTTGCCAAATACGAGTCTTTAATTCATGGGTTGCTATTAGCTATAAGGAAAGTTGCAAACGTAGTTCATGCTTTAGGTGATTCTGAAATAGAGACTAAACAAGTTAGAAAGCAGTATATGTGCCATGACAAGAGATTATTTATCAGATATAGGAATAGAGTCTGGTGTTTAATCAAGAGCTTTGATGCATTCAATATCGAGACAATTTGCGAATCTCAGAATGAAAAAAGCAAATGCCTTAGCTCAAGCTGCGAGCTCATTGGTACCACTGGCCATAGATGGAATGAAGAAGTTCACTGTAGAGTTTCAAGTGTTTGACTATGACAAGCACATCCTGGATTTTATTACTAATTATGATGTCTTCACCGCCCAAGTGATTGATGAAGAAGTAGATGAGGCAGAAATGGACATAGGAGTGCTCAATCTTATAACTAATACTATACCAAGAGAAATGGTGCAGTAGTAAAGATTATTTGATTGAGACAAGATTACTGTATGCAGTAGTAGAGATAGAAGTTAAAAACGTATTAATTGGTACAGTCTGTACTCCACAAGAAAATAAAAGTATCCTTAGGTTATGAGAGAATATCCAGATGTGATAGCATGGAGCTATGAGGACATGAATACATATGACACATCCATCATCATGCACACTATACCACTCAAACCTAGAGTTAAGCCATTTACACAGCGGTAAAGACCCGTGAATGCATTATTAGAGCCACTGATCTATCAAGAAGTAAGGAAGTTATTAGCAGGTCTTATCATATTCCCTGTTAAGCACTCTACATGGGCTGCTAACTTGGTTTTGGTTAGAAAGAAAAATAGAGAAATCAGATTATCTGTTGATTTCCAAAATCTGAATAAGGCTTACAAAAAGGGAAATTATCCAATACCATCACTAGATGAGCAACTGCAAATACTAAATGGATCACAAATGATGTCTAATCTGGGTGGATATTCTGGTTATAAACAAGTGATGGTAGAACACAAAGACACCAAAAACAACTTTTACTACCAAGTGGGGAGTCTTTTCGGACTGATCAACGCCAACTTTTCAGCGTGCCATGAACATTGCCTTTCATGACTTGGTAGGAAACTGCATTATTAGTTATATGGATAATTTTACTGTCTTTTTCCAAAAAGCGTGAGGACCACGTAAAGGATTTGAGGAAGGTATTTGCAAGATGCAAGTAATATGATATTTCGCTCAATCCAAAGAATTGTACATTCGGAGTGATAGAAGGTAAATTACTAAGTCATGTTATATAAGAAAATTGAATTTCAATTGACCTGGATAAAATGCAGGCAATCCTCAAGCTGAATCCGCCTGCAAGTAAGAAAGAGCTCAAAATCCTGTTTTGGGAAGGTCAACTTTGTAAGAAAATTTATAACAGGATTTCCCGAGATCATCAAGCCCCTGAATAATATGTTGAAAAAGGATGCGAAGATTGAGTGGACACCACTAGCGAAACACGCTTTTAAAGAAATTAAGCAAGCTATAGTGCAAACCCCAATCTTGGTGAGCCCAGACTATCTTAAGACATTTTACATCTATTCATTTGCATATCATCATATGTCTGTAACTAAATTGACACAGAAAGGTGACAAAGGAGGGGAGCACCCTATCGCATTCATGAGTACTACTTTGAAGGATGTTGAATTACGATATCCAAACATAGAAAAGCATTTGTATGCTCTCATCAAGGCCAAAAAAATGTTCAAGCATTACATCCTATGCAGAAAAGTATACGCCATTGTTTCAGATGTAGCTACGAAAACCTTAGTAATGCAAAACAAGCTTGGAGAAAGAAAAGGAAAGTGGGTCACCAATATCTAGGAATATTATATTGAAATACAACCCATGAAGCTGGTTAGGGGCCAACCGTCAATGCGCGCTATGGAAACCAATGGACCTGAAATAATACAGCAGCAATATCTACTGGAGGATGTCACCAGATGAATGGTATGACAATATCACTTACCACCTCTAAACAAGAAATGTCTTGCGCATTTGAATCAAATCTAGAAGTAAGCACTCAAGAGGAAAAGTAGTAGATACATGCTCAAAGGTGTAGTGCTCTATCTCAAAAACCACAAAGGAATTTACTTGCGATGTTTAAGTAGACAAGAAGCAGATCAGATATTAGAGCATTTCCATAACAGGTTTGGAACAAGCCATGGAGCAAGTCTAGCAACAACTCATCAAATTCTGAGTTCTAGTTGCTATTGGCCTACTCTATTCAAGGACACTCATGACCACGTGAAAAATTATCACAGATGCCAAGTTTCTGCCCCTTTAGCCTGTCATTGAGGTGAGACTATTTGCTGAATAGGCACTTGACTTTATTGTTATGATCAATCCCCCTTCCTCTATGTTTCCATGTTTGGCAAGTTAAGAAGAGTTGCCATTAATGTCAACTAAGTTTGTGTGCATGTCACATGGTGAGTTAGATGCTAGTTGAGATAGTCAACACATTTGTGACAGTGTTAGTATTGACAGAACTGCTATAGAACAGAGATGATGTGTTCTTGAAGGAAAGACATGATATGTTCATCTGACATGAGAGTTTGTTGTATGACAACGTGCATTACTTATATCAGTGAAGATTGGGTTATTAAAGGACAATGTGTATTGCTTACAATGTGTATGGACAACAAGAACTCTAATGACCTTAATAAACAACATGGTTTTGATTGATAATGCCATTCACATTAACGTGATCTTTATGGTTGTGCTTACTGTTGCGCCTTGCACACATCCCCGATTGAAAATATGGACCCAAATCTTCTTCTAGGTTTGTTGGTTAGTCGAGGTTCGTTTCTGTTTGTTATTCCTCGTTTAGAATGTTTTTGGTTGAAGTCTGCATTCTGTCTCTGCACGTTGAAATTTTGAAAATGCATTAGATTGTAGAAATTGGGCCAAGTTTTGTTGTAGGATCCCTTCTAGGATTGGAAAAAGTGAAGCACGAAGGTACCGTGCCCATTGGATTCTCACGTCATTTAGAGCTCGAGTAGAGAGAGTGCACATGAAAACCAAAATTGTTGCCTTGATCATAAATAAATATGAAAATCATGGGAAATGACCAAGGAAAGTGCAAAGTGGGGGTATAGAGGAGGTTTGAAATTTCCAAAAGGAGATGTTTTTAAACAGTTATCATTCAAACTTGAAATTTCAAAAATTGTCAAAGTCGCACGTTTCTTTTAAAATGAGAAATTTCCTAAATGGAATCTTTATGCACTAAAATATAGAAAGGTGAAATTTCATAAAGTAATGAAAAGAGGAAATTTTACAAAAGTTAGAAAGGAAAATTTTCAAGCGCTTGTCATTCCGTACAAAAAAACAAAATGAAGAAATTCTAGAAAACTGTGAAAGTGGAGATAGAGAAGAAATTCAGAATTTCATAATAGTTAATTTCATGTGCAAAAATATAGAAAAATAAAATTTCACAAAACATAGAAATTTCCAAAACCATGGTTTCACGTGCTTAAATCCAAAACCAGGAAATTTCAAGGAAATGAAGAAATTCAAAATTTCCTAAATCAGGTGTTTACACCCCAAAATGAGAGAAAACGAAATGGCTCAAGGTAGAAACATGAAATTTCTCAAATCATGTAAGTTGTCAATCAAGATTGCACCCGTGATGCAAAGTGTGAAACCTCGTAATCCTATTGAAACATGGAAACGTTCTCGTTGATGGGAAAGAGAATGAATCTCCGGATCATAGGCCGGCTACCTCCTTGTGATCACCAAAACTATTTCTGGACGAGGAAAAGGGTAGAAGGATATGCTTTCTAAAACAAAACTATACTACTAAGGTGATTCACAAAAACTAATGTTTCAGCAAACTTTAGGAGATAATTCATAATACAGATAGGTGAAACACAATAACCAACTAGACGAACTCTGCAATAATAACTCTATGAAAGGCTCTTTTATAAACAATAAAGAGGAAAACAATAACGTTTTCACAGTTTAATACCTTAAAATCAGAAATAACACAATCATAAATCTGTACTATGAGACATCATTTTCTGCATTAAGACTTGAAGGAAAACTGATTCAACAAAGGTATGTGACACAATGATGAAATAAACTACTCACAATCAAACCATAACACAGAAAAATAGCTGGAAAAGGTATCAGAACTCTGCATAAAACTCCATGGATCTGCTACAAACCGCTCTCGTACAATAATGCCTACTTTCTGCAATGTGCAAAAATAGGTCAAAAAGAAGGAAGACCTCCAAGAATGAAGTGAAAAATACAAGATATAGCCAAGAGAAACTCAATGGGTCGAATGCATGAGAAAAATCCACCAAAAGAGGCACCAAACTGCTGGAAACTGAAGTATAAACGCTGAAAAAGCCCCTCCAAGCCAAGTGCCAGTGAAAATCAACTCCAAAACTGCCCCAGAATTGTTCATCATCTCCCAAAATCATGCAAAAACTGTAGGGGGTGGGATGTGAGGAGAAATCCCATCAAAATAGGCTCCAAAAGGCTCCCCAACTGATGACAACTGAATGACAACTCCAAAACCACCTCAAAAGGACCCCAAGATGCTGTGAACAGGCCCTGACAGCAACAGAACTGAATGTGAACAAAAACTCTTCCCTAGAAATGAGCATGAGATAGGCAGTCAACTGATGGTCAACGCTAGAAAGGTGTAACTCAACCATTACTCAAGACCAACTCCTAAAAGACAGTCCTCTACCTTGCACTTTGACAATTAATAATAGTTGCCTTATAACATTGACAAACTATTATTATTGTTCACAATAAAGATGTGCAAAACCCTCTCTAAACTATTTATTTATTAATTAATTATTAATCGATTATATTTTAATATATTTAATCTCTTAAAATGAATAATATAAATATTCGTTTTAAAACATTAAATATATCACGATACATTCATTAATATTCATAGTTACACTGCCCTGGGGGACGGGGGAAACGTCGGGACGGGGGGACAAGTTTCCGGGCAGGGGGGACAGAGGGGCCTCAATTTGGGGACAGCGGGGGACCATGGGGGGGGAGGGGTGTATATACTATATACTATACATGTGGTACTTAAAATGCTAGTTATGAAAAAATGTATAACAAAATAAGAGTCTAAGACATTTAGAATCTGAATTACTATTAGTAAAAGACTAAAAGTAAAACTAAATACTACATTGCATTGAAGTTAGAACATTGAACATGGAACAATAAGTTAATAAAATAGAAGATTGAATTAGAACAATAGAATTATAATTATAATTTATAAATAGTCGAATCAGCAAATGAAAGAGATCTATGAGTATCAAAATTATGAGTATCTAATCATAAAGATGATTACATTGAGTAGCATGATTACACACTAAACAATTTAATAATGTTGTGTTTTTTTAAAAAAATTGCTTTATTTTTGTGCTTTGACAGGGGACGTCCCCACGTCCCCTTTTGGGGTCAAGGGACGTTTTGGCGTCCCCGTTCCCAAAGGGGGACGTGGGGACGTCCCCGCGTCCCCGACAAATGGTGGTTGATCGGTGGCGCTGTTGGAAACGCGGGAACGGCGTCCCCCTGTCCCGGGTGCGTCCCCATCCCGGGTGCGTTGGGGATTTGGGGGGGGGATGCGTCCCCGTGTTACACTGTTAATATTTAATTAATAAAATAAATAACCACTCCAAAAGAAATATATTTATTTATTAATAACAATCGTATCGAGATATTTAAATTTAAAATGAATAACTTACTAATCCATTTTAAAATAAGATATGTTAATATTAATATTATTATTAATAAATAAGAATATTTTATTAATTATATAAGACAACCAAAAAAAATAAGGATAGTATTTACCCATCGCATTTTTTATGGAGAAAATTTTATTGATGATATCATAATTATATGAAATATATAAATACATAAATACTTAGTAAATGATAAAATTTCCTAAATATTAAATCTATTTAATATAATACCCAAATCTAATACATATAATATTTAAGTAAATTATAACATTTACTAAGTATTAATATACTGAATATGATTAATACAATCTAATTAAGAATATGTATTAATATACTTTCCTTATGATTTAAACTTAATAGATAATAAAACTATCCATTAAGCATAAGTCCTAAGCAAAATATACAATACACATTATTAATTGAATTGTATCTTGATACTATCAATAAAATCTTGCATAAAACATACAATAGGAAATACAAAACTATTCATGAACTACAATGCATGGAATTTTGAATTCCGCAACACAAAAGAGAGGCTTTAACCCTAATGTGACCTATTCTCATTTGCAATTTGTCTTTTTTGCTGCGTTTGGGAAAGCTCTGCTGCCGCCAAGGGTTCGAAGCATGAAATTTGGTTGACATGTTGATGTGGTTTCCTCTAATGGTAAATGAAAGCTCTGGCAAACTGGATCTTGGCTCTTTCTATGACTACATACCCTCTCACGCTGCACTCTCCTTTGTGGAAGCTATTCTTTGCTCTTTATTCTGCCGCCATGAGGGTACAGTTTGTAAGAAAAATGCTGCTCTCTGTTGTTGTTGTGAGCTTCTTTGGAGCTTTCTTTTGTTCTTTCTTATATAAAAAAAGTATGGCTTTTCATTCTCTTTGACCGCAACATCTGGGTTAACGCTGCCACCATAAGGTTTTAAAATTATACTTGAAGGCTCTGCGGAGGAACTCTTTCCTATTGCAGGCTGCACTCACCTTCTCTCACAGGCTGCTCTCTAAGCACAACACTCTATCTATGTCGCCAAGAGCTAGGGTTTCCTTGCATTCTTCGATGGACTTCTGGGTTTTATGAAGGATTCTTATGCCGACTGTGATTCATGCCTTTGGTGAGTTTTAAGTTAACTTTACCCTTCAAAATTGCCTTATAGCAAGGACGCTGGCTATCTGTGTAAAATAAAAATTGTTTCCTTCAAACCCTCTTCTTTTTCTTTGCAAAAGAAAACTTCTCTTTATACATATCTTTGAACCTTCTGCTTGTGGACGACTGCCATGATATAGGGTTTGGTGACAGTTAGATCTTCTTCATAACTCGCCGAGAATGAACATTCTTTCTTTACTTGCCTTGCCTGCTTTCTGGGTGTCATCATAGAGCCTTGTTGATGGCTTCTTGTTGTTACTTCTTAGCAAAAGAAAATGGCCTTATGACAGCAATAATTTCCTTTGGCAAGTCAAATCCCAGTTTAGCATAAAAAATTTGTTCTTTTGCTCTTGTTTAATGTCAATAATTGTTGGAAACCATGTTTCTCTGATTCAAGATTTTCCAGCCTAAGGGTGATAACTCTCTTTGAATCCTTTCCCTTTTTAATGTAATCATAACTACATTTCCTGAATACATTGAAGCTGCAACTCCCCCACATCCATACATCCCAAAGATGGGCTCTCATAATCTGGACATTTCATATTTTTTAAATCCTGATTTCTGTTTGAAATTGGTTCATGTTAAAGCCACTCCTTCGTCAAAATCAGATTATAGCTCTTTCTGTATTAAACTAACGATGATAGTGACTTTGTCTTTTGATATCATTCGATTATCTGTTCAAGCTATGACTGCTTATTGTGGCTTTTTCATTAGATTTTTATGCTCTTGAACCTTTATATGAAAAATGCCTTTGTTAGCTGTAATATCACTATTAGTGTATGATCTCGATATTGCACTTGATCCCCACTTATAACAGATCATTACCTCCTTGTTGTCTTCTGCGCATGTTGTTTGTAATATTGTTAGGAACTCTGATGACCTCCTTTGTTCATGTCGTGCTCTTTGTCCAAGTTGTGTATGTACTTTGCTGCTGCTACGTTGTTTGTTGTGATTTTGAATGAGTCATCTGTAAGACATGATGCCAAACACGGCCTCGTTACTACTGTCATTTGAATTTGAGCGAGTACCATTACCCCTTGAACACTTGTATAAGTTTGGACCTTTGCCCTATTGCTAGCTCTCTTTTTTTCCTGTTTGTTCAGAGACAAAAAAGCATAATCCTACTTCCTTTGATTGAAAACCGTTATTATTTCAATATACATCATTTGTTGGGAACTTTGTTATTGCTATTAAAGCATCATGCACTTACCTCAATTCAATTGGTATTCTTTTCTCATAATGCATGTTTTGAATACAGATCTAACTCTTTCTTTTGTAAAAAATAATGTAAGCTGGAAATGAATGTTGTTATACACCTTATCCTTTGTAGATGATATCTCCATATTAAATTCACCTAGAAGCTTGCTGTGAATCCATCTCTCCATGCACACACCAATATATGTAGAACAACTTTACTTATCCATTTGCTGAAACAATATGCCCTTTCTATAGCGTTGACATTGATCTTGAATATGTTGACTGCAAATCATTATAAATTATGGATAATTCTGTGCATTGATATCCATTGAGATGACTGTAGATACCTGTTTTACAAGGTCCTTCAACCTCATGAATTCATTACTAATTGCTAGTAATTATGGCATGCAATCTATTGCTTTCCTGTACATTCTCTTGCTATCATGAATAAAAGTTTTCCTTTTTTGAAGAATAAGGGTATGTTCATTCTGTAACAATAGCACGAAGATCTGTGCACACTGTAATCTCTTTGATTGCTGCTACCCTATGAATTGACATAGTACCATCTTCCATTATTGTATCTTATTTCCACTGTTGTTCCTTCATAGTGCTTTGTTCATGTTGTAGCATTTTGTAATGAACTTTGGGCTTCAGAGCAGCATGTTGTTTTGCTGCTTTTTTTATTTGATCACTGACCTTCTGATAGAACACTGTTTCTATTTGAAACTCTTGAGTTATAAAGTTGATTTGGTCATTCATTACCGCTGCTCTTTGCTGATTCTTTTTACATAGTAGTCCTTCATGGTCTTTACCTTGGCTGTCTTGAAACTAAAACAATGAATGCCGGAAGGTTTCATGTTAAACAAACACGTTCGTTCAACAACATAAGTCATAAAATCTGCTCCCTAATTCAGCCAAAAGGTCCCATGCCTGAAACTTATGCATGCCCCCTCAATAGCTTACTCCATTCTTCAGTCTTCGCCTCTTCATAACTTCAGTTGGAAAGTTTCACACTTGTAATGTATGTGTGTCCCTTCAACAACCTACTTGGTCTTCATACCTGTATCTGTACATGAAGCAAACAACATTAACAAAACACCTTTTCTTCTTCTTGCTGATTCTGAATATGTCTTTGAATTGCTGTTTTGCATTTTTATCAATGTATGGAGATCAACATAATAAGATCGCATGTTAGCTCCTTCATTGCTCAGTTCATACAAATTGACTTCTTTCTCCTTCTTTCTTTGATGCAAGCAGCTTTCAGACGTGGACTTAGAACTACAACAACCTTCAGAACTACAACAACCATACCAGGCAATGGGGGGCCTAACCCTATTCCTCTTATCTTGACCTCTTTTCATTTATAAAAATGAAATTCAGTCCTTTGTTTTCTGCGTTTCCAAATCAATATGCGTGTTTGCATTAATCCTAGACCATGGGTTGTGTGGTCACTGTATAAAATGAATTTCATCTTTGAATATCTTTTAATCAAAAAGATCTTTTGTTTATCTGTGAAATACACTTTCCAGTTTATGGTTTTGAAAGCAACCACTGCTTGTGTGATCTCTTTAAATAGTGTTTTCCTGTTTGTTCGAAATGAGCAAAGCATTTTTCCTTTATGAATCCAAAAAATATTTGTACTTTGCAAAAATCTGTACTTTTTGATAATCTAGGACAGCAAACTTTAGACTTTTTCTGAGATTTTTCAATAAACCAGAAATGCAACAACAACTTTGAACATTAAAATCTGATAACTTATTTACCAAAAAGAACCTTTTTCACCAGAAACATAAGGGCTGATAACAACCCTACCATTTAGAGCTGCAAAGTGAAAATATAGTAACAATGTATTCATGCGCAAAAGTTTAAAACTTGAAATTCTAGAAAACAATGAAATTTCGTAAAAGCCTATTTCATCTGTGATAAACTATACATGTGAAATTCCTTAGGGCATATGAAATAAATATCGAAATTTCTTAAAGGAGCTTTTCACACACAAAATTAAAAAGAAAGACAAAATTTTATCAAAAGAAGAAATAAAAACTTTAAAATTTCTTAAAACCTACGCCCACACGCAGAAATGTGAAATGATGAAAATTAAAATTTCCTAAACTATGCTTTTGTGCAAAAAGGAGGTAAAAGACAAAATTAGCAAAAGAGGGAAGACTTAAAAAATTTGAAATTTATCCAAAAACTCATTCCATGCGCAAAGAAAGGGAAAGGTGAAATTCGCAAAACCTTGAAAGGTTTCATAAACATGTGTCATGTGCACAAAAGAGTAAAAAAACGAAATTTCATTAAGCAAAGAAAAAAGAAAACAAGAAATGTGAAATTTCTTAAAGGCTTATTTACGTGCTAGAGTATGAAGTTTCATTATTTCATAATTCTCAAAATTTCACAAACAGTGTTTTCATGCGCTAAAAATTCGAAAGTTGAAGTTTCTAAAAAGGGTTTTTTGTGCGCTTATTAAAGAATACGTGAAAAGCGAGTCTGTTTTACAAAGTTGAAATTTCCACTTCGTCTAATTCATGCACTTTGTTGAGAAAATAGCTTCGATAGTATTTAAGTCTTCAAATGCTCTAAATGATATATGGAAAAGATACGAGCATATATATATATATATATGCACATCAGTATTGATAAGTATATATATATATATATATATATATACTCATATTGTAAATATACATATTGAGATCAAGAATGAAGTAAATACAGTTCGAATGTTATATATACCAGTCACGATATGAATATGTATCATGACTGTGATAACAGTCACGATACATATACATACCGCGACTTATATCACTGAAGTTGATAGCCACGATATTGCAATAAACATTATTATCTTGCATCATTTGTTAAGTGTTA
>MU227720.1:587692-620477 GCA_018584345.1 Thuja plicata | reverse complement strand
AGACATGACCCTACGTGGCTGTCCAGCCACGTATGGTCATGTCCTTCCACAATAATAACCATTCATTCTTATATTTATATAAGATCATATCTGCTGTTGAAAAGATCAATAACAATGGTAATCTGTTCACACAGCACTTAGATATATTCTCTATACGACGATCCAGATTTTACAACACACTTTGCATTCAAAAGAGGAAATTTTAATAAAAAGTGCAAAAGTGGGGGTATAAGGGAAATTTGAAAGTTCCAAAAGAAATTTTTTGGGCACTTAGCATTTCTTTTCAAAATTGAAAAATCCAAAATCTTCAATCTTGCGCATTTCTTTGCAAAATGAAATTCCTAAATCCTCAATCTCGCGCATTTCTTTGCAAAGTGGAAATTTCCAAAATCCTCAATCTCGCGCATCTCTTTTCAAAATGGAAATTTTCAGATTTCTAATTCATGCGCAATGTGCCTTAAGATGGGAATTTTTTACAAAACAGAAATTTTAATAATTTCCAATTTATGCTCAATGTGCGTTAAGGTGGGAATACTTTACAAAATGGAAATTTTAAAAATTTCTTATACATGCGCCAAATCATCAAACATATTCTAAGTGCGAGTTCCAGAAAACAGAAAACTTTCAGTTCCTAAATCAGGATTCCAAATTGCAAAGTCTGAGATCAGATTTCCAAGTTCAAGATCTGATTCCTATTTCTAATTTCTGGAACTGATTTCTGATTTCTGATTTCTGTTCCAAAATCTAATCCAAGTTTCAGAATCATGACCAGCAGTGCAAATTCCAAAATCAGATTTCTAGATCCAGAACCATACAGCATAACCCAAAATCGGAAATCCAATTCCAAGATTCCCAAAATGAGATCCAAAATCAGAAATCATAATTTCCAAGAATCCAAATTGCAAAAAAATCAGAACTTCAAATTCCACAAACCAGAAGGATATGATTCCATTCTAATTCCTGTTCTAATCTGAATTCTCAGTCAGAATCTCTAGGTTCCTAAATCAGATTTACAAAGTCACAATACAGTTCCACATCCCATTTCCAATCCTCATATCCTGAAATGCAGAACCAAAATCAGCTACCCAGAGTTTCAGGATCAGATTTAAGAATTTCCAAGTTCTGATTTCAAAATTCAAAATCAAAAATCTAAATTCCATATGCAGATGCCCAAAATCAAAAGTTTTATTTGCAAAAATCAGAGAGGTCAAGGGTTTTCAAATCCCATTTCAAGAATGCAAGAGGGAGAAATCAGAAATTCCATTTTGGGTTCAGACTTTGAGTGCCTAGTTTCAAAAATCAGAAGCCAAAATCAGAATGGGAAAGAACCAAAACAAAATTCCAGATTTTGATCCTAAAGTGCATTTCATTTCAAGTCTTCAGATTAGGCCAAACTTCCAATTTCTAAAACTGATTTCCAATTTTGAATATTCCAATCTGAAGGCACGATGATGATCCATGACCAATCCTAGAGTTTGAAATAGTGTTCATCCTTCTACCCATCGATGTTGATCCATGGCATTATCATGATTCCCTGATTGCGCTGAAGTGACCATTGATTATGATGAATGGAAATTTGTTGTTTTCAGTGTTGCGAACGTTTTGAATAGTGATGACTGTATAATGTGTTTGTGCAGATGCCTACATAGTACATATGGAACGCGGAGGATGCTTTGGAGAGAAACGAGGAATGCCAGATGAATGAGAGCTACTTAAAAACTGGAAGATGCTACAAGATATTCAGATGAAGTATGAACGCAAGGGCATGTCAACATTCCTACCCTTCAGAGGACGGCACACAAAATCAAGGAGATACTTGCAGAATTCTGGAAATACAGATGAATATAGCTAAAGAATGTCAGTCAAGGAATGTAATGCTTCTTAGAGGATACACTTGAAAATGTTCCTGAAATTCAAAGCAAATGTAACACAATAGTCTAATTTTAGAAGATGTTTATTTACTTATGTAGGTAGGGTAGGCGAAGATGTCTTATCTGTAATGGAAGTTGGTGCAAGTATTTCATACTCTAGAGGAGGTAGGTGTAGGATAGTTTTCTTTAATCCAAGAAGGCTCCTAGATGGTAAATCCTGGCCCTTGAAGAGGATTAATCCTGAACATTGATTTGAAATGTAAAAACTATAAAATGGCATGGTCTCTCTTCATTTTGTGAAAAGGTTTTTGAAAATTGTTGTTATTATGCTGCCAAGATGAATACAGAGTTCTCATTGGTTTGGTGATAAGCTTTCTTTTGCATTAGTTGCATGGTTCTACTTTCTCCAAATTTATTTCAGTTTAGTTTTAGTTAAATGCATGGATTTTATTTTGTTTGAATGTGTTGTATTTCTCATGTTCATACCATTTGTGGCTTGCTGATGTGCGTGTGCATGGTTAGTCTAAACTTATTTTTGAAATCTAGTTAGATTATTAAATTGTTTCTTATTTCTACATGCATACGAGAGTAACAAATACTTAATGATTTGAAAATCTTTTTATAACCCCAGAAGATAGCACTAGTTATGTATAGTTGAGTTCACCTAGTGAAGAATATCCAGTTTGGGACTGCACTTGTCAAACATTATGGCATTCATCAGGAGTAGATAGGAATAGACCTTTCTAAACACTTGATCCCTTTTTAGTTTATTTCCAGAAAGTGAAGTTAGATTAGGAACCCTGCAGAGAGAAAGAATTGTATTTGCTGCTATAGAACAAATGTGTTAAGTCCCCTTGTGAAAACCAGCAAATCACATCAAACCACCGAGTATATCCAAGCACTGTCAAGACCTAACGATTAGGAACCCTGGGGATCTCTCGCTTCATCAGCTCCGATAGCATTCAAGAATCCTTATTCAAGAGAGGATAGGACTCACCCTTGGTGGACTCTTATTCTACGTTGGCGGTGTGCCTTAAAACCCCATCAACAAAATTGGCGCTAGGAGGGCATGATTTGTTCATTCCTAGGGCTAATAATCTCTCTCTATATATATCAAAAAAAATACAAAAACATGGAAAATTAAAAAAAACCAAAAATACTGAGTCTAAATGAAAGAGCAGGAGTTTCATGTTTCATGTTTCATGTTGTGAAGCAACTCATTTCATTGATATCTTCTACCTTCATGAAACATTGAACAAGCAGCTATACCCGCAGAGTTTGTCACAGTATGCAGCCATAGACAAGTGCAGAATTCACAATACCACAGGTCACAATGAGCTGAGTTGCCTAGCTTTCTATTGGACTTAATTGTGCAAGGAAAAATCTTCTTCTGGGATGTACATAAGCTTGTTGAGGATTCTCCAACTGACATGGATGACGTTAGCGAAGCCTTCACTGTATTCATAAATCTAATCGAAGGCCATCTGAATATAGAAGATAAGATAGGCTTGGAAGATATTCTACAGCCCAGCTGGTGCCGAATTCCTAATGAGGCACATTCTGAATCCACCTGTTCACTATGCATGGATGCAATCGATCAAGTTGCAGATCCAGTGGAACCACTAGAAAAATATAAAGAAAGCATTCGGCAAGAAGTCATTGGCGAAAAGGAGCATGCTCTCGAAGAGGTAGAAATAGTTTTGGAAGTTGTTGACAAAAACAGGACTGAACATCAAGAAGATATGATCGCCAACAACAAAGATACATGCTTAGATCAGTTAAGTATGGAAGTTGTTGCTGAAATTCATCAGAAATCTGAAATTAAAATAGATTTTATATTCTGAAATATAAATTCTATGAGAAGAGAATCTCTGAACACTGAAAGGAAAATTATTTCTGAACAAAGCTAGGGCAGATTGAAAAATCACTGTGATGATGGCATCCTGAAAAGCATTATGTTGATAGAGAGTTTATAGATTGTTGTATAAGGTAACTGTTCTCAGAGTTATTATTGCAAAGTTGTTTCTGATTTTAGAGTGTTGAATGGTTTGTAGTGAAACAAAGTAACCCTCTATAAATATTTTTTGATTTTATTGTAAAGGGGTTGGTGCTCCTTGGAGTCGGTGCTCATGAATTTGTAAGGGGTCAGTGCTCTGAATGTAGTTAGGGAGGCTTGTTTTGCCAGTGAGGCATTGATTGGAGTTTTTGCTCCTGAATTGTAACCGTTGAGGTTATTAGTGAAGCTTAATGGAATTTATCTTCAGAGTGGTTTTTTACCCTTCACGGGTTTTTCACTCATATAATTGTGTTATATGCTGTGGACATATTGTTCTACTTTCTTGTTGTTGATTTTATGCATTCATGCTAATAATATTTCTGCTATAAACAGAGATATTGTGTGGTTCATTGATTGTTCAGTTTGATTTGATGAAATTTTATTGACCATTGATTCCCCCCCTTCCTCTCAGTGATCCGGGTATTCCAGCACTCTATGCAACACAGGTACATTCTTACCACTACTGATTATTTTACTAGATGGTTTGAAGCTCAAGCTCTTAAACAATGCAAAACAGATTTAGTTGTCATTTTTTTAGAGGAAAACATTACCGCAAGGTTTGGCTATCTATATGTATTAGTCTGTGATAATGGTCCTGCTTTCGCATCTCTTCAATTTTCTAATTGGGATTTTCAGTATGGTATTACTTTGAATTTCTCGTCTAACTACTACCCATAGGGAAATGGTTTGGTTGACTCAACAAACAAAATTGTCTAAGTGTCATAAACAAATTGCTAGACAAAATCCAAAAGATTGGCACACATAGCTCAGTTTTGCCCTTTGGAAAGACCGAACTAGAACAAAATTTTCCCTAGGTATTGCATCTTATCGCTTGGTGTATGTGTTAGATCCTATCTTCCCTATGCAATTGAGGATTCCCGTGTTACAATTTATGTAGGAGTACCTTGGAACAGATGACAAAGTTGAAGCTCGATTTTCTCAACCAACGTGCCTAGATGAAAAAGGAGATGAAGCCTTAGAAAACTTTGCTAAACATCAAGGAGTGGTAAAGCACTGGTTTGATAGACAAGTAAAGATCAAACAATTTTGTATAACTAATCTTGTCTTAATGAGGGATAAAGCGCATGAACGAAAGGGTGAGTACGATAAGTTCTATAATCTTTGGCTTGGTCCCTTTCAGATTACAAAAAATTGGGAGAAAATGCATTCAAGCTAAAGACCTTGATTGGTGAAGATGTCTAATTGCTTGTCAATGAGTGATTTCTGAAGCATTACTTGCGGCCTTACATTCAATCCTATATGCATTAGATGAGAAATTCCTCAAGACTTTGCACAGGCCCACTTTATTCCCTTCTAACTTATTGTATGTTCCTTGTACAGACCTCTCCTTCCTCAAATGTGTCAAAATTAAGTCACCTTCCTAGAACAATTGTTCACTTCGATGCATATCAGCATACTCCTTATAATTACTTCTTGGAACATTTCTACAACTTTTCCTTCACCTTGTGTAATGTCCCCATTTTTAGGAGGTCATTGATTTGATGGTGCCAGGTCATTATTGCAATCCTCGTGGTCTGGTGAGGTGTTTAGAGGGTCATTGGTGTGAACTTACTATTTATAGTAAGTCAATGGATAGTTCCGATGAGCTCAAATGAGTTAGAGGAGTTGAATGATGCTCTGTCTTTTCATTTTTGGCTTTCGGTTTGGGCTCCAAGAATCTTGGAGAGAGTGTCTATTTTTAGTAAGTCACCCCGTTAGGTTCATTCATCATCTTTCATCATCAGGATCACTCCTGTGCATACAGATGTCGATTCAGATGCTTCTTTAGTTGTTTTCGCAAGATGGGTGGTTTATTATTATTATTTAATTAAATTTGCTAAGGTTGTCATTTTGTTGGTATTATATGCTAGATACCTTAGTGTTATAGCTCGTTGGAACCAAGATGAAAAGTTTTAAATCTTGGGCACAAGAAACAGGGATCTTGCGTGTCATAATTTTATGATATTGGTGAAAAGGTCATTTTTGTAGCCAAATGAGTTAATAATTTATATTATTCAATATGTGCCCAAGTATAAAAAGTGTTTTAAGTGAAAAGTGTGTGAGAGAAGACACTTTTTAATTATAAAAGCAATGCTTTGTGAAAGGCAAATCATCATTGAATATTTTATAATTTTTTCTTCTTGATCCTTGGGCTAGGGATTCTGAGTTCTTCATTGCTGCAATTGTGCTGAGGTAAACAGTGGCAAGATCTCTCTACTGTATTTCTGTGGCTAAGGAGATAGTTGGATTCATTCTGGAGATTATTATCTGATGAGTTTGTTGATAATTAATTGGCACACTGAGAGTGCAATTAATTCTGAAATTTATTCATGTTATTATCTTTTGGACACTTATGAGAATTGTTGGGAGTTTCGAATGAAGGCAAGGGTTTGTGCATTGCTGAATGAATTGTAAATTCATCTCAGTTTTCCTGCCACTTTGAATTGGAGGCCAATTCCAGCGAATTGTGAAAAGATTATCTTTCATCTATGTGCTGAATTTCATGAGTCTGAAGGTTAACGACATACAAGGAGAGGAAGTGTTTAACCTAGCTGCAATGCTGGTTATTCGTATGACTTTGATGAGGAGACTGTTGTGTCTAATAGATGGTGTGAGGTGTTTGTTGACAGCCGCCATTGATTCGTCTACAAGCTGCGACCAGTTGCTGGTATTGTAATAGAGGCGTCACACTTTGGTGAGTCGTTAACTATCTTAAAGGAGCTGCAGCAAGTCCTTCAGAGAAAACAGGAAGTGTATCACAGGTTTAGCATTAAGTAATCTCCTTTCTATGTATGCTGCAATTTTAATGTTAAATGTATTGATTTCAAAATTGGTTTTTTTTAAAAGAGTGATTTCAGAATTCGAAGGGTTACTAATTTTAATAGTTTGGTGAGAATTTGGTGTTGATACAAGAATTGATTCATTGCTTAGATTTGTAATATTACTGTTCAAGCCTGGCAAGTTACTTTAAAAATTCATATCACATTACAAATCTAAAACAAATTCAAATTTTGAAAGCAAAATCGGAATTGAGTCAGGCAGGCTCATTACACCTTGTTGTGATACTCATGGATGTATTCAAGAAAATCTTCTGCTATTTCAATCTTCCTATTCAAACCTACACTATGCCTTAGCTCATCAACACCTCTTGGGTTGTACCCATAAACTATCTAGACTAGGCGCCTTCTCACACTTCTATGTTCTGAACTATTGTAAGAAAATTTTGCATGTGCTAAGATAAGATCCCATTGATATGATTTGTCTCCCATCAAACATCTTAATAAATTTCCCAGACTTTTGTTTATCCATCAGTTTAAGGATGAAAGGCTGAATTGAATCCTAACTTTTTGCTTATTTTCTTCAACAATGTACACCAAAAATCGCCAAGAAACTTAGTTCCTCTATCTAGGAAAATGGGTCTCGGATATCCATGCGACCTAGCTGCCTACTTGAAAAATAATGGAGTCATGTGGTATGTATCACTTGTCTTTTAGTATAGTATAAAATCAAAAATCTTCGAAAATCCATCACTACAACAAAAATCTTCGAAAATCCATCACTACAACAAAAATCAAGTCATTACCTCTTTGTGCCTGAGGCAATCCCAAAAAAAATCCCATGGTTATGTGGCCTCATGGCCTCTCTAGTATAGGCAATGGTTAATATATCTATGTGCTTTGTCTTCATTCCTTAACGAAGCGGCAAGTTCAAAAACCTTGTGCATGTTCACATTCATTTTCATACTAGGCCAAAAATAACCTTCACTCAATTGTGCCAACATCTTGTTTTATCCAAAATCCCCACTCAAGCCTTCACTATGATTTTATCTTATGAGGATCTCATTGGATGCACAATTTACACCTCCTAAACAGTAAACCATCCTAAATGAAATAATTCAACCATAGGGTCCTGTCTTTTCCTACTAAACTTTTACTAGTTGCCCATGCTTCCTTGAAATTGGGAATTTCTAGATATAACTCTTTCATTGCATCAGAGTAAACAACATTGACTCTTAACTCATTCATCAGTAAACATCTTTTGCAAAGTGCATCTGCATCCCTATTTGACTTACCACTCCTATGTTTCAAAACAAAAGAGTAACTATGAAAGAAACCCTTCCATATGATATGCCTATGTTTTAACTTTTAACATACCTTGAATGTTGATGTATTCCAGTGCATGGAGTTTGTGTACAACACAAATTCCTTTGAGAGAAAATAATGCCTCCACTTCTTCAAGGCTTGCACAATAGCATAGAATTATTCATTATACAATGAGTATTTTCTCTTTGCTTCATTTAGCATCTTACTGAAATAGGCAATAGGTCTTCCTTATAGGCCAACACTCACCCAATTGCGTTACCACTAGCATCAAAATTCACCCGAAATACTTTTCCAAATTCTACCAGTGCCAAAACAAGTTGCTCAACCACTTTCATCTTCAACAACTAAAAACTATTGCTTACTCTAATTATCCACCAAAACTATTTCGTAACACCCTTCATTTCTTATTTAAAGCCATAAACTTATGATAAACTTCCTCTAGAAGCTCGCCAAGCCATGAAAACTACTCCCCTCGAACATGCCCTCGGTTGAAGGTCGATCCACTATTTGCCTTGACCTTCTCTAGGTCCATTTTTAACTCATCTTCAAATACTACAAAGTCAAGATACAAGAATTCCTTTTGCGTAAAAGAACACTTATTCAAAATTCACAAGTAGCTTCTCTTGTTTCAATCTTTGTAACACTACCCTAATATATTTTAAATGCTCCTCATTGGTTTTACTAAACAATAGGATGTCATTCAAATAAAAATAACAAATTTGCAAAGGAAAGGTTTTGAAACCTCATTCATCAACCTCATCAAGGTCTTGGGTGCATTTGTCAACCCAAACAACATTAAAAGCCAACCATACAACCCATTGTTGGTCTTGAGTAATGTCTTCCTCATCACCTTGTCTAATTCTAATTCCAAGACACTTATTGTTCAAGTCACTCCACTCAAGTGTTCTATCAAGTCATCTATCCGAGTCAGTGGGAATCTCTACTTATTGGTTATCTTGTTTATAGCCCTTGAGTCTATGCATATTTGTCATTCCCTACCTTTCCTAGGTGCTACTACACAAGGCACAAAACAAAGATTGAGGCTTTTCTCTAATTATGGAAATGGAGAAAATCTGAGTATGGAAAGTGGGAAAAGGAGAGTTTCAACATTCAGATTGCATAACATGAATGAGGCAAAATGAAAGTTTAGAGGAGAGCTTGATGAATTTCGAAGGAAAAGGATCAATTTTGTTGAACAAAAGTGATAGAGATCAAGTAGAAATAAACTCCAAAAACAAATCACTGACCAAAATTATG
Organism: Thuja plicata; assembly: GCA_018584345.1. Classification (NCBI taxonomy): domain Eukaryota; kingdom Viridiplantae; phylum Streptophyta; class Pinopsida; order Cupressales; family Cupressaceae; genus Thuja; species Thuja plicata. The sequence continues at coordinate 611,190 of MU227720.1, read as the reverse complement.
TTGATCAATCATGAAATGAACTTGAGTGAGCAAGAAACGCAGTTTGAAAGTTTCGAAATGTTTCCAATTGAGGAAGTCGGCCTCTCCAAAGAGAATTGAAAGGTTAATTCAAATCAAATTGATAGGCCAAAGGGCAGGTCAGCCCAACCAAAAGGCAACCCTTTTCATCCTAAGGCACCTATAAAAAGGAGGGAGTTGATTTCATTTTACAACATACCATTTCTCTTCTCCATGACCAGGTCGAATTCATCATAAGAGGAAGGCGAGTTTATCACAAAGGAGCAGTGATTTTATGATTAGAAAGTCGATTTTGAAGAGGATTTTAGAAGGCAAGATCTCTGATTTCACAAGAAATCAAAATTTCAAGATTGCAAAGACAGAAATCTGGGTTAAAAACAAAGAAAACTCAGAATCAAAGGGTGCTAAAAGAGCAAATATGGACCTTCGAAAATCGAAATTCAAAATTCTTGATCACGTTGGTTTAGTAGAGGAAAAGTTGACTTAAAGGAAATCTAGATGCTATTTCATATCATGTAGGCTTTCAGATTTCCTTAATATAGTTTATACTCATCATTTTGTGAGATGAATTAAATTTCCTTTGTTTTGCAAGGTAACTATGAAGAAGGGAGGGCTGAATCGAGATTCACTCATTGGAGCAATTTAGAAGATCGGAAAATGGATGGCAAGCAAAATCCTCAATCATCATGCCAACAAAATGGATGCTACATGATCAGTCTCAAAACTTCAACAAGAAGGTGGTTCAAGGTTAGATTATCAAAGTGGAATTCGAAGAACAAATTTGGCACAAGAAAAAAATTCAAAGTCTACAAGTAGAGGAAATCATCACCAACTTGAATTTCCTCTGAAATTCCATGTTCACTTTGAAGGATCCAGCTACATGAAAGACTTCATCACTTTAAGAAGATCAAGGTCAAGGCATCAAAAGAGACATCAAATTTGCAAGTACAAGCAAGTTCAAAATCATGGCAATCAGAAGATTTTCAAAAGATGGAGAAAATTTGAGAAGATGAAGCAATTTGGGAATATATCATAAAAATTGAAAGCTTCATAATGTTGAGTATCAAGAGATATTTTCTCATCACCAAAGGATTGATCAAGTCTACGAGATAAGGATGCTAACATGGCGAGCATTTGTCTTCACCCAATCAGAAGGCTCCAGTTACACGTGTTCAAACATAGTCAATCAAATTATGCCATGTGTACATGTGGAGTCCACATCATGCCTCTACCTAATCTATTACCTCATTGGTTCTCAAAAGCATTGTAATTTTCTTATTGGTCCAAATGGTGGTGCTTTGATGTAATTGGATGATAGTGATGGCAATCCTAATTAGGGTTTGTAATGGGTTAATCTTGGCCCTTCATTGTAATTGAACAACTATAGAAGGCCAAGTTCTTCTCATTTGTAACGGCTTAGATAAGATTAGAGAGGAGATTAGATTAGAGTACAGTAGGAGAGGAGACTTGTTGAAATTGTTGCCATAATGCTATCAAAGTAATTGCTAATTCATTTTTGGTCTTCATGGTGGATTACCTGTGTTGCTTTGGAGTATTGCATGGTTTCTACATTTCCTCAACTAGAGTAGATTTTATTTCATGTTGATTAGAAATAGTGTTTAGTTTAATGGAAGATATTTTGGATGCATCTTTGGTGAACTCGCTTAGATCAAATTACTAGCTCCTTTCTGATTGTGAGTTTGCCTTGCATATTAATATACATCGACTGATGGTGTTAATGGAATGGTGGTAATTTGAATATGTTACCTTTACCTTGGGAGATTGCACTAGCTTAGTTGATGTTGATGGCTAAACTAAGTCTAGTAGAGGCATAAATACAACCACAGTTTCTTGCATTCTAGGAGTACAATAGCTTTCTCTAAACCTTTTCTCTTGGCAAGTCGTAATGAAGTAGTTGATATCCATTGATTGAACAATGTAAGTCCATTTGTGATAACCAACATATCACATCATTAAAACTGAGTAAAGTCCACAATAAGAAGGAACCTTGAGGTTATCCCATTTGATCACACAATACATATATATTGTTTAACATATGAGCATCCTTATTCTAGAGAGAGTTGGAAATTTGGTATTTCATCATGGAATAATAAGTATTCGATTATGCATGTTGTAGAGGAACAAAACTCACATCAACACATGCATTGGCATAATATAACACATTATCTCATCTATATAATCTCCAATATGAAAATTACCAAGGCATATTTCACTAACCAACAATTAATGTCCCATTTGCAGCGAGGTAACCTTGTATGGATTCGGATGCTTCAGCCTTTCAAGCTTCACTCTCTACACAATCACTTTTGACACTAAGATGCCAATGTTACCACTACCCACAACTTTGTAGCAATTTCCTCTAGACTTATGACACAGTCATGGAAGGAGTTTCCTCAATGGAGATGGTCCAAACCATGCAACCTGAGTCACACAACAGAAACAATCAACACTAGACACAAGAAATAATAAACAACATGCTACAACAAATCTTTGCATTATCACAGAATCAAAGATTTACATGAGATTCGCCTACAACATGCAAGTTTACATTCTTAGGCTCACATGCCCATTTTCAAAACCATATCCTACAATCTTAAACTCCACGAGGTATAATTATAACTTATTTGATCTCTACTAGCTGCTCTCCAAAACAAAGATCAATTGCCTCAATATAGAGAGCCTTTGCAACACATATGTCGGCCAAATCAATTACATTTTCCAAGAATAAGAAAACAAAACAAGCAAATATAGGTTAGGACCAAAATCAAGAAGATCTTGATGCCAAGATGTTGAAGTAATGCGCGATCCAAGAGAGACGTCAGTCAAAGATCCAGGAACGTCATGATATGAGCAAAAAAAGCTTCGCCGATTGAGAAAATGCTTTGCGCGGTCAGAAAACTTCAATTGACCGTTAGAACATGAACAACACAAATCCGAACATGAATCTAGAATAACTTCACAGCGAAGAGTCCAAATGAGGTGTGAATCCAGACATAAGTAAAAGATGATGCCTAGTACATACCCTGAAGTCAGCAATAACAAATGATCCAAACCCAAGGAACACCACTAAAAACACAAAACTGACTAACTGAAACAAACTAAAAACAAACTGAAAGGAAATATTTTTGAGTGATAAAGGTTTGCCAACAACCCAAGGATGCTCCTGCATTAGACACCCCTGGTGGGAAGAAAATGTTCTAGAAGAGGAGCTTATGAACATTTGACAAGATTCCAGACATAGATCCCATGCTCGTTCTTGATCCACACAGCTTCCTTATCTACAACTTCCTTCCTTCTTAACTCTCCTCTATCTTCAGTCAGATCCCTCAACCTCTTCTGCTCTACACTTTCTCTTCCCTCTCTCACATCTGAATAAGGTAGTAATGGACTTTTACCACCATCTCTTTTCTTCTGCACATCTGTTTTACCTTTGCTAAAACACTCCATCTGATCAGCAACCAAAGTCTTATGTTGCTTAACTTTTCCTCTATGGCAATTTTGTACCTTCATGATTCCAGATCCTTCTTCAAATCAAAGCCTTCCTTTAGCTTAACCTCTGAATTTTGCTTCTTAGCACAACCACCCTTCACAATGCTCGATTTCCTTACAATTTTATAGTCCTCATTCAAGGAAATCAAAGTAAATCTTTGTCCAGCCTTCTCTACTATAATCTAGTTTCTTCTACAATCATAGATAGCTCCCCTATCAAATTGCCAAGGTTACAACATCACACAAGACTTCATCTCTGTATGACCCAATGATGAAGTTCACCAAACACTGCTCTTTCACCTCCACCATATGATCATCTTGAAACCAACTTATCCCATAAGGACAAGGATTTCTCAACCTCTTCAAACCAAGCTTCTGCACCATCTCTTCTAATACCATATTATTTTTACTTCCACTATCCACAATAACCTTACAACATTTACCTCCTAATTTGCATACAGTCCTAAACAAATTCTTTCTTTGAGAAGGTCCAACTTCCTTCTTGCTCTGCTCCAACAAATCTCTCCTAAGCATAAGAGACTCTCCTATCTCAGGTTCTACCAAGTTCTCATCCGCTGTTAGATCCTCATGTGCTACAAGATTCTATTTGCCCACCCTTTTGCTAGATCCCTCGGGGCATTCAAAAGCTCTATGCCCATTCTCTCCACACTTGAAACAAGTACCTCTGAATTTCTTGCCAATTCCTCTTCTCTGCATTCTTTGATCAGGTTCTCTATTCCATTTAGGCTTCAACTCCTCTTCTATTATCTGCTTCTCTTTGTTATTGTTACTCACTTGCTTGTCCTTCCCTCTAGGGTTACTTTGTTGTCTCCTCTTTACCTTATCTTCTTCCTTCAATGCATATTGATAAGCATCCTCCACTGTATTAATCCTCAACATACTCATCTCATCCTGAATATTGAGTCTCTGACCATTAATATATCTAGCCACCTTGTACCTAGATATCTCTCGGTGTCCAGATTTAATTGTCATCTTGTAAATCTCCCTAGTGTATTCTTGCACACTCATGTCCTTTTGATTCAAGTTGTGCAATTTCTTGAACAATTCTAATTCATAATCTTCTGAAACGAATTTATCCTTCAATTTGGCAACCATTTGTTTCCACCTAGCGATCATCATTTGGCCATTTTCCTCCCTATCTTTCTGCAACTCTTTCCACCATAAGACAGCATAACCCTTCAATTTAGTTTGTGCTAACCTAACCCTTTGCGGATCTCTGATATCCTCAAGTTCATAATAATCTTCTAATTCACCAATCCAATCTATCAAATCCTTCGGATAGAATGAACCAGAAAAAATAGAAACCTCCATCCTATGACTTTTACTTACTTATGCCATAGCTCTCAACAATCTTTCTTCATCTACAAGATATTCAACAACTTCTTCATATTCTTCCTCTGTCTTAGGAATCCTTCGCAATCCAACCAATGCATTTCTAATTTCATTCCTCATCTCATTTCGGAAGTCTTCATCATTTGTTCTAACCTCCTAGGGTTCATTCTTCTCGGCAGCATCTTTCCCACTCCATAGGGGCAACTGCCTCAGCTTGGCGATCTGACTACAGGGGATTAATTGCCTCTCACTCGACGATCCATTGAACACACTCACAACTTTCCTCCAACTCGGTGATTTGTAAACCTTTGGGACGCCTTCAACAACTCGATCAAAGTACTCAGCCAACAGTAATCTCCTTTGTGATCCCCTCGCGCAAGTCCTCTGTAATTGTTGGCCACATCCACACTAAAATAAGCAATGGGTTTACCTTCTTGACTCAAAACAACTCTAATGGCATTACAACTAACACTACAGTCTACTTGAAATACCTTGTTGAAATATGTAATTGCCAAAACAGGTTATTCTGTAGCTTATCTTTTCAACAAATCAAAACTCTTTGCTGCTCCCGAGGTCCACTTAAACTCTTTTCTATCCCCTCTCATTGTTTCAATTAAGGGTCCACAGATGCTACTGAAATTTTTGATCAACTTTCTGTAAAAGCTTGTATCAAACTCCATCCTTTGTCAAAGAATAGGTATTTGCAAACCCATCATGTATTGCATGACAATCAAATTCTCATGGTCTCCCTAACAACAAATGGCAAACATCCATAGGCATAATATCACATAATACCTCATCATGATAGTTTCCAATTTTGAACTTTACAAGACGTTTATCATTGGCCAAAGCCTTATTGTCCTTGTGCAACCAATCAATTCGGTAAGGATTCAGATGCTTCCTTCTTTTTAACTTCAATTTATTAACCATTTCATCTAAAACAAAGTTATCAGTACTGCAACCATCTATAATGACATTGCATACTTTACCATTACACTTACATCTTGTGTGAAACAAATTCTTCCTTTGCTCAGGTACCTTCTCACAATTTACCAAAGCTCTTTTGGTAACAAGGACCACCTCTTTTAGCATCTTCAGAATGTGACAACTCATCATCTTCATCTACGTGTGCAACTCGTGCAGTTCCTTTAGGTTCTCTATTTGTCCTCCCCTTGCTGTTGGGGACACTCATAAGCTCTATCTCCTATTTCTCTGCACTCGGTGGGAGTTCCACTATAGTTGGTAATTCTAGTTGGGGTCAGGTACAGAGGGAATCATAGGGTTCCTTGCAGGCGAGTATAATTGTCAAGATCGATTCGCTCTTTATCTTGTTTGGGTTCTAGCCGACCCCCTACAGACAGATAGTTAGAACCCCAGTGAACTACTATATCCATCCACCCACCCCTGCAAGAGGGTTAAGGTTCTCCCAAAATTATAGTTTACCACCCACCCAAATAATAATTGGCCCATAGAATAGTAGGGACCCACCCTGAATGCAAAAGCAGGTGGGAATAAGTAGTGGGTTTCATGCAGGGACAATAGGATTTGTTTCCTAACCTACCCAACTATATCCTTTTGCCCCATCCCCAACATGTGATGTATATGAGCGACGCCACCCTACCCTACCTTTCCTATCCAACCCTCCCAGATGAGAATAAAAGGACCCCTTGGTGGGAAGGCACGAGGTGTAATACTACCATTCTATCTCAACAATTATATTTTTCCACCCACGCAGAAGAAAATTGAAAGGATGTAAGGAATTAGGGAAAGTAGGATAAACAATTACCTAGGCCTATTCAACGTAACAGGTCGGAAACCATAGTTTCGTCTGGACATTCAATATTCAATCATTCTCGTGTGTGGGCAATGACTATAACTCTCCTCAAAGGCTTCTAACCCTCTTCATCGACAATATAAGTAATAGGATCCCTATGCACCCACAAGCGAGGGCCGGTGCATGCAGAGGGCTTCGATGGCCATTGTTGGTTAAGAGGGCTTCTATTATATTGCCAGTGCATGCAAGCATGCATAAGTAGATTAATTGTTGTTAATTAAGGGCAATAACTGAAAGGGGACCTACATTCTATAGCAAAGGCCAAGCCCCACAAAGAATACTCCCACTATTGTTTCTTTCACAAAATTTCAGTTGGGCAATCTCAAGTATTTCTTTTGCCTGGGCGCCCTCTTGCTTCAGGGGCAGACATGAAATATTCCAATCTCGCCAGCTAGAATTCACCAATTGGCTTCATTCCTAAAGTATACATACTTTTGTTTGTAATTGATCCTTACCCTTCTCCATCTTCCAATATCTTCAACATCTAGTAATAGATTGTATCATTGTCTCGTAATGCATCGAGTAGTAGAAATAACAGTCTACCAAATAGAGAAAAGCGACTTGAGACAAACCATCAATGCTCTATTCTCCCTCCAATGACCTTGGAGGGGGAATGTGATTAGACTGAAGTTATTCATTGAATTCCTTCTACTGTTGTGCCTTGTTTGTTTGCTCCCATCAACTATTTCCATAGTCTAGATGATTGAATGTGTAAAAGACACCTGCATATGCCTCTACATAGGGATCCAAAGCCTCTTTCGCTAGCACGCTTATAGGTAGTAGGGCAAATCTAAATCAAAGTACTATATTCCCTTTCTATGTCTAGAGCTCTTGGAAGATCCACGATAAAGCAGTACTTCAACCAAGTGGGAGGGCCCCTAAAATTCTATGGTAGTTAGCTTGTTTGCCAAGAAGCTTTGCCTCCTTCCACAATGTCTATCTCTAGGAGAACCCCAAAGGTGACATCTTTCTATCTCTCAAGTTGTAGTTGTAAAAGCCCTTGACCGAAATCTCCCTCAATGGTGTGTAACCAATCACCCTCAATGGCTGACTTCTATCTAACTTCGATGAAATGGTGCTTAATCCATTTGAACATTCTGACCCTTCTCTGATGGTTGTACTTGCTGCCCTCCAACATAATTTTAGGGAGATAATGGGGAACCTCTTCAGTCTTATCAAAAAAAGATCATCTCTAAGGGAACCTAGAGTAGAGTAGCTCAATTCTATCTGATGTGGAAAAGGGTGGGGTTGGGACGTTAGCCATATATAGAAACAAGGGGTTGGGTTGGGGCCCTAATCCATTGGTGATATGTTGTCATGAGTAACCAGCAGGGCCAACCATATACATAGATATATAGGGTGCCTCTTAATCCAATAGCTATAGAAAAAACGTCAGTGCCTCCCCCTGAATCTCCCCGACCTCCGCTCCAAAGCATAGCATATAGTCCATATAGAGATAGGGCCCATCGACATGTATATAGGGTGGACCATCTATTATCATAGCCTAGCTGTGATACGACTAAGATCAGTAAACATCTCTAGAGCTCTCTCGATATGGACCCCCTAACCTTAGGGGACCCTAGATAGATCAGTGCACTCGACCACTAGGGAGCAGGGCAATGAATCTAGATAAGCGCCTCCTATATCTATATCAATTGTTGATCGTATTTCTATAGGGGAACGTAAGATACCCAAGTAGAAAACTAATGTGGTCCTCTATCTTTACATCCTCTATCTATCCATATATGTGGCTCTGCCTCCCATCCCAACCAAGTCCTTATCTACCCTATCATACAATATGGGATATGGGGCACGACTAGAGCTAAAACCGCATTTGGCAGGTTGTGAGGAGATTAGAGCCCTATGCCCTATAAATTCAAGGGAAGGGAAGGATCCAGTCGTCGATCGCGTCCCTCTTCTCATATATTGTTAAGGGGGTCGAGCCCTCCCCTATCTATCTCAACCATGAATCCAATGGACGGGTGGAGGTATAGGTGGAGACCAGGGGCTTAGCTTGATGCTCAAATGTAAGGTTCTTACAGATCTAGGTTTAGGTTCCTTCTGTCATAAGTATCAATATAGTTCGTTCAACCAACCAAACCACAAGCTGGGCCATATATAGTTAGTCTAGATAGGGCACTCCCCATATATATAATAGGGATTGGGCCTCGACCCCCCACCCAAGATCAAATTGGAGGGTGGACAACGAAAAACTTGGAAAGCATTGGTTCCGAGCTAGTCTTCGATCGATGCTTAGCTCAATTCTAGTGAAGCTCAAACTTGTGAGTGAACCGGAATCTTGCTTTGAAACTAGTTAGAGTCTATCCAACTAGCATATCAAGAAAAACCATTTCCCCTCCTTCACTTCGAATCCCCATCTGTTTTCCTTATTTACCTAGGGTTGACATCTAATCCAATGGAGGGCCAGTGGTAGCCAATCTCATCTCCTGCCACCTGTCATTATGTCACCCACCCCTCAAGTCTTTCTACGCAGTTGCAAACCTAATCTGTTGAAGCATGCAAGGTGTTCATAGGGTAGGAGTAGAAAGGATTGTTCAAAACCAGCCTCGATGAATCGTAGGGCGAGAGTCAAGAGATAGGTATGCCTTCTACCAAAACGAGGTCGATGGCTCGAATGAGGTGAAACAAATTTTTGTTCAAGTTAGCGGTGGGTTAGGAAGGGAAACGTGGAAGGTCAATTTCCTAGTCATATGAGCCAAACAAATGATTAAAAAAGAGGTTAATTAGGAAGGGGAGGGGACAGGTTACTTTTCCAATCATATAAGAAAGACCAAAGATCTTCCTATTATTCAGTCCGCTACCCCTGTTGAATAGTACGACCAACCTTAGACTTGTAATTCAGCACTATAGTCCCACCAAACCCAACTATTCTTTTCAACTAAATCCTCCCAAGCCCCCCCTAGCCGACAAGTGAAGGGGTGGGACTAGTTGTTGCTAGTATGCCGGATTCTATACGTTCCATGCCACCCTTTTCTTATTCTATTGGGGTGGGCTAGGCATGTAAACAACTAGAGGAGCTGAGGAAGCACAAAGACTTGATCGACGCAGGATAGATCTATCCCAACCATAGGGAGAGAAGGTAGGGCACTGGTGTCGTTCCAAACGAAGCACTACTTTGATATGGCATGCCCATAAAATAGCCTCGCTCAATTCAGACTTTGTATTTTTCTTTTTTGTTGTGCCCGCGGAATGTAGCGAATATGAAGGAATCACCTAAAAGTACGGGGTTAAATTAAGGAACGTGACGCATAGTTTCTTTAGGCGATTTGCCAGGAGCTAGTTGTTATTAAGTAAATAGACAATGACCCCTTCAACCCTCTTTGGATCATTCGAACAGACAATTTAAACCCCCACCCCTTTACAATAGTAGGGAAAATAACTCTTGATTAATTAGTGCCCTACTGTTCTAAGGATGCATTCATTTATAAATCTGCTAGTTGTGCTTTAATTATAGTTGTGGCGAATAAGGTAAACTAAGGAGGGACCAAAACACGAATAAATGCACTGAGAATCAAACAACATGCGAGAAATGAAAAGGAATATTTCTCCAAGATGTCATGTTGCTCTGGGCGGTAGGGTGATTGATGCTTTTTAGACCCGACTGCTTAAGGTAGGATAATCAATAGCAATACCCGAGCGAGTGCACTTTGAGCTACCAGAATGCACCTAGTTCCTTCATTCACAGGGCTCGTGAGGGGGGAGGGGATTTTAGTCCATCAATTGTGTAACCCAGTAATTCAGCTAAGGTGGGAATGACCCCTATCTATGTATAGGTCAAGGAAAGCCAACCGTCAAAATGAGCCAACCTAATCGCCCTGTGCATGCACAAGGTATGGGGGCTATAGTTGTCAGTTCCTTCGTTGAACTAAAACAATTAAGTGTTGGAGGTCACTATGTTATAAAGTGATCTACAAAGCACGACCAATTATATAGATAGGGGGTATCGGTGCTAGGGAAGGACCTGACAAGCATTTAGCGAATCTTTAGTGATATTATGTAGCCCACTCCATAACTAGTACACCTAGGATATAGATACCCCAGGATTGCACACCCATGTATCACAATAAATAAGAGATACACATGGTTTATTATAGATCAAGATACAGAGCCCATACCGACGAGTTGCTTATAAGCCTGTGCTTTAGCCCCTATGTGTTCCACCTATGCTTGTTCCCTTGAAAAAAAATTGTTGCTCTCACTCTTGTAACTGAATCTTACCCTAAAAGATCTAAATCTGGGCCTTTTAATGGCTTTCAAATTGCTGCTAGCTTTGGATCTTAGATATATACTAATATTCTTGTTGGGTCAAAAGCGGTCTCTATCTGGATCTAGCTAACAAAATAGAAGGGATACAGGTACTATCACAGTTGTAGCCTCTTCCGCCTTTGCCTCTACTACATAGATTTCAGGTGCATAATCACTTGCTTCACCAATGGCTCCATCAACTTCTACACCAACGACATAATTAAAAAAATAATCAACTGTTGCATAAATAACTACATTAACTATTCATGCTTCCTCTACTACTTGTGCTAGTGGTGCTTACTCAAGTGCATGTAGTGGCAACCAAGGCAGTGGTGGTTGCTCAGGCGGTGGATAAGCTCTTTGGAACAAGAATAGATGCTATTGTTGGGTAAAGTTTATAGACCATAGCCTTGGTAAAAAACCACCTATGCCTCATGTGCTTATGCTACTGAATAAACTAATGAAACCACTAGTTATACTACTAGATCTCGCTTTGTTTGATGTACTATTAGGGTATGTAGGGTGTGCTTTATGGTGGGTGTGCCTTAATAGATGTGCATTTACTAGACCAACTAATACATCTATTCCATAACGGACTGTTGAACCTTGTCCTATAACTAGAACAAATGTTGGTCAAGTCGGTGTTGCTACTGATTCTATATAATCTTAAACTTGTAATAAATCTTCTACTAATGCTACTAGATATGTCGTTGGTTCAACTGGTTCAAGGCCCGGTTGTGGTACCTTTGTTATGGATGGATGTGATATTGGCATAGATGGATGTTGTAATGGTGGTGGATCTGCTGCTAGCTTTCTTTGGATCTATTTCTGTAGGACCTTCTCGATCTCGTCTTGGTGAATCAACAAGCTCTGGTGCAACTAGTAAATGGATCGCTAAACCTCCTACTAGTTCAACTGGAACAACAAAACCACCAAATTCAACAGAATCAAAAACAGCATCCACTGCTTTTGCTAGGCTGCTAATGATGCTTTTGTTCGGTCAACAAGATCAAAATCTAGAGCTACTATTGGGCCTAAAACTAGCTTTGTTGTTGCTACTGTTGGTACTAGATCTACTATTGTTGTTGTTGGTACTAGATCTACTGTTGTTGGTGTTAGTGGATCAATTGCTAGTACTGGCGCTTCGACTACTATTGTTTGTGGTGTTGCTAGATTGACTTTTGTCTCTCCAACCAATTTGTCTCTCTTTCTGAGAATCACAATTTCAAAGCCTCTAGAGTGGGTCATTCTAGGAATGGAAGTAGAGTTGCACTTTCTAGCCATCCACCACTCCACCCATTCATGTTGGCTCTAGCTAGATATTCAAAGCTAGTTCAAGCTGGCAGGGAGATCTACATACGACAACTTCTCATCCGTGCCATTACAAATAGATGCAAGGCATACATTTAGGCTTGAACGAAGGCATTTTCAAGAGCATTTAGGCTTGAACAAAGGAAGGCATTCAGGCGTGAGGTGTAAAGGTTACCATTACTCTTCATATAGCCTTGAGCTCTGAAAAGAGTTCATTTTCCTCAAGGCCTTTAGGTTCTACCTTAAGGATAGGAAGGAATGAATGATATTATGTCAGTAGATTAGAAACAACTATTTTAGGATAGAAAAAAGATGAGAAGCAATGAGCCAGCTTGGAAATCACTAGAGGCAAAAGTAGTGGAATCTAAGCAAATATATGGGCCAGTTGACTTCATTCACTCAGTAATTGGAAGTGGTTGTTCTTGAACCAATTTATTAGCACAAATCCATCTCCAGATAGAGCTGATAGGGGTGGGGTACGACAATAGCAATAAACGCAACATCTATGAAAAAAGGAGTTTGAGAACAACTATCACCTCCCCTGTCTCTTTCTTAAAATTATTTTCTTGATGGGTCGTGTCTTCATGGGCATGTCATATCTCGGTCCATGGAAGGAGAAGCTCGGGTTTCAGCAGCTTCCCCTTAGAATAGTAGTGGCCTCCCACCACTATAATTCTGGGTGGGGATCATAGTTTCCCCTTAGAATAGTAGGGCCCCATGAATGCACACAACCATTATGAAGATGAAAGGGTGATAAATGTCGGAATTATAGTTGGGTTGGGGGTTATGCTATATCCTCCTAATTTCCACCCATATTTTCTCCCACGCACCACTATAATTATCCCCCACTCACCCCCGCAAAAATAAAGTTTTTCAATTTACCAAGTTGAATGTTGTCAATTTCGCTCTTCCTACTGCTGATTCGACCATCTTCTATATGTGAAAACAACTCCTTCGCTCGCTGTTTGTTCCTTTCCCTCCCTCCCAACCTTTCTCGTTGATCAAAACGCACATGGTCGAAACGATTTCTGGTTCGATCGTTTCCTATGAACACCCGAGCATGAAAGAAGAATCCTGCCATTTTGGTAACTCTAATTCCTCATCCAAGAATAGTCGGGTGGGACTTCCTCTCTTCATCCATCTTCCTAGATTGTGTACAAACATGAATGGTGAAGGCACATCGTTCTATTGGATCACTTCCCAATTTGGCAAGGGCATAAGAGATGGCATTGGGATAGTTCCCACGGGATAGACCGAGGGTTGGAATTGAGAACAAATACGTAGTTAGTTCATGAAGTTGTTGTTAAGTTCATGAAAGTGTTGTTAATCGAGTATAAGTCATTTTGAAAGTGGCCTGTAGTTCATTTCTCAATAGCCTCCTTGAGAAGCCCGATCATATGAAATCACTTATAGTCAAGGAATTATAGAATACATGAGAGGTGTTGAAGCCTTATAGATTTAAGAGTAATGGAATGATTGGCTATGATGCGCAACCTATCTACCCATTATGGAGTAATAATATTTGAACCCAGTGAAACAAAGCAAGAAGGTGAATTAGTAAGGTACCTAAAGGAGCATAGATTCAGTGACTTAGAAATGATCGAAATAGATATGGTTCTGCAGGCAAAGAATCCACTCACTGAAACTGCTTATAAAGAGGTGGTCGTTGATCCATCTGGGAGTACTAGGTATGGTCTATAATCCCACCAATGTACTATCAATAAAAAGGAATCGAAGTGAGTAAAGTTAGGAGCTTAGTTAGGTTCGATCCCTAAGCTAGCTGTAGAAAGGGGGTGGGGTAGGTTAACAATTCCGTTGTACTATTGGACTTGCCAAAGTACCTAACTACCATGGCTGACAATATAGCTTTCACATTATGCATTTCATTGGGTGTGGTAGTGGAACCCATGGTAACAATCGCAATCCAACCCTTCATTAGGATATATCTATAAAAGGTGTTGTAGAATCATGTGACATCCCATTCTATAGGTTCGTAGATCATTGTCTCTACCTTAGTCGACATATATTGTAGTATGGGATGGCTACAGAAGCTATTGAAGGGGCAGACTTGAGGCTCTCCTCTCATAATTATATGCCTGCGATGTTGATCGGCCCTCTGTAAGCAGTCCTAGAGCCAGATTCCCAACCATTTAGGATGAGCAACAGTCTCCTCTCATTAAACGAGAGATAAGGACAATTGGTTTGGCACACCTACTATATGCCCCCTTTCCTTGCAAGAGTTCATAGGGAATTCTAGTTCCTATGCACAATGTCCATTTGGGAGAATAGAACTATCTATGCCCAATGTAAGGGTGGGTGGGTGGAAATAGGGTGTCCACTGTTCATGGCAAATGCTAGATCCTATGCAGGGTGTCCATTCATGAGAATAGCCCTATAGCTACTAGGGAGTAGTGTTGTGACCTTCTCACACATTCACCCCATTGAAAATGGGGAGCCCTACTCTTGTAGTTGTTAGGTTTTGGCAGTTGAGTTGGAAGTTCAGAGCTTAAAAGGATTGAGGAGTGGTTAAATAATCAAGTTGTCGGGCTGCAAATCAAATTTGGAGTGTCCAGATTAAAGTCCCCCAGAATCAAGTTGCAGTGGGTTGAGCCTAAAATCCTAAGTTCATTAATATATTGGCTAGTAAACTAGTCCAAAATACATTATAAAGGCATATTTGATGCATAAGGGCCTTAAAATCCTTATAAAATTTTATTTTCCATTATCAAAATGCAAAATATCTATTTGAAAATCAAATTGTCCATATAAAAATGCCCAAAATCTAGATGGAAATGGAATTTCCCCACCAAAACTGCACTTTATCCCGATGGAAATAGAATTTCCCCTCCAAAAATGGTGACATTCGGATAGAAATAGAATTTCTCCGCTTAAAATCATGAAAATCCGCATGATGCATGAATTTCTCCACTTGAGGATGCATTTTTGATGAATAAATGAAGTGTTGGACTAGTTTGTCCAGATGACGGTCGAATTTCCCCCTCTGGCTGCTAAGGATATGGAACAGGGTGAATAGCCTAGATGCAAACTTATTTTCTCCTTGGACTTATACTTAGAAAATTTGAAGGCAATTACATTGCCCCGATAGATATGAATTTTCTCATTTGTCCCGATGAAGATGGTTTCTCATTTGTCCCGAAATTTTTTGAAGTCCAAAGTTAAGAATTCCCAATGGAGAATGAATTTCCCTTTGTCCAGATGAACATAGAAATTCCCCAAATCCTGATGGAGGTCGCTTTTCCAAATGAAAGCAATGAAGAAAAGCGGAAATTTTTGAAGTATGGGATTGAGTTGATCCCTATATGGACCGATTTTCCCCACTTGTGGGCAAGGAGAGAAGAATTTGGCTAATTATAAAATTGGGAATTGACCCCTATGGGGTTCGAATTTCCCCAATTGGGTGAATGAAAAATAACAATGGTCAATCCTTATGAAGTGTGAATTTCCCATTTTTCGGATAGTAAAAGGTGGACATAGGAAAATAAATGCAATTGTTATGTGCTTCGATTTTCCCCTTTCGAGGCTTAAAATTAAAATTAATTAAATAAAGGGAAAATAATTTATTTGTGGCTGAAAGAGTTTCTATGTGGCAAGTTTTCATCCCACATTGCTTGTGTAGGTGAAACTCCAACCGAAATCTACTTTAAAACAGCAAGCAATAGCCACATGAGAATACAAAGGATTCACTTAATGGTCAAAGGTGGCGAAGGTAAAAGCTAGAAGGCTGAAATTCGATCTAGGGGAGTGAGAAAGATGAATTAATTATTGCCATAGAATCTGATATGACTGATTGTAGATGCAAAATCTGAACTTTACCTCAGCCTCCAAGGAAGAAATTCATAAGGTGAGATGACAAAAAATAAGTGTATTCAGATTTTAATCTGAAATTTTTTCCATGAGGGCCTATTTTCATGAAAAATCCTTGAACTTTCTCATTCATCAAACAAGACCAAATCTGATTGCAGGGGTGTTGGCAAAGTAAACACTGAGTTTCAAGGTCATTTCAAGGCATCAAAGGGCTGAAAGAGTGTGTTCTCAGACCAAAGTCTGAAAATTCCTCAATATGGTGCAATTTATTTTGGGAAAATCATAAGAAATTCTCAAGCTCTTAAATCATTCCCAAGCTGATTCCAGATCAATTACAAGGCCAAAATCTGATTTTTAGGACTGATTCCAAGCATCAAAGGGGCTGAAGATGTAAGTTTTCAATCTAAGTCTGAAAATTCCTCCATGAGGTTCGATTTTTGTGAAAATTTACTGAGTTTATTCCTTGCCCTCAAGACTAATGGATCTTTATTGCAGACTTTTTGAAGTGTTTCGATGCCTATTCCAAGGTCAAGAGAGGTCTGAAACACATCTTTTCTTCAAACTAAAATCTGAAAACACCATAAACCAAGGCGATTTTGGAAAAAAAAAATCTCGTAGTTCATTAACTCACCAAACCATTAGAAGGGCTGTTGCTGGGTGTTCGGAAGGTATTTTTGTGTAAAAAATAACAAGATTGAAGGTTAAATTCATTCAGAGAGAGTAAGTTGCAGAGTTGTCTTCAGAAAATCTAAATTTGTCATTTTGGTAAAAATGGATTTTCTATCATGATTGGTTTGTATTTTAATTCATAATTCACATTGAAACCATCGATCGTGATTTGTCATAAATTTAATAAAGTTTTTGAATTGATTAAGTTTTTAACTTGTCTTCAGACTTACTACGGGCTGTTCTCATTAAAAATCAGAGTTCCTCCTTTAATAACAGGGTTTGATTTTAACATTTTTCAAGGCTAAGTTTGATGATTTTCATCGTCCTAAGACTCTAATCCAAATCCCTATTCCATTTGCATCCTCTTAAGGATAAATTTTCTATGTCATTAAAATAAATTCAAGGATCTAGAGGTCTTAAATTTATTCTTTTGTTTAAGTCCCTTAAAAACCATACTAACATCGAGCTTCATGCAGGGATATGGCAGAAGGTAAATGGATAGCAGTGAGGAAGGCATTACAAGCGAAGCTATCAAAGGGATCCTATCATAAGTAACTAATAATTTCCAAGTGGGGAAAGGGTGCAGATACAAACATGGAACACTTGGATATGAAGAGAATGAAGAAAAGAATGTTTGGAACAAGAGATCATGTAATGTCCCCATTTTCATGAGCATCAGAGTTTGAAAGATTGGCCTATTATTGTGACCCTCGTAGGCTAATTATTGTGGATAGAGGGTCTTCTAAGGCAGAGGTTTGGTTATTGGAGGTTCTTGTCTTCTCCAGAATTCAGTATATTCCAGTTTGGTCTTTATTCGGCTCATATTGGACTTCGTTTGGGCGAAGTTTAATATACTTACTACTTATAGTAAGTCAGGTGGTGATAGAGATGGACTCTTACTATTTTTAGTAATGCATTTGGATGCACAGTAGATACAATGGTTAACTCTCAGGTAAAGTCAGAATTGAGAAATAATGATTAATGATGGAGTTATAATATTAGAATTATTATTGAAGTTATGCTTTAATAATAATTAACTATTAAGTGCAACACAGGTGCATACCATTGATAAATTAAGTAGACTTTATTTAAAAGGGAATTTTAAATGTTTTAAAAGTATACTTTATAATAAGTGATAAAGTGTTATTTAAAAGGGAGATATAAGTGTTTAATAAAATATACTTTATATTTTAATGTGTGTATCAAAAGGAGGGGAATATAATTAAATGTTATATTTGAATTGCAACAAAAGCAAATGGTATCAAAGGCTAAGTAATTTTTAAGTTATGAAAAGTGTATTTGTGAAGATACAAATTGATTTCTCTTGGAGAATTATAAAAAGCCAAGACAACAGAAAATCCATTCATTCATGATTTGGTATTTGTTTTTGTTGTGTAGAGAAAGAATTGAAACAAGGGCTTCAGATATTGAGAGCTCGGAGAAATCAGAATTCTGCCAGGTCTATGCGCTTTCAATTGGTTGCAAGATACTGGTGAATTTGTTGTCCTCAATTTTGCATTCCCCAAAATTGGCGCAACCCTACGCAATTCTCAAATGATTGCTAGGAGTTTTTCTTTAAGGGTGTTGAGGTTTTGCAAGAAGCTATATTTGGCGGGATCAGTCATCCATTGGTCCTTTTCCATTCTACTTCTTATCAAGCGTCTAGTTTTTGTTTATTTGTCTTTTCTGGTCGACCGCCTAAAGTGTAAGATTATTTTGTATGAGTGATAGATTTTAAATTCTATCTTAAAATTTTGCGCCACTCTGCGAAGTTTTGCTTAGAAATTTTAATGATAGCGCGATTTTGAATTGAATCCGCATATCAAATCGTTAAAATTCTTAGACGCATACAAATATTTCAAGTTCTTTAGCGTTTAAAATAAATTCTAAAAAACGATTATTGCATATGCATATATTGTTTAAATAAGTTTTTTTTAAAACGATGCAGATAAAGTTGAGATTTATAAAAGGTCATCTAATTAGTAAATCTCGTAATTAATTGGTATATTTTATTATTATTTAATTAAAAACGACTTATTATTATTATTATTTAAATAATAATAATAATAATAATAACAGTAATATCAAATATTAAAATAGCTAATTATGATCTTTATTTATAATTAGTTTTATTATGATATTGTGTTTTTAAATAATAAAATATACCTTATTGATAAGGTGGGAGGCGCCGGAATTAGTAAATAGCATATGCTATGCGTCACTTAACTATTGTGTTCATATAACATATGTTATATCGCTCCATAAAGCCCGCGATAGGTAAAGTAAATGCATATTGCATATGCTATTTTATTTATTAAAAAGTGGCGTTTTATCCCGTGAACTGGCCGATAACAATCCAGCGATATTCTTTTAAAGTGATGTTATTCAATGCATACGTTAAACCGCCAATCTCATATCGCATATGCGTTATAATACATATGCTTTTCCATTGTTAAAGCCCGCAGTGATCATAGCTGTGACTTATCGGGCTTGCATAATATATGATTAAACGCATATGTTAAAACCGCTGGTTACATATTACATATCGCGGTAATGAAATTGCATATCGGCGTTTTAAAACATATGCTATATCATTCCGTAAAGCCCGCAGTCTTGATAACTAATAGTTATCAGGCTTGCATGATTTAATAAATCATCGCATATGTTATATATTATTTGCACAAACAAGGAGGTGCCGATAACTATTAAACGCTAGTTTCACTTAAAACATATAATATGTGTGTTTTTAATTAGCATTTGAAACATGCGGTGATCTGTGTTAAGTTGTGATATCATTTAAACTTATAAATTCCATGAAAGCTGCGGTAATGAAATTGCATATGCATTAGCATATGCGTTGAAATACATGTGCTAATGTATATGTAATTTCGTTTTAAAAGAAAACTACAGATAGCTGTGAGTTATCGGTTATGTTTAAACTGCTGTTCATCATCCATAAACATAACTTGTTCCTCCACAGCATGCTACAGTTCGTTAATGAGCAGCTTTTAAAGGCTTTTTATGTGGAGAACTGACTGTAGTGTCTTTGTAAAGCCTTGGACTTCTTCTTTTCCAAGGAAATGGTCTTTGAAACTGCAGTTGGATGAATGATTTTTCCCTCTCAATAGCAATTTCGAAATTCTTGCTTTGATGAAGTCTTGTTTCTCTACAAGAGGTGGAAGGCATGCCATGATCATAGGCCATGTTCTTGAAGAGTTCTTCATGTTTTCTTGCTGTTTGCATGCTATTTTTGTTGCATGATGAACATTTGTCCATCCCTAATGCAAGACCAACCATGTTAGCTTTGGTTTTGACAAGTTTTTGTCACTTCTGGAGTCTATATAACCTTGCAAAATTCCTCTAAACGGCAATTTCGAATTTCATCTCTTCTCTCAAGTTTTGCTTTGAAGAGGAATTTGCTCTTTCTTTTTTGCATCCAAGGAAGGTAATTAGGTCTTTTCTTTTCTTGTTTGTTTTCTTTTTGTTTTATTTGTAAATACTTTCTTCTTCTCTCTCATCATCTCTGAAAGTTGCATATAAGAATGTTAGCTACTCTTATATGCAGTCCGGATTAAAAACCCCGTTCCTATGAAGATCTTCTTGAAGGATGTATCATAAAAGGAGAAAGTGCATAATGCTGTCCACCATGCAATCAGCCCACAAATTTCCACCTTTTTGAAGAAGATGTAAAGTTTGCACATACCATCATGCTTTGAAAATTAGAAAGTGCTGTCCGCATATGCAATCCATCATGTTTCAGAACATGAACATTATATCCCTTGTCTTATCCTTCCAAAAGTGCATAAATCCCATGAAATCCCACTTCTATGCATATTTTTCCACTTTCACAAGGAGCTCACCTTTCCATTCATTTTTGCATAAAAATGGATTTCTTTCTTCTTAATGATGAAATTCTTTGTTTTTGGAATTTCTATGTTACAGTCACAGCTGCCGCAATTCTAGCCATGTCGGAGAAAGGATCTTCATCACCAAAGAATAAAGGGAAGAAAAAGATGAAATACCAGTATGATAAATATCAAAGCTCCGTCATGATGTCTTAGCTTACATCCTATGTAGAAGAGATTCGTGACACGGAGATTGGGCATTTGAACATGGAGGAGTTTCTAGAAAGGGTGAAAACATCCACCAAGCATGACATGATCAGCATTCGTGAAAGCTATATTCATCATGTTGCTACTTTTCCAACAGCTGTAATAGAACCTGAATTTGTGATGGCGTGTGCAAGGAATTTTGATCCTACTTCTAGACCGATCAAAGATCACGACGCAAAGGTGGTGATTAGTCTCGATCCTGATACTATAGATCGAGTGTTTAAAGTACAGGTTGCCCCTGTTGTCATGGATCTAACAAATGAGAAGTCTATTGAAAAATGGGAGAATGGTAAAATGGCTTACCTAAAGTTCATGAATGATAATTGGTTGATTACTAAAAGACCAAATGTGGCCCGATGGCTGAAAGGCATGCGTAGATCTAAGTTCAAGGAGGAAGTTCGTGATCTTATCACCTTGCTAAGTCGTGTAGGGGGTTTGAAAGAATCTAATCTTTTCGAACCCTGGATGTACAAGTACTTCTCCTTGATCCTCAAGTCAAGGCAACGATTATTTTGGGGAGAGTTGATCAGCAATTCCATTTGTGGGCAGCTAGTGCAAGTGCCTAATACATGCACTTTCTATATGAATTCTTATCTCATCTACATTGCTGCTGCTCTGGGATCTTTCTCAGGTTTATATACTAAAGGAGATCGGATGCAATTGCATGTGTGGGAGTATTATGATCAGCTGCCTTTGAAGTCAAGCCGCATTCACTTCAGAAGAGTGCAAGATGCATTTTTTGGACACTACCGGTGCCTGTTTGATAAGGAGCTTCCGAACAGAAGGGTTTCAGATGAGGCATGGAGCAAGGTCAGCGAGTATGGATGCATCTTCTTACAATTTCCAAACTTCACCTATCTCAGGGTGGGGTATTTCCGGGAAGAGCCATATACCTTTCCTAGGTATCCCACAGATAAGCTTAATTTCATGGAATTGGCCCGCCAGCTTATGTCTGCGCAAACACATCAGTCTTCTCTACATAGACTAGGTGTGGGTATCTCTTCATGCAATCCTTTGAGGATCGGAGGATATTCACTCGACACTATGCCTAACGCGAAGTCGATGGAGTTCGAGCTTCAGGAGGTTAACTTGAAGAGGTTTATGGCACAAAGTTCATTTCACTGGAGAGGGATGAATGATAAGATCCAGAGGCAGTTTACTCACATTCATCGCCTTGAGAATATATGGATTGATCTCCGTACAGAATCAGATATTGCCAAGATGGATTATTGCCGCCTTAAAATCAGGCAGATAATTGATTTTCGCCTTGCTCAGATCTCTGAAGAAGTTGGGGATGATGATGATATTTTGGATCCAGAATATTGAAAGTATCGTCTGAAGAACTTACCCATTGTAACTCCATGTTGGTCTGTGAAAGAAAGCATGTCCATCTGGGATACGTTTCAAAGTATCTTGGCTAACACCAACATCTGGCTAAAGAAAAGAGGTTTGAAAAGCATCAAGATTAAGCCTGGCCGAGACTTCAACCTTGCTGGTCCATTAGGTGCGAAATTAGAAATCAGAGGTAAAGGCAAAGGTGAATCATCTTCGTCGGATTTTCCAGTGGTCCAGAAGTTGGCTATCAAGGGAGGTAAGCTTGTACCTAAATCTTCTACTCCACATGCAAAAAAAAGTCCTGAGATGATCAATCTTTCAAATAGTGAGGAAGATTTTCAAGTGTCAATTACTCCTGAGGTGTTGTAGTCACAGGAAGCAGTTGACATGCAAGCTGTGCACGAGTCCGCTCCAGAGATGGACGAGCCTTCCACATCTCCTCTTGACACAGATGTAGATTCATTCACGACACATCTACCTCTTACACATGCTACAACCATTGTACCAGCCACGCCTATTTCTTCTGTCGCACCAACACAGAAAGTGGACTTGTCTCGGGTTTTTGATGAACTTCATGGGGATTTGCCCCGACTTGATACATTCATGGCTAATGATAATCTGGCATCACAGATTGAGTTATTCATTGAGGGAAAGGTACAAGGAGAATCAGTTTTGGCGGCGACACCAGCGGAGTCACTCACATGTGTACCTTCTTCTCAAAAAGAATTGGTGACTGATATGGTTTCAACTGATAGTGCTATCTCATCTTTTGTTCTACCTCCTTGGTTGGGTGTCATTACCCAAAAAAGGAAAAAGCTTGAAGTACCATTGGAAGAGGAAGAACTTGCTCTTAAAACCAAACCTCGAGCTTTGAAAGTCAAGAAGGCAAAGATGGTTTCCAAAACTATGGTTGATGATCAGAATATCAAGTATGCTGAGGTTGTTGAGCCTGTTTCAGACAAGTCCTTTGATCAATGTAAGGGCACGGATTACAAGATTACCAGGGTAGAACTTGGAAAACAATCATTTGTAGGTTGTCAGATAGATTTTCGTGATGCACTCAAACACTTCACCCAGAGATCTGAAAAACTTTGGCAAAAGAAACATATGCTGAAGGCGGAAAACATTCGTCTGCGTAAAGCACTTGAGAAGAGTTCTTCTCTTCAAAATGTACAAGTGTTTTCAGAGGATACTCAACAACATATTGATTGTTTGGAGAGGAAAACCAAGGTAATGAATGAGTGGGGCAGCCAGCTTGAGGTTCA
>MU227720.1:571944-583805 GCA_018584345.1 Thuja plicata | reverse complement strand
CAAAGGGGCGGGGGGGTGGGGTGGAGGGAGGGTTGACCAGGGATGTCATAGAGGGTGACAGTGTGGGAGAAGAGGGAGTTGGAATCCAGGTCGGTGGGGGTGGTGGAGGGATGGGGGAAGAGTGTGCGCCAGAAAAGCTTCGGGGAAGCCCGAAGGGACGAGTTGAGAGATCTGCACTGCTCAAGGTAGAAGAGACGCTTCTTCCGCCAGAGAAGACTGCAGTAGGAGAGCTTGATCGCGGGGAAGGAGGGGTCAAGAGTAGTGAAGGCAAGACGAACAAGGCAGTGGAGAGACTTGCAATCCTGGTCAAACCAGCGGTTCTGGGGGCAGGAGTTGGGACGGGGTGAGCAGGTAGCTAGCGGTGTGGAAAAGAGAGCGTGGCGGAGTCAAGGATCGCAGTAGAGATGTGGCTGAAGAGAGTGGAAGCTCCTGAAGACTCAGTGGGGGTAGGCACGAGAAAGAATGTTTGAGGTGGGCGAGGAAGAGGTCACGGGCGACGTCAAGGAAAGAAAAAGTGGTGCTCGAGGGAGAGGGAGGGGCAAGGCGGGGACGGAGAGGGGAAGGCGGAGGGGGGACGNGACGAGGGGGGAGGGGGAGAAGCAAGGATGGAGAAGCAGAGGAGGGAATGGTCAGCCAAAGGGAGGCGGGCGATGGTGAAGCGACTGATGGAAGGAATAAAGGTGGAGCTGGCAAGGATGTAATCTACAACACTAGCACCCCCACAATGGGGACAGCAGGTAAAGGCGCCAGAGCCGAGGAAGCAAGGAAGACCGTTAAGATCCACAATAGCAGAAGACTCAGAGATGGAGGTGTCTGCCGTAACGGGTCAAGGGACCATCAACATCGTCAAAGGAACGCTGAAGAGTAGTAACATCACTATCATACTTAGAAATGCATAAAGAGTCTGTACGTCTGTCATGGAAAGGAGCCTGAAGATCCATGGTGCGGGCATTGAAGTCGCCCAGAATAACCAACTCCCCTAACGCACAGAATCTGTCAACACAGTCAGTAAGATCATAATACGGATCCCCCTCAGAACTATGTACAGCATACGGAGAAGTAGCCGGAGGGAAGTAACATAAAGCAATGAAAAGATCTCTGTCAAATCTGCCCCTGATGCGGACCCACATGAATCTAGCAAGACTGTCTATATGCATAATGGTCGTCAACTAGGCCAGAGAGTCCCGAATAAGGCAAGCGACCCCACCCGAACCTTTGACACCTCCAGAAAATCTGACCTCATCCCGATGCGTAGAAAACCACTTATAACCCAGGATCCCGAGAAGAGGACGAGTCGGGCTCTCATGAGTCTCAGTAACAAGAATAATATCAGCAGTACCGACGACCTCCAAGAGGAGACCGGGTAACGACCAAAGGATGCCATTACCGTTCCAGCAGTGAATAGTCAAAGAGTCTCTTGTCACCCACGTCACCTTCTTGGCCCGCAAACGTCATTTAGACTGAGGGGCTGTCTTGGGGACCCAACCCACGGGGGGCTGTCCCTAATAACTGCTTTGAGGTTCCGTATGACAGCCCATTTACCATCTAGCCGGGCAGCATTAACAAGAGATCGAGCATGTTTTAGTTCAGCAACCTGTGATTTTGTAAGATCCTCATCAAGATAGATTTTTGTTGGCAGCGGGAAGAGTTTTCTACGAGCCCTAAGGGCTTGCAACCTGTCTGAGACACATAGAAATCTGATGAACAATGTAGAATCATTCCCGATCCAAGCCTTGTCAATGCAAATATCGGGTAGCCCAAGCTGGTCACGAAGGAGGGCATAAGCCTTTTCCACAGGATCGATGGTATCAGAAGGAAAACCCCGAACCTTGAGATTGAGCTCTCTTGCACGTCAAGCGCTTTCATCCAAAATTTTGGACAGCACAAGTTCTTCAACCCCTGCTAATGGAAGTTGTTGTTGCCTTTTATCATTGTTGCAGATATCAGCCCATGATTTTAGCTGTGACTCAGTATTATTTTTCAATGCGTTATGCCAATTGAGAAGTTCATCTTGCATCACCTTAATGTCTTTGATTTCTGCAACATGATCAATGTTTTCGTCTAAGTGACGTTTGATGCTCGAGGCTTCAGCCATAAATGTAGACATTTGAAGCTCAAGAGCTGAATGTTTCCGGGTAAGAATGCCGACTTCCTCCTTGAGTCTCGAGTTCTTTGTTTCAATAGTAGAAAGTCTGTCCAAGAGTTCCTGAAAAGCATCCTCAGACATCCTCCGTTGGTATTTCAGCATCGTGGTGGGCATTTCCGTTGCCATGGGTTTTGACATGAGCCTACGGAGGCAGGAAGAGCAGTCAGCAGGTTGCACGATAGGAGGGAGAGAAACCACACACAGACCACCGATGGAGGAGGCAACTAAACATACCCGGGAAGGAAAGCGCGCGGGGCAAAGAAATGGCGTAGGCGTGTGACACAAAAACGATGCGGGCGTGAAGTATACAACATCCAGACACAGAAGAACAAGCCACCACACCAGAGAGGAACCCATGCAAACAGCGGTCGCCACAGTCAAAGCTAGTTGAAGGAGCCAACAGGCAGGGACAAGGAGGAAATGCGCGCAGCCAAGGAACGACGCGGTCCGATGCACGGGAGGCAGCGTAGGGCAACAGAGGAGGCAATAAAGGATGCGTTGGGCGACACAGACGGGAACGAAGGAAGTGCCGCCAACAGTGGAACAAGAACTTAGCAGAGGCCGCGTTGGCCGAAGCCCATCGCAAGCATCGCGGGCAACATCGCGGGCATCATGGGCAGGCATGGCGGGCATCATTGCGGGCGGGCATCATCGCGGGCATCATTGATTTATGGATTTATGGAATTATAATTTTATCAACTTGGGGTCTTCACAACAAGGAAGGACTTTGATTCATTCCAAAAAATCCATACTTATAGGGGGAAGAGATAGAGACATAGGATAGACATTAAGGACTATTGGGCAAATCTAGTGGACAAATATGCTATAAGGAGAAAGTCATTGTCTGCGACGTTAGTTGATTTCATGAGGAAGTTTAGTATTTTCTCTATTCCTAATCATCTTAGAGACGATGGAAATCATATTCATCCTCATTATGAACATGAAAAGGACAAGCCAATTGAGCCACTCAATTGGTCACAAAGACAAGAGCTTACATAATTGGGCATCTTGATAAGAGAAGAGATGGATAAATCAAGAGCATGGATTGATAAGAAGATAAGCAAGTTAAGGAAACAATGTGTTGCCTTCACTCATGTAAGGATGCAAAATGAGGAGTCTTCCTCAAATGGAGATGAAAGAACCATCACTACTTTAGGACTACATAATGAGGATGGAGGGAAAACTTCAAAGAGAAAAAGACAATGTGGTAGAGGCAACAAAAGCAGCAAGTGATAGAAATATTAGTAACGGATCTGGAAGCAAAAGCCATACGTCTACCACACCTAATCCCACTACCAATTCTTCATCAGTAAGGGAAGTAGAAGCGCAAAATATGGATCATGATTCAAAACAGGGTAGAGATATAGAGATTCTATTTCAGGAGAGTCGGGAGGTAGCTTCATCCACACAGTCAATACAATAGGGAACAGAGATATTGTCTGCATCTCCTACTATGCAGCTGGTAGTTGATTTGGGACATGATATGAGACTGCCTAGTCTCAAGGCTCAAGAGATGGTTGATGAGATAATTTCAGCATTGAAGGGCTTAACAAAGATGAGAAAATGGAACATGGTATGGATTTATCCACAGTTTCTGAGTGGTTGACAAATAGTATGAAGAAAAGAAGAAAAGTAAAGGAAGTAATCCCTATGGATTTCATTGATACATTTTTGAACATGATTGGCACAGTGAAAGAACCTAAACTAGAAAAGAAAATTCATAAGAATACTAGAGATGAGTTACGATCTCGCACTTTGCATATGGGTGTCCCATTTGGTGACAAGACTAAAGATGAGATTACTCCAAATGATTACCACATCTCTTCATTCGACATTGGGCCAATAACTAAAAAGAAAGAATTTCAGGAATTGAGGGATACTACAGATGAAACTGAGGAAAGAATGGATAAGTTGAAAAAGGAAAAGGATGAGCTACAATTAGAGAATATGATGATGAAGGAGTTTATAACCAAGCATATGAATCCATCAGGACATAAGTGTGTTGCACTTGTTCCATATGTTCCCACTTCTCAGGATACTTATGATGTGATATAGAACATCTATCAGGAAGTAAAGGAATTGACAAGTGATATCAAGAAACAAGCAGAGGCTTTCCTTACTGGCATAGCTCAAGCATACGAGACGACCATAGTATTGATGGATAAGGTGCAAGGATTAGAGGAGACATAGAAGGAATTTCAGCCCATAGAAGACAAGATGATTCCTCGTCTCAAGGCATTGAAGAATGTCATTGCATCAATCCTAACTCAAGGAGGAGTAATTGATACAGGCAGTGTATATGACTTTGGTCATTGGTATCTTTCATTGTCCATGAGGATGTCTACTTATGAGCATGCACAATCAGATTGTCAAATTGTTGAAGGTATCACATTGTCGAAATGTTGAAGGTCCAATCTTGATAATACGATTGAAGATCCTTGTTTTAATCCAGGAATTGCTTGGTCTTGACATAGATGCTACCAGTGAGTTAGATTTGGATGAGTTGAAAGAAAAGATCGAACGAGTCTACTTCAAGGACATGGACTCTCTTGAGAAGAATCGATTGAATGGATTTCTCACTTATAAATTCCATAAATGATTTGCAGAGGCATACTTCAGATTGGGATAGCACATTGGATACTTGCATGGAGAGGTTGGAAGTTATTGTATTACAGCATCGCAACCTTCCTAGTATTGCCATGGATGAACTTAGTGTGATTTTAGTCAAGTTCATTGAGTTTCCTAGAAGGGAGAAGGAAAAGGGAGTGCATATCTTTGATGATGGGTTGTACGATGACGAGGCGGCTTCCTTGTTTCTTATTGGTCCTCAAGTCATTAAATTTTTTCAATGGCTCGTTTTGTGGTGCTTCTTTCTCATTGGCTATTTAATTAAGGACAATTAAATAATGGATTAATTATTTATTTTGGAGAAATAAATGAATAATTTATTATTTAATTAGGAGAATTAAATAATATATTGAATTGGGGAGATTATGTATTTAATTTGGAAAGTTAAATATTATTTATGAATTTATTATTTATTTAATTAGGAAAATTAAATAAATAATTGTGAGTTAAATTATTAAGTTATATCTTTAATTTAACTTAATGTATCGGGCTATTGTATTTATAAATACAATAAAATAAATCAAAAACTAAATGGCTGGGCCCTCTCCTAAAGGTTAGACGTTTGATATAGGGTTGGGCCCTATTCAAACATATAAGATTAAAACACCTTGCAATATAAAACGTGTGTACTACCCTATACTTTTTGGCGCCAAATGTTTTTATAAATAAAAGAGGGTTGACTGCATTGGAAAAACTCCCTCACGCCATGTATATATAAGACTTCATTTCAACATATAATAATGCATGGGAAATCATTCTAACGCAGCGAATACATATGCGATCCGATGTACATCCGAAATATTCAAGGAAGTCTTTGAAAGTTATAGCATTGTTGTTGAAGTTGACATCATTACCATTCCAGTGAACTTGCATTCATGGCAATAAAATGTGAATACACACTCACAGCAATCTGAGATGAGAATAAGTCTGATTCAGTCACAAGAATTAGATACAAGCAGTGATATGATTCAAACAATCAGATATACATATACAGCGATCAGATCTAGGCACACATCTGATTGGAGATCTAATCTTGCAGTCTGATCTAAGCAAGAATTAGTGAATACATTCTGAGATAAAGGTGCTTCAGTTGGCGTCATCTCCATCAGTAATCTGCTCCTTACCTTCTGAGATTGGCGATATTAATTGTATTGTTTGATTTGCTTCATTGATCGGGGATCTTCAACAAATCAAAGGTTCATGAGGTTTGTACTTGAAATTTGAAAGACAATAATAGATTATCAAATGCATGTTGGGTTTTTCACCTCCACAAGGGAGGTTTTCCCAGGGTATTTTTGGTGACATGTGCTCTTCAGTTTTAGATCATTAGTTGTGTTGAACTGTTTAACTTCATATGCATGATTTACTTATTCTTGATCTGATTATTAGTAACAGTTTTCAGCTCTGTCATTTGCTATAAGTTTACTTAGATCTGATCCAAAATTTTACACTAATTAGGGTTTTTTATGGATTAATTTAGGTCAATGAATCTATCTTAATCTTGATCATTCTTTGTAATTGGGGCTCCTATATAAACCCCACTCCTCTCATATGTAAGGAAAATTGTTAGAGAATTGTTGCTAATATACTGCCAAACTTGCGCTACTATTTATTATTGTGTTTTGCATGGTGAATACTTGTGATCTTATTTGGAGTATTGCATGGTGGTCTACATTCCTCACTTAGAATAGATTTCATTTCAAGCATCTAATTAGAATTTGCTTTCAGTAGTTTAGTGGGATAAGAGTAATTGTGAATGCATCCTTGTTTGGCTTGATCATAGATCAAACCACAAGCTCCTTACTGATTGTAAGTCTTGCCTTGTGTCGTCAAATGGCATTATTATAAACTTAACTTCAATCCTTTCTCTTTGATTTGCATCCATAGAAGGGATTAAGGAAATGGTATTGATTTGAACATCATTTAAACACACCTTAGAAGATTACACTACGTGAGCGGAGTTGATGACAAGACTACATATAGTAGAATCCAAGGATATTCACTCTGTCTTGCACCCTTAGTTAGAAATAGCTTAGATTCGTAGGTTTAAATTCACTGCATTTTCTTTCATAAGATGGAAGTCATTATATTTTATTGCACATTGTGTAGCCATATCATCCAAAGTTAAATTGACAAAATCCTAGTGAACTAGCGCAAGTCCCCTTTGTGATAACCAACAAATCACATTATTTTCACTGAGTGAGTATGCACCATTAAATAGGAACCTTGGACTCAACTTTACAATCTTTTATTGCAATCTTTAGCATAAGCGGTGTCTTTATTCAAGAGAGGATTCAATATTCAGTGTTTCATCCTAAAACATTGAGTGTTCTATCATGTATAATGTAAGGGTATAAAACTCACATCAATAGGTAACTCTATATCCATCTCGCCCTCCTTAAAACTTAGGATGAATAACGTTTAGTACTTGGTGAAATATAGTCAATAAGTTATGCGAGGCATATGTTCGTAACACTCCATCCATGTTTACCAATAGTGATTCTTGATTGAGTCCAACACTTTCCTTTCATGCAGATGAACATACGTATCCCTACCTGTCAGTAAAGAGATCCCTACTATAGATAGGCAGGTGGGCCCTAGGGCCTACTCCTGCCTCTAGGTGTGAGAATGAGAAAGGTTAGAACTATGACCCAAGTTTGTCTTGACCTTTCCAATAGTGGGCAACTAAAATTTCGCCCGCCCCCTTGCATGAGCCTTGTGAATGAAGGAACTAGGTGCATTTTGGTAGCTCAAAGTGTATGTATATGTGTGTCTATGAATTTTTTTGGATACTTATGAAATATGAGGCAACCATGTACCATCTAACATTAATGTGAGTTTACTTCCCACAATTGAAAGATTTATGTGATAAACAAGATATTTAACACAATTTGACAAACCTATACACTATACAAGAAACTAGGGTAGTTGAAATGAAAAACAAGACTAGCAAGGAGATGGTATGGTGCATGGTGCAAAAGAAAAGTCTATCATATAGTTAATCAAGAAAAACTATGAATACATTCATATATCTTCTCAACACAAGTCGATGCAAAGCCTTGCAACATATCACCCAGAACAACCTGGTCAACTAATAAAACTAATGTAACTACTCTACATGATTTTTGTTTAGACACATACACTTTGGTTTATAATAGGAATAACACTAAACTAGACTCCATGGGTACCAAACATTTTTTTGTTGGCAATAGTAACCAATCAAAGTCATATAGACTTGTAAATGTTTCTACTAATAAAGTAATTATTAGTCAAGATGTTGATGTTAAGGAAACAAAGCCAATCAATATATGGCATATAGACTCATTAATGTTTCTACTAAAAAAGTAATTATTAGTCAACATGCTGATGTGAAACAATTATTAGTAATTCTTTTTTAGTGTTCAAGGAGTAAAAGAATAATCAAAGGCTAGTGTTGTGGTCTTGTTGCAAGATGAATCCATTAATTCATTTGTAGCCAAGTGCATTAGACTTTGGCTAATGCTTCACCATCGAAATGTTAGAGAGATCACATTCTAAAAAATGCTTTTCCAACATAAGGTTTAAGATAGATCACGACTGAGGTTTTCCCCATATGGGCTAGCGTGCATCAGACGACTAACTGGTATTATTCCACTTCATAAATTATGCTCAGGAATCAAATTCGTTAATTAGATGGACAACTTCAACTTGTGAGTTTAGAATAACGGTATATCCATTTTGCTCTTCCATTAGATATTTCTTAGGTGCCTAACCTATGTGAGGATTCAAAATTACAAGGATAACCTAATTGGTAGTTGCCATGAAGTTTGAGGATGATGCCTTGGTCGAAAATCATACCTAGGATTTTGTGGAGTTTCCTCATAATGATCAAGCCATAAGATGTACATGGATTTATAAGGACAATTACATAACTAACTCTACTCCAAGTGAGTATAAATCTAATTTTCTTTAAAAAACATATTCACAACAAAACGAGAGAGGCTAAGGAAACTTTTTACTATAGAATTAAAATGATCATATTTTACTTCTCTCCATAATAGCTCGATTTGGTTTGAAGGTGTATAAGGTCGATGTAAAGAGTGTCATCTTGAAGAGAGATTTGGATGAGGAGGTTTACATGGTGTAACCAATGGGTTTCTAGGTACCTGATCATCATTATCTACTTTCAAGGTTCATAAATTCTATGTATGTGCTTCAGTACGCTCCATGAGGTTGGTTATAAATATTAACCAACTAATCTAAATTTTTAAATTCGTAACAAGAGTTTCTAATTTGAACCAATATGTCAAAGGCAATGTTGATGACATTGTTATACTCATTGTATATGTTGATGATCTTGTCACCATACGTCACTAGGCCTTTTCACTTCAATCAATCAAATCAAAATTGTGTTTCAACTTTTGACATGACTAATCTATGCCTCCAAACAATATTGGTTAGATGCTAAATTTTGGCAACATGATCATGATCATCTCATTTTCATGTCTCCTAAGGAGGGGTTGGCTGAAGTTGTCAATCAATGATGATTCATATTCAGTCAATGACTAATATTGCCCATCTTTCTTGATTTTTATAAAAACCAAAGGTCACTTGTTAGATATTAGTAAAGAAAGTTTCACAATTTGTTAAAATGTTCTCTTGATTTTAGCTTACTAAAACAAAGGACTACAAATTTTATATTGACATTATATAAACTCTCATTACCCAAGATCGTGGAATACTAATTAGTCGTCAACCTTGAGCAGTTTTTCCTAAGCTTTGAAATTATTTTGTAGCAAAGTAAACTTCATCACATTATGGATTTATCTTCCATCCGATTAAAAATACAAAGTATTTACATTGCCAGTTGTCAAGCAAGTTTGATACACTAAATTTTGGTTCATATTTACCTCCCGCAATAATCGCCTATTCTAGTTAACTATGAGAATCAAAGTGTATTTAACTTGGTGAAAGATCCAATGTATCATACTCATATGAAACTCATAGACAGTAATTATCACTAAATTTGGCAATTTGTTCACCTAATGATTAAACCACTTGGTCCCATATTTAGCCATTACAGAGATATTAAAATAATAAATGTTTTATGTAAATATACTAATGGTTGTTTAAGTAATAATGTTTTTTATTAAATAAGAAGGAAATTCAGAAAGGGCCCTAATCCCTTTTACAAGAAAAAGATGAAACATTCAACCAAGCAAAACACCAAACAGAAGCAACAAAACAAGAAAACAACTAGAAGCAAGGCATACCAAAAACTCACAGAAGTACTCCCCTTACTTACCCAAATACACACAACACAACAGAGAAATAAATAAGAAAATTGATATAAAAGAAATACTTTCTTTTTATTATCTTCAATGTATTAACACTACAACACTCATATGCACAATTAGAACCCCCTAGTAACCCCATTTGTCTTCTTTATATTGGGCAGTTTAACCGGCCTAGAAGGTTCTGGAAAATGTAGCCACCTCTTCTTTGAGGCCGACCACCATTATATTATTTTTCCCTACATTGGAATATGGTGAGAATATGCCCAAAATGAGAGTTGGCACTCATTAGAGTATTTCAAGAAATTTTTATTTTTTCTTCCTAAAGCAACGCAACTTTCGGAGGCCATATCTTTTAATCCAACTGTTGGATTTTCAATTATCATACATCACCAAAAAGCTCGCAAAGAGATCTACAACTATCTTCCAACAAATTTGTCAGACCTCACTTCTTCAACTCAATCAGAGGCTTCTAAGGCCCTCAAAAATGCATTTGAAGTTTTTTTTGAAGAAATTTCCCCAAAAAAATGAGTATTTCTCTAATGTCCCCATTTTCAGCAGGGTCATTGAATGGATTGTGCCAGGTCATTATTGCGATCCTCCTGGTCTACCGAGGTGTTTAGAGGGTCATTGGTGTGAACTTACAATTTATAGTAAGTCAATGGATAGTTCCGATGACCTCAGATGAGTTAGAGGAGTGAATGATGCTCTCAGTTTTCTTTTTTGGCTTCCGGTTTGGGCTCCAAGAATCTTGGTGAGAGCATCTATTTTTAGTAAGTCACCCCGTCAAGTTCGTTCATCATCTTTTATCATCAGAATCACTCCAGTGCAGATAGATTTCGATTCCGATGCTTCTTCAGTTGTTTTCGCAAGACGGGTGAATTATTATTATTATTACTTAATTAAATTTGCTAAGGTTGCCATTATTGTTGGTATTATATGTTGGGCACCTTAGTGTTATAGCTCGTCGGAATCGGGGATGAAAAGTTTTAAATCTTGGGCACAAGAAACAGGGACCTTGCGTGTCATAATTTCATCATATTGATGAAAAGGTCATTTTTGGAGCCAAATGAGTTAATAAATTATATTACTTAATATGTGCCTAAGTATAAAAGTGCTTCAAGTGAGAAGTGTGTGAGAGAAGACACTTTTTAATTATAAAAGCAATAGGCAAGGCATTCATTCATCATCGATTGAATATATTATATTTTGTTTGTTTTCTCTGAGGAGAAGTTCTGAGTTGTAAATCAAATCCCTTCCCGAGGTATAAGGGTTTGATACTGAATCCATTCGGCATCTGAAAGACTGATTCTTCTGGAACCATTTCTTCAATTGGTTGTTGAAGTATAACCAATTTTGCTTCCTTCGTATTGTTTGCCTGTGACTCGAGGGAGTTTTTCATTCTGAGATCTGAATTTATTTGTTGAACTGGGGCCTGCAGAAGAGGTCAATTTATATTCTTGGAGGGTGGAATTGTTTCAGAAATTTGAAATCAAGAAGTTGTGTTGGTGAATTCGTATGGGAGTGTTTGTGGCTGAGCGTTGTGGATGATTTGTGACAAGGTGGATTTAAAGTGTTGGCTGTACATTAGAGTTTGAGGAAGCGCCAGTGTTCTATCAAAACGTGGCATCATTATTGCTAGTGTATGCCGTGGGAGTTAGTGGTTTCAGTTTTGTATGGGATCATTGTGCTGGTCTATCAATACTTCAGCCGCTTAGCATTCAGAAAATCAGAGACAGCTGGCGTGGGGTTTGGTGTATGGTCGTGGCACAGCACAAAGGCATTAACAATATCAACGCTTTAATGGTATGTTA
>MU227720.1:493625-564226 GCA_018584345.1 Thuja plicata | reverse complement strand
AAAGGCAAGGGTGAATCATCTTCGTCAGATTTTCCAGTGATCCAGAAGTTGGCTATTAAAGGAGGTAAGCTTGTACCTAAATCTTCTACTCCACATGCAACGAAAAGTCCTGAGATGATCAACCTTTTAGATAGTGAGGAAGATTTGCAAGTGTCAGTTACTCCTGAGCCGTTACAGTCACAGGAAGCAGTTGAGATGCAAGGTGTGCACGAGTCCGCTCCGGAGATGGACGAGCCTTCCACGTCTCCTCTTGACACAGATGTAGATTCATTCACGGCACATCTACCTCTTACACATGCCACAACCATTGTGCCAGCCACGCCTATTTCTTCTGTCGCCCCAGCACAGAGAGAGGACTTGTCCCGGGTTTTTGAGGAACTTCATGGGGATTTGCCTAGACTTGATACACTCATGGCTAACAATAATCTGGCATCACAGATTGAGTTGTTCATTGAGAGGAAAGTACAAGGAGAATCAATCTTGGTGGCTACACCAGTGGAGGCAATCGCATGTGTACCTTCTTCTCAAAAAGAATTGGTGACTGATATGGTTCCAACTGATGGTGCTATCTCATCTTTTGTTCTACCTCCTTGGTTGGGTGTCATTACCCAAAAAAGGAAAAAGCTTGAAGTACCATTGGAAGAGGAAGAACTTGCTCCTAAGAGCAAACCTTGAGCTTTGAGAATCAAGAAGGCTAAGATGGTTTCCAAAACTATGGTTGATGATCAGAATGTCAAATATGATGAGGTTGTTGAGCCTGTTTCAGACAAGTCCTTTGATCAATGTAAGGGCACGGATTATAAGATTACCAGGGTAGAACTTGGTAAGCAATCATTTGTAAGTTGTCAGATGGATGTTCGTGATGCACTCGAACACTTCACCAAGAGATATAATAAACTTTGGCAAAAGAAACATATGCTGAAGGAGGAAAACATTTGTCTGCGTGAAGCACTTGAGAAGAGTTCTTCTCTTCAAAATGCAAAACTGTTTTCAGAGGACACCCAGCGACATTGATTGTTTGGAGAGGAAAACCAAGGTAATGAATGAGTGGGGCAGCCAGCTTGAGGTTGAGGGTGTGATGGTCATTAGGGATGCACATCGCATTTTTAGAAACACCAAGAAGACAACTGATCGTCTACAAGAAGTTATTGGATCTTTGGAGCAGCAACTAAAAACTTTAAGTGAAGACTTAGAGGTATGGGTAAAAATGGCAAAAATTGATCTTGATGTGTTGTGCACCTACGAAATAATCTCTTCAAAAGAGATGTATTTCGAGTTTTTGGATCAACTGATAAACAAAGAGCAAGTCTTGACGAAATTGATAGCAGATGTTCATGGGGCTGTCCAAGTATGTGTTGAGCATAGGGGGAACATACTCAGAGCTTTTGACAGCTTGGCATACAAGTTGGTGACAGATGACGGAGAACTGATTGGTGAGGAGCCAGCCTTAGCAGGATTTGCTCGGATAATTCATCAGGAAATGGAGGATAGCACTTTCAATTGTAGTGCTATGGATAAACTGGCAAGATTCAGATTTGCTCTGAGTCAATTACAGAAACATTTGGGTGGATGCAATGGTGCGATCTCCAAAGCGGCAAGTGTTGCGCATAAAACCGTGAACATAGCTCAACACACGGGAGCACCTGACCCAACCATTGTTCATAAGTATATCTACAATCACCCTTGGGTTCTGAGTTTGATGAGAGAGCACACTAATGGGATAGATTTGGTCAGACCCGCTGTCAGAAGGTTTGCAACAATATTCTTGACGTTGCAAAGCATTCTTGGTACACTGGCTTCTTTGAAACAAATGTTTGTGAGTCAACAATGGCTTGACTCAAATTATTCAAAGAAGGTTGAAGGAGAGGCTGGTGCGCAAATAGTCTTTGACCACAATTTTTTGTAAAAAGCTTCTAAGATTGTGAAGGTGAATTTTTAATTATTCCTGATTGTAGTCTCATTATTAATTTGTAACTTACTAAGTTAGTAACTTCATTAATTAATCTTGCTGTAAACTAATTTGTATTTTTCAAATTTCAATTGTACGTGTCTGAGCACCTGGTCAAAGTTTTGCGCTTGGTTGATAGTGATCAAACCCCAATGGGGTATCTTTATGAAGCCATGGATAGGGCCAAAGAGTCTATAAAAAATTATTACAAGGGGGATAGACTCAAATATGATCCCATTTGGGAAATTATTGATAAGAGGTGGAACAATCAGCTCCACCAACCCATTAATGCAACAGGGTACTTCCTCAATCCTCATTTTAGGTACGATGATTCTTATTCAGATTTTACTAAAACATGATTTCACTTTGTTTTTGTAGGTTGTGTACTAAGACTTGATTTCACTTTGTATTTGTTTCAACTTTCAGGCACGATGATTCTTTTTCAAATCCTAATTGACAGGTCATGCAGGGCCTCTCTCTATGCATTCAGAGGATGATACTCAGTGATGCGGAGAGAGACTGTATTGTGACCGAAAAACAAATGTATGTGGAATCAAGGGGTAATTTATTCCCTTCAGAATTGACAAAGAGAGCAAGAGGCACTTAAACCCCAAGTAAAACATTTGCAATTTTTTCATTTGATAAATTATGTGGTCACTTTTCTCTTTTCTCTTTGCTTTCTAACTTCTCAATATTTTATTTTCCAGATGAGTGGTGCCAAAGTTGGGGTGGAAATCACTTGTAGGTAATCACACATGAGGACGGATGAAAGTAACGAAGGATAAGAAGGCAAATGAATGCGTGGATGTCACTTGTTTTATAATGATATTATCGATTAACTACCATCATGAGTTTTACGTCATATGGCAGCGATAGGGACAGCAACTTATGCAAGTGGACTTTTGGAAAATAGCACATGTATGGACTTGCATTGGACTTGTTTTATCCTTTTCACCATAGAACGGGGTTATTAATCCCGACTGCATATGCAAGTAAGATGAAAGTCTTGCATATGCATCTTGAGAATAGAAGATAGAAGTAGAAGAAACATAGATTTAATTACATATAAATCGGAAATGAAAGCTTTACATGCATATTAAATAACCTAGGAAGAGAAAACAAAGGAAAGACTTAGGAAAAATTACCTCAAACCTCAAGAAGAAATTTCTCAAAATCTTGAGCCAAATCTGAAACAAATCCAATAGATTTTCGGATTTAAGAAAGATTGGATATGAAGAGTATATATAGATCAACTTCCTAGTCTCTTTCCTTCAATTTTGGACAGTCAACATGCATATACAGCCAAGTGGAAAAAAAAGAGAGATAAAATGCCAAGAAATAGCAACCATTTTGACCATTTCCTTGTATATGCAATGAGGAAGAAAAACGGCGTCGAGGGCAAAAATCTCAGCCAAAACACCAAAATAAATCCATAGAAAAACAAGAAGACTTACCAAAATCAACTTGCAAGCTGAGAGAATGATGAATAATAATCAAATCTTCTTCCCATGAAGATTAGTGCTGAGAAAAGGCGGACTCTTTAAGGCTGTTTTCATATGTTTTCTTCTTCAAAATACATATGCAAAGACTTCCCAAATTGACGCCCTTTTAGGAAGAAGTCAAAAACGCATTTAAAAATGAAACGAAAACATATGCAATAGTTGTAAAAAAACGACGCCTTTGAAGGAGGATTAAAAACACTGTTTTAAAGCTTCATTTACATAGCATTCCAAAATGCAAATGTAATGCCCATAAAAAACGACGTCCAAAGGAGGATAAAAAAAACGCTGCTTGGAAACTTTATTAACATAGCATTACTTTAACACATATGCAATGGGAAGTGAAATCAACGTTATGGAAAGTAAAGGTTTTACAAACGTTTTAACAACACATCCGATATGTGTTTCCTTCTCTAAAAACGACGCCTCTTGGAAGACTTTAAAAACGCTGTTTTTTAAAAAGCATTTACATATGCTTTAGTCTTCCAAACGCATATGTAAATGAGAAGTGAAATCGATGCCTTTGAGGGAGGATTAAAAACGCTGTTTTAAAAGTGCATTTGCATTTGATAAAAACATATGTTTTGTCCTTTAAAAACAATGTCCAAAGGAGGCTCTTTTAAAAACGTTGTTTTTGAAAGCATTTACATAACTTAAAAGTATATGTAATGGCTCATAAATTCGATGTCTTGAAGTGAAAACGCACTTTATAAATGCATTTACATGTGAAGAAAGAAGGATTAAATACGTTGTTTGGAAGATTCATCTGCACATATGATAACTTACAAACGATATGCAGTTGAAGGTCAAAAACAACGTATTTAACATGGAGAATGACAAAGGAGTTAGTTTTTTTATATGTTTTGCATAAGGATGACATGCAAAGAGAAGTGAAAACCAAACTTCTTAATATTTAAGCTTCGAATTTTGATTAATTTAATATATAACTATAGTTTTTAAATGAAATCAGACTATTTTTAGATAATTTAATTAAAATATTAAAAACTATAGTCGAATCAACTCGGAATGAGTTGAAATTTGAAAATGGATTATAAAATCCACTTAATATATTAAATATAATTCAAACTTGTGTAATTGACTTCAAAAACCCCACCTTTTAGGGATTTTTTAAAGAATATGCAGTCGGCTCGAAAAACCTCACCTTTCACATCATAACTTGAGTTGTACTACTCCGTTTGATTTCTAAGTTAGCTCGAAACGAGCGTATTTCAAAGGGCTATCGACTCAAGGGAAAAACAGAGACTAAACACCAAATAAGAAGAAGAAAAACAAAGAAAAGGACTTAAGAATGCAAGAAAAGTGTGTTATAAAGAACTCTTCAGGGATAATGAATTATCTCTATTAACACTCTATTCAGGATGTTCAAATCAAAGAGGATACCACTACGTTTGACAAGAAAATTCCGTAGGGTTGCCACAAATTTGTGATCTCAAATTTGAGGACAAAGAGCTCATCCCATTGTGAGCGTAATTGGAGCTTATTTGAGTCCATCCACACAAAGAAGAAAAGCAAGTTGTCCCTAAAACGCCTCAATGAGCTTGTCTATGTGCAATATAATCTTAAGTTGTGCATAAGAAAGGCAAAAGAAGTACCAATTGGTCCAATTGATTTCGACGATATAGATCCTTACAGTGATTGGACGGCACATGAGCAGCCTCAATTGTTTACAGAGGATGACATCACAGATTTAGAGGGGCAAGCTATGGAGGAGGCGGGTGGATTTGGTTTCACATTGGATGACATTGAGGAGTCATTGCCAGGGCAAGTAGCTACATCCAGGATGGCGGGCGAGCCACACGCATCATCAAAGATACCGAGCTAGGAGTTATAGTCACGCCCAGTGCTGGGTTCTAGTTCTACTACTAGGACTAGACCCTCTAGTGCCTCTCCCACATTTTCTAGTAGAGGTGGGAAGAGGAAGATTTAATTTTAATTTGTAATGATGTATTTACTTCTAGTTTTATAGAAACTCAAACTATTTAGTACTATTTTGCTTCTAGGCTGCTAGCCATCAGCATTCCGCATGAGAATGCGATTTTGTACCCACTTTGCATTTATATATATCTAAACTCAACTTGTTTCTTTTGTGTTCTTATTAACTAACTCATTGGATGCATCTTTTCATTGAATTTTGCAAAAAAAAATGCATTTCTAATTAAAATAAAGCTGTTTTTTAAGTTCCTGACTTTTTTGCCGAGTTTTTTCAAAAAATGGCCGAGTTTTTCCCGATTTTTTTTTTGGCCTTGGGGAGTTTTTGCCAAGTGAGAATCTTGCAACTTTGCGAGAAACTATGTTCTCCTTCAAGAATGAGCACACCACAAATGACGTTGCATGCTTCACGAGAATTGCCTCTAACCACTTGGTGAAGTAGTTTTTTGTAGTCAAGACATATGTATGTCCTGCACTGGACGATGCATTGATTGTGCCAATGAAATCAAGGCCTCACTGCTGAAATTGTTCCTCAATCACAACGGGTTTGATGGGTAATTTTGCAAGCTTTTGTTTTCCAACAAACTGCTTGCAACGATCACCCTTGCACACCCAACTGTATGCATCTTGGAAAAGAGTCGGCCAGTAGAACTTTGCTTGTACAATCTTGTGAGTTGTAACCGGTGCTGAGAAGTGTCCGCCACATACCAAATCATGAAATGATTCCAACAATCTAACTTGTTGTGCTTTGTCAACACAACGTAAAAATGTACCATCAATGGCGCGTTTATACAAACCGCTATCCCAAAAAACAAAATGTGTAGCTCTGAGCTTTAGACTACGCCTTTCCTTAAAAGTTAAATGTGCTAGACATTCACCATATGTTACAAAATAGGCAATGTCAGAATACCATTCGTTAGTCATATTGACAAACAAAAGCTTGGGTACATCTTCAGGAAATTCTTCTTCTTTCGGTTCATTTCAGCCATGAGTTGACGTAGACCTTTACCACAAACAAACTTGGTGGGCCGAATCTCGATGTCGTACTCCTGAATTTTGCCAATCCAATTGCCTCGCTTCGTTCCAAACTCCTGCTGTGTCAAGATAGACTTGACAGTCGTATCTTGGAAAAGAGCAACAACATGTGAATTCAGAAAGTAGAACCTGAAGTACTTGACTGCCTTGACCACTGTATAGGCATTCTTTTCCATCAGTGAATACTTCAGCTCATGTGTCTTGAGCGGAGAGCTCATGAATGCGATAGGAGATTCAATGTCTTCAGCATTCTTCTGCATGAGACTGGCTAACACAGTGTGTTCAAAAGCATAGTTGAACATTATGAAATCCTTCGTGTAGTCCAGGCAAACTAACACGGGTGCTTGCGCTATTGCTTCTCTGATTTCTTTGAAAGTTGCCTTTCCTTCAGCACTCCAACCGAAAATTGTTGGTCCTTTCATCATATATGAGATACGACGAGTCTTTTCTGCAAAGTCTGGAACAAATCTTCACAAGAAATGTACCCTTCCAAAGAAAGAATGAACAGCAATCTTGTTGGTAGGCAATGAAAGGTTTTGAATTGATTTAACCTGCTTAGGATCAATCTTGATTCCCTCCTTAAACACGATGTGTCCAAGGAGTTTGCCTTCTATAACCCCAAAAATAGATTTCTTGGGATTAAGGGAATATCTGAGTTAGCGACATCTTTCCAACACCTGCTGCAAATGACAGATGATCTCATATGTTTTTGGAGAAAATAGTAAGATCATCAAGATAAATCACAATGAATTCATCTTTGATCTCATGAAATGCTAAGTCCATAGCTCGTCAGAAAGTGGCGCCTGTGTTTATGAATCTGAAGGGCATCCTGTTGTAAGAAAATGTACACCATGAAATTGTAAACGTCGTCTTGTACTGATCATCCTCCCTGACTTCAATTTAGTTGTAGCCCAAAAAACCATCCAACATAGACAACATTTGAGAACTAGTCACATCATCCATGATTGGTAGTGAATAGTTATCCTTCAAGGATGCCTGATTCAAATTGGGAAAATCCGCACAAATGCAAATTTCACCATTCTTCTTTCGTACTAGAACAATGTTGGCTAACCATCTAGAATGTTGAATAGGAAAAGTTATTTTTGGCATCTAAAATGTGCCACAT
The DNA here is from genome assembly GCA_018584345.1 of Thuja plicata. Classification (NCBI taxonomy): domain Eukaryota; kingdom Viridiplantae; phylum Streptophyta; class Pinopsida; order Cupressales; family Cupressaceae; genus Thuja; species Thuja plicata. The sequence goes on along the minus strand of MU227720.1, from coordinate 556,668 downwards.
TTCTAACAGGATGGTGCAAGAGAGCTTTGGATTATACTGCCGTTGCTTCTTCCTTAATGGAGCAGTGCCTAACTTGAGCAAAATGTCGTGTTGTACCATCTTGGCCCGGAATGACTTCAGGTCATCATATGAATATGCCAACACGTCCATGTATTGACGTAGGAGATCAATGAATTAGTTTCTTTCCTCCGGTCTACCGGACTTACCAATATTTACAAACTGCGCATCAGCAATTGATCCAAGATTGTATTTTTGATACTCCATGGTAGAACTTGATCCAATCTTTTGTTGATTTTTAACATAACGATCATGTTTATCAAACAATCGCTCCAACAAGACCAAATCTTTAGGAATTTTACTACCCTTAAACTGAATGAACTCATCACCTGTCTCAAGATCCTTTTCCGAAATGTTCTCACGGGGAGGGGAATTACTACCCTCAAAGTACAAGTCATCAAAATTATCAGTTGTCTCCAGAAAATTGATAATTTGTTGATCATCATTGAAAAATTGCCAGTGATCAGAGTTGTTAGGAACACTTGGGCGGTATAGCATCTCAATGGTATACCTATCTTGCTCAAAACACCTATGGGGAATTAAGAGAGTTGTCGAGGCTGCGAGTGAATCTGTTTTCTCATTAAATTTCCTTGAAACCATAGAAATATTGAAAGCATTGAATGCATCAATAGAGTCCCATACTAAATTCCTATAAAGCTTGAGTCTCTCATTCCTTGTTTGATACTAATTCCGAACTTGACATACCACAAGCTCAGCATCACCTTCAGCATGCAAATTCAGTATTCCTTTGCTTTGTGCAGCTTCAATACCGAATAAAAAGGCTTCATATTCAGCATTGTTGTTTACATTATTGAACTGCAACTTGAAAGAGTACGGGAACATCTCTCCTAGTGGCGAAATCAGAACTACCCTAGCACTAGAATCAGTTGACGCACAACGGCCATCAAACTCCAATATCCATACATCATTAGAGATAGAGTACTGGCAACAACTGATTGTTCGGAGGAATTTTCAAGAACATCAATCTCCATGGTGGGAAGCATAGCTTTTTCAACCATTGTTGAAGATGTAGAGACGGCATCGGCTACTTGATCTTCACTTGCATCAATAAATCTCTCACTGAGTGAAATACATGATGACATAGATGCGTTGAAAGGCCAATCTTCAACGAATTCTGAAATTTCATCAATATGAAGACAGTAATTCCCCATTTCTGTTGATTCAAACAGAATATGTGCGTGAGGATCATCAGACTTGACAAATGTGTACTTGGTTTCCCTTTTCGGAAGTAGCTTCTGCATGACACCTTTGACAGGTATCCGTGCTTCGGACATATCCGTGTTAAGTTCTCTGCCAACATCCTTACAGAAGTTACGGCCAAGTAACATCGCATAAGAAGCAGGAACGTCAGCAACCAAGACAGTCATCTTGATCTTCTTTTCTGGGAAGGAAGCGAATGTAAACTGTGCATACTTAATTTGCCCGGGAAGAGGCACTTTCTATTCTCCATGGAATAGCAATTTCCAAAGGTTTTTGTCAAAGTAAGACCCAATGCGTCTGCCACTTTGGCTAGCATGACATTATCAGAGGCTCCCCAATCTATAACGCGGTTACTAAGCTTAAAACCATTAATGAGCAAGGAAATATAGAAAGGTTCTATTTTTTTGGGAACAGATGATGTAATAACAACTAAGTTGTTAGGCAAACTCTTAGAATCTGAAACAGCAATTTGAGTTTGTGTAGGTTGGGATTCCATGACAAATTTGGTATGCCTTTCCAGCTGATCTGGATAAGCTTGAATGTATTCTATCTTAGACATTTGGATCTTTGTCTTCTTAACATGATCCACAATATCAAAAGCTTCGAAAGAGTTTGCTAAAGAAGAAGAAAAACTTTCTACTTGAGGCTTAGGATAAGATGTATTGCGTATTGGTACACTGGAAAATACAGGAGGAGTAGGTGCACTTACTTGGCTATTTACTTCATCCTAAGGAAGAGTAGGTAGTCGGGTTCCTCTTTTTCCAATAGTGATCGGCGTTTGCACATCACCCTTTGCTTTTGCAGACTCAGCTCTCTAACAAGCTAACTGTGTTTGAAAACGTGTCATAACCGCATAAGCATGGCCCAAACTCTCAATAGGATCCATGTCCTCGTAGTGTACATACCCGATGCTAGAGTCGCCACCTGCTTCATCATTTTCATTGTATAAAGCAGCAATGTCCTCTGTTTGATAATCATCTAGTATGGAACCAGTTTGATCACTCTCATAATATCCCGTGACTTATTTGCCTGGCGGAGCTTCGAGTGCAAGCCTATCTAGAGGAGGGGAAAGCTTTACCTGATTCTTTATTGTGTAATCGTTAGAACCGTTAGGAAATGTCCTTCGTGGGATACTGCCTGAAGCTAAAACATCATCGAAAGAATTTCCGTTCAAGGAATTTCCTTTTGACCGGTCCTTACAAATCTTGCCAGCCATGATAAGATCATCCTCAATCGTGGTTGCCAGAGTTTGAGCATTAGCCAGACTAGTAGGAATGGCTCTTCTCAGAAAGAAACTAACTTCTAGGAGCTGATGAAAAAGCACTTCATGTTCTCTGCGATGCGTTGTGAAGCAGTTGGAATTCGGTTTGTCATTTTATTGAACTGGGCAATGAATTCATGCACGCCTTCATGTGCTTCCTTCTTCATTTGCATCAACTGAGAAAGCAAAGCATGCTCATCTTCTGCAGGCTTGAAGCGTTCTTCAAACTTGGTCTTCAATGTGTCCCAATCAATAATAGCTCCAGTAGCAAGATTGTAAAACCAATCCGCAGCAATACCTTGTAAAGTCTCTCTAAAGAGCCTTACAGAAACGTCTTGATGTTTGTCACGACCCTCAATGGGACAACCTTTACAATTATCATATATTAAAAAGAAAATAATTATTTGACAAGTTTGCTAATGTGTGGCCTTTCTACCATTATACATTAATCTAATTTAGTTTGATGTTTTATTTCCTTAGATGATGTTATTGAACTATTTTGAGTCGAAAAATTTCATATTTTAAAGTTACCTAGAATTTTCAATATTAAGTCAATCTTGAGTGTTTCATTAAAACATTACAAATAATTAATTATAAAATAGACCTTTAAATAATAATGTTTAAATATAATATTTAATCAATAGACATTATAAATAACTAATAAACTTTAAAATAATATAAATTAAAATAAATAGCAAATTTACCAATAATTAACAAAACTACACATATGATAATATTTAATAAACTAGTAATAAAAGAAATGTTTAAGGCATTACAAATCTTTTATCACCCTAGCCGAGTTATGTAAAATACATATATCCATCTCATATTTTAAAGAGATCGATTGCTCCTATAAACATTAAAACTACGACAAAGGGAATTCAGGGGTAGGCCAAATATAAACTAAAAACTATATAAAGACAAAAAAAATTAATATATTAAAAACTTCTAAAGACAGTCTACCAACGCACAAACCATACATTGGTTATTTTATCATTTTTTAAACAAAAGATTTGTGAAGGAAGAAGGTAGTGCACGCATCCAGGTATGAGAGGAGCTGAAACGCAACCAAGAAGACGTGGTAGAAGGAAGAAGGTTCAGTGATGTTACCAGCTGCGTGGAAGGTTAAAGACAAGAGAAATCTGATTTGCAGGGGATTGGAAATGATCTGGAAGAGAGAAGACACCTAGCACCGACTGGAGTTAATAATAAATAGGGTTCAAGCTTTTGTTTTAGGCATGACAGAGATTCCTCTTACAGGAGGACCAACTAAATAAGTTTTATTTTTTAGTGAGTTCTTGTCATTGGTAGAAATCGTTAGTAATTATTTTTAAAGGATACACACAGAAGCAGTGGCTGGGTGAAAACAAGCAGTAGTGAGAAGTTAGACGATGAAGAACAAATTTGTATCAAGTGTTGGCCCCATTATTTCCTACAGGAATAACAGCAGGTGCACTAATTCATCTCTTGATCCTTTTCAAGTAAGGAGGAAACTCATTGTATTCCCTCTTTCTATTCTCATTAAAACCTAATTCATTTTATTAGTTAAAAACATTTTCTTTTTACAAAATAATAAACCCTTGCCTCTTCCTCTTCTATAAATTCTGAATTTACACTACTGCTATAGTGATGTTTCTTATAAAGAAAAGAAACAGTATCTGATTCATGTAAGAAAGTTGGTCTAATTTAAAAGTTTTGCTTATATTTTAGATTTTAAAACTCAGAATTTTAGCAAGTTTATCAAATGACAATATTGATGTGAAGGATTTAACCAAAAGTATATGTTGCCTTCATGTGTAGCTTCATTGAGATAAATTGTGTAGCTCTAATTTCTATCTATTAACACCTTAGAATTCTGTAATGCTGAACATATGTTTCCAGATTTACCTGTATATGTCCTGGAATTCTGTAGTGATTGAATAATTACCCTCCAATCATTGGTGATATGTGGGTTTCCTGTAGCTGAATGTTTATGCTCTGGTCATCTAAATTTCTCTTCTTTTAGATAGATTAAAAACATTATATGTCTGTTGTACTTTTGCTGAATGTTCTTCTATATTATGAACAAATTGTAGATGCAGTTGGGTAACTAGTTGTTATTGTTTCATTCTCATGTTATACTAAACTTGGAGTGGAAATGATCTTATATTGTTAATTCTGAAATCTGAACCATCCATCATTTATCACTGATCAAAACCTAAAAGTCCGTGCTTATACTATGGATTCCATAAATGAGTGGTATGTTATACCAAAACAGTTAAGGACATGACTAATGTAATCTAGCTGTTTATTTAATCTTATACTTATCCCAACAAATAATTTATTGTTAAATTAGCTATTGAGCTCATAGGGTCTATAGAAGGTCATGGTGACTTAGGAGAATGTTGGTACTGTAACAATTTGAGGAGAGGAAAATAGGTCTCATGCGCATAGGAAAAACTCTAAACATATATTTTAACTTTAACCATATGATAAACGCTTCGAGTGTTGTATTAGAGGATATAGGACCTGTTGAACGCGCCTGAGTGGGTGTCAACCAGTGAAGAGTTGTTCAGGATCGATTAAAGACCCCGAAAGGGTGCGTTCCCATTACAACTTCATAAGCATAGTACAACCAAAACTACATATCGTTAGAGAGTGCGAGTTTGAAGGGCCTTGATCGCGTGGATATGGGTATGTAGGCAACCTGGAGATGAAGGATACCTCCAGCGCACAAGTACCTTGGACATAGTTATGTGATAGTTCAATTATCGTGCCCGAAAGGTACCTATACCCGACCGGGTGCCTGAGAGCCTAGATGGGGTATACGACTTAAACTTACTCTTGGTGGTCTTGCACCTGGATAAAGGCTCGAAATCCAAGGAAGGGTGCAGATCCTATTTTATAACCTTGCTAAGAACCTTGGCACAGTCTTAGGCAGACTGTGAAATTTCTTGCAAGCTACTTTGGACCCAGATGGTCCCAAAGAGTGAAAGTCTTTGATCATAGCACTTTATATTCCTATCCTTATGAGAACCCATCCCGGCTAGATGGAGGTACGGCTTCTAGATCACTTGCATTGTCTCCTACCCAGTATGGGTAGAGGTATGATCTGAAAAGGCCTCTTATAATCTCATCCCGTTTGGGTGGAGGTAGGGCTTCTAAATCGCTTACATTAACTCTTGCCCCGTATGAGTAGAGGTACGATTCGAGAAGGCCGCTTATGTATTCCTATTCTGTACGAATAGAGGTTTGGTCTGGATGACCAACTTAGTTGCCCAAGACAGAAGAGCTCGGATTTGCTATGTGTATTGTGTTTCATACTGTCTCTTTTGTGGAAAGAGGATTGTAACTCCTAAGTAATCAATATTCAGCAAATGGAAAGTAAAAAAAAATATAATCTGGTATTCTAATGTAAACTTTTGTCATTTACATCTTATGACTTGTTATTTCTTCCTAAGGATAGGACGGTCCTTACAATGTTCCATTCCAAGCACGCCCCAGGTGATATAGGAGCCTTTGATGTGCTCATCTAGGTGTTGCTTGTCATCGCCATAGAACTTGGGGAAGTTTTTATGTGAACCTGATGGAAATGGATGCAGAGGTGGAGTAAGATTAAGAGGATCGAAAGTTGTCCCCCATGGGCCTGTAGCAGCCATCTGAGGAAAAATTGGAATGAAAGGAATTAACGGCTTCTGAAAGAAAGACGAAGATTCACTTGGTATATAATTCTTTTTCTTAGATGGTGGATAACTGGTAGTTTGTGAGAGAGGTTCTATTAGTAAGGAGGTCAAGCTTAACTTGTTGGGCAACACTTGGGGCGGCACCTTTTGAAACTTTTCCCTTATTACGCCGGACGTAATGACGTAAAATAATATTTATAACAATGGATAAAACACCAAACTTCAAACAAGAGCATGAACCTTCAAAATGTGTTCAAATATCTCAAGCGAAGTTGCTAAAAACTGTTGACTAAAGTCACAGTTTTGTAAGTTGTGGTCATAGTAACTTACAAAACTTTAAGCCAACAGAAATCTAGGGGTATCACCCAAGAGAACCATATGCCAAGAGAAAATTTCTTATCGAAAAGGTTTAAAAAAAACATGAATCCATACCCAGTAATGTTGAGACCTTCTACAGAACCAGAAAATATGGAGAAAGGATTTAGATTGACCACAAAGAGGGCAACAGGGATCTGGAATACCCAGATGATGAAAATGGGAGCCTAAAGGCAAGTCTTGGAAAAGAATACACCAGGTGAAATGTGTTATTTTGGGTTCTCCTGTGAGAGTAGAGCAAATAGTAGCAAACCGAACTCTCCAAGCGGAATGTGAAGACTGTAAATGCCACCGCTGGTTAAGAACGATAACCTTCCCTGGGTTGATATTTTGAAGATAGCGTCTGTGGGTACCATCAAGCGTCTTTCCACCAAGGCTTCATGCTAGAGATACCAATCTTATACAGCAATTCCGCAGGCAAAGTTAAGATGAGGTAATAAGTCTGACGATCTTGGTGAGTCAAACAAAATTCGACTTGCGAATCTTCCGAAGTTCGTAAAGACATTGCAGGCCTAGAAAAAAGGTCTCGAGGGGTCTGAATGCCTCGCTTGTGAAAGCGAAGAGCGGCGATACCCAAAAGACGGTCCAAAGGAAGGCCTTGAACCTGAATCAAAGGAGACCAACACAAATTATGTTGATTGAAAGATAACCCATCTCGAAATCCGGCGCCATCCTAGCAAAGCCATGGTTTGGCAACTTTCCAGGCACGGTAGATGCTTTTAGAGACAAAAGAACCCTGGATTTTCATTGGTTCTCGCATGAGAAGAAGAGTTTGAAAGCCAATCCCCTTCCAAGCTGAGCCATGTAAAGGAACCCGAAAGGAAATGGAGTGTCGAAGGAGAAATTTCCAAGCCTTGTTTGCTAAAATACAATGAATAACGTATTTGACGTACAAGCCTTGACCTTTTTTCTGGGTGGAGATGAGGCCGAGGCCTCTAGAATCAATAGGAAGCCAGCAAAAGTCTCAGGCAGCTATGTGGAAACCATGTTTCTTTGTGTCTGAGGCCCAAAGAAAATCCCGCAGCAATTTCTATGGCTTGTTGTGTGAAGATTTGGAAGGTGCCCAACACGAGGAATAATAAACATTGGTGTTGTCAATCAGAATTGCGCCTTTAGCTTTGATAATGAAATCTAGCTATCCTATTGAAACATTGAAACTCTCTCGAGTAGTGGGTTGTTCTAAAACGAGAGAAGAATCTCCGAAAGATAGGTCGGTTCTTAGATAGTGCTCACCTAAAACTAAATGTGTATGTGGGAAAAAGGGTGGGAGGATAATATGAATACCTAAAAACTAAATGAGGTGATACACTCCAAACAATTTGTATGCAACTTTGAATGAATCAACATGAATCACAAAAATACTGATGGCTGTCAATACTCAAACAAACATGCAATTACAACAATGATTCTATGCAAGGATCTGAAATCTTTCGCTTTGAAAGGGAAACTAGGTTTCACCAAATTTCTGTAAAAAAATTAGGGCACACGAGCAAAGACTTGTAATAACAAGTATCTAGACTTGAATATGCAACAAGGAATATAGCTTAAATGAAGGATAACACAACGTAAAAGCAAGAAAATCAACAATATTGCACTTCAAACCAATGAGAAGGAACAGTTGTATCAATATAATCAATGTTGTAAAAACTCTGCTACAAAATGCCCTTACAATCTACTCACAAGTCTGCAATGTGCAAAACATGTGAGCCAAAAAGAAGGTCCTCCAAAATGAGGTGAAAATACAATGATATAGGCTACAAATCTGAAAGGGTCGGATGCATGAAGAAACTCCATAAAATCAAGAGCTAAACTAAACTATCAAAAACTGAAGTCTAAGTGCTCCTACAATCCACCAAACCATGCATAACTAAAGTGCCACTCAAAATCCCCCAAAACTGCTTCAAATCTCTACAAAACATGCAGAATCTGTGAGGGTCGGATATGAAGACAAATCCCACCAAATCAGTGATATAACTGCTAGAAACTAAGGTATAAGTGCTCCAAAAGATCCCCAAAACTGATGACAATTGAACTATAATTCCAAAACACCTCCAAATAGGCCCCAAAGTAAAGTGAACAGACCTTAAACATTCCAAAACTAATAGTGAACAGCAAAAGCCTCCTCTGAATGAGCATGAGATAGGCAGTCAACTGATGGTCAACCACTAGAAAAGTGTGACACCGCCCAAGGCTAAACTCCTAGAAAAGAGTCTCCTTATTGCACTAAGAATAATTAATGATATTTGTCTTATAATTTGACAAACTATTATTATTACTTCACAAATAATGTGCAAAAGAAACCACCCCTAAGGTTTTAATTATTAATTTATTAATTATTAGTTAATTATATCTCAATATATTTAATCTTTAAAATGAATAGCTTACACTATTTGTTTTAAACTAAATATACCGAAATATGATTAATTAATAATTAACTATAAATATTTAAAACCTATTAACTTATTTACTTTATTAAATTAATTATTACTTAATAATATCTTAATATATTTAATTTTAGAAACAAATCAAAAATTTATTTGTTCAAAATTAGACATATCAAAATATAATTAAATAGTAATTAATAAGTAAATCACAAAGACTTCAAATCTATTTATTAATTATCAAACTGTATTTCTCTATACTTAATATTCAAAAGAAATAGTTGACACTTTTATTTGGAATTAAGCATATTAAAATATAACTTGACAATTAATAAATAGATTTAAAGCAAAAAAAAAAAGAAAAATCAAAATATATATACTATTTGAGCATAATATAAATTAAAATCCCCAAAAATATGTGTTTTCATGAATATTCATAAAAATAATATTCCTTAAATCATATAATCCAAAATTTTCACTTATATTAATTCTTAAATAAAATATATATTTTAATTAAATCTTTTAAAAAGAAAAATAACTTCATTGAAAATTAGATTTATTTCAAAGCAATGTCTTCGTTTAAAATAATTTCACGAATTAGTAAACATCATTGAAATGATATTTACTAATTCATGAAATTATTTTAAACGAAGACATTGCTTTGAAATAAATCTAAGCAAACCTAAGGTAAACAACACTAATCCTAAGGGATATTAACTATGGCATAAACCAAAAGCATGAAGCTACGGGTAAACTAAAGCAATACCTTGAAACGAGGCAAGGGAGATGTAGGGTAAAAGAACCCTAAAACATTTTTACTTTGACTCATTTTCCTTTTGCTCTCCCTGCGCTGCCGCTCTGCTCCAGCCGCCTCTCCTCTAGGGTTTGGAAATACTACCACTTCCATGAACGTTGCCAAGAATTACATGCTTGGATCTGAACACTTTCTTGTTGTTGCTACTGTGAAGGATGCTTGAAGTTTTATGGTTGTCGCCACCCCTTGCTTTATATCATGAAGCTTGATGCTCTCTGCATTTGGAGAGCTCTGTTTGTGCTAACAATGGAGAGAAGAAACTGCTATTGTTCATTGGTTACCATGAGTAGGTTTCTGAAATAAATCTTTGTTGACATACTCTTCATCTGTTAATTTGTTCACCCCATGAGGATTTTGTTGTGAAATAGAGGGTTGCATTTTACTCTCCTTTTTTTTTATATGATGATGGCATGTTGTATCCTGCATAAAAAACACATTTCCTTTATCATTGAAAATGACTTTCTTTCTAGCAACTTCTTTTAATTTGCTGACAATTCTTGAGGCTGAGAGCTCGAAATTTGATAATCGCAGCTATTTTGCTGAAGCTGCCTGTATGGTTGTGATACTCTAAAACTTTCTTGAATCCCTTGATTTGTAAAGAAGATTATCTTGGCATCTGTTATTGTAGATTCAAAACTTTGCTCATATCAAATATTTTGATGCTAGGGTTAGATGCATAGATTCTTCAAACAACATTCATTTCTTTTGGTGTATGAAACTCCTGCCGTTGGTCATATGAATGTAACCACAAACATGATTTTATCTGATAGCGAGGGTTGGAAATTGCTGCTGTTTAGACTTGATGTGGCATAGAAAAATGACAGCATAAAATGCTCATCCTTAAACAACATGCTGCGTGGCTGCAGCAACACCTTGACTTCATAACTATAAAATGCTGCCCGCTCCTTTTTTGGTAATTGTTTTTCAATTGATGATTGTCTGCTGGATGCATTCCTGCTGCAATATTTTGTAGCTGTCCTTATTTGCTGTTACTATCTTGAGCACTTACGACAACGATATTTCTTGTAGATTTCTTAAGCATTTGTTTGTAACAGCATTATGAATCTCTTGTAACTGTTCCATCATCAATGTACTGATGGCTGATTGTTGATTGACACTTGTAAATTCTTTTGGTTGAGGGCTCGAAAATTAGCAATCACAACAGTTTTACTTGAAGTTGCTTGCATAACTATGATATCACAAAAAGAAAAGAAAAAACTTCTTGAAACCCCAGAATTGTGCAGTAACAGGCTCTTTAAGCAACACTATGTTTTTCTGATTAATGAAGCAAAATCTGGGCACCATGTTCACTCTGTCTTAAATAACTTCAGCTCTCTTTTTCCTTTTTTTGAACTGTAACATTGCTAACTTTATTCATCTCTGTATAGCTGCTCCATTTTGGACACCACTGTGGCTGAATTTAAATTCCACAGATCATTCTTTCGGTGGTCGTTTAATTACTGCACACTCATCTAAATTTGAACCTTTAGCATACTGTTATCACTTTGATCTGAAATAGAATCAATTAGTTGTTTTAACATGCTGAAAACAAAGATTTTACTCCATTTTTAGAGGTGACAACAATATGTTTGATTGCTCCAGCTATTTCATGTGACCACTTGGTATGACATCATGCTTCTTTTCACTTTCTGAATCTTTGGCTGCCTTATTAGTATATCTTGTAACTGCTCCCAATATGTATGTATGCTCTTTTGATTCTGGGGTTGCCTCCGAACTCATGTTGTTGTAACAATGATCCTTAAAACTTTGAAAATATGATGCTTCCATTTGATCTTACGACAGCTGCTCCAGTTTGATAACCAATAATTCTCATGTGTCGTTCATGAGATTGGTGTCCTCCATGAAATGTCATCATATAAATGCCTATAGCTATTAAAAAGTTATCATTTTCAAAATGAAATGTCCCACTCCTCCTTTCAAACTAAAATGAGATAATAAATGTCAGAAGGTTTCATGTTAAAACAAACACGTCCCTTCAACAACATAAGTCTTTCAATCTGCTCCATGATTCAGCCAGAAGGTCCCATGCCTGAAACCTATGCATGCCTCCTCAATAGCCTCCTCAAGTCTTCGGTCTTCGCCTCTTCATGACTTCAGTCGGAAAGTTTCACACTTGTAATGTATGTGTCCTTTCAACAACCTACTTGGTCTTCATACATGTACCTGCACATGACGCAAACAACATTAAAAAATGATTTTCTCTCTGTTTTCTTCCCTTTCCTTTACATCTTTTAATGTTTTATCTGCATAAGCACTTTGTAGTGCATACAGTAGTGTAGAGGTATTAGGAAAATTTCCATTGCTCAGTTCTTCTGAACTGACTCTCTTTTCCATTCAATCTCACAGGTCTATCAAAGCTGAAGATGCGGGCCCCGACACTCAACCCAACTGAAAGATTGCTCTCCCATACAAGCAATGGAGGCTTTCCCTCTATCTCTCTTCTTTGATATTTACAATGTGTTTATTCAGATAGGGTATTAGGAGATGCCACGGCTTGTGTGGATCTGAATGCATTGTATATATTTTGTATAATTGAAATCTGAACATTATCATGCAACTTAGTAAAACAACATTTGAATAAAATTGCACTGTCTTGTACTTGTAAATCAGATTTGAATAATGGTGATCAATTTATCAATGATTTCTGCATTTTGTACTTTACTTTTTGCATTTAATGAATTCTATAATTTATAACAGCAATTATTCAATCCATGATTCAATGTAGAAGTAGTTGCAACTTAGCACTTTAGTATGCAAACTAAATTGGTAACAATGTGTAGCTGCAAGAACTTTCAAACAAATTTGAAATTTCCCAGCCAAGGATAAAGGCTTTGTCAACCAGAAGGCAACTTTTTCTTAATCTTTGAAAGAACAACATTCCAAAGCTCAAATGCAGAACCATGAAAGGCAAATGGAATTCCCAGAAAACGGAAAACTTCCCCGTCGTGAATCCATTTCCAACCATAATGAACAGTCCAACCTGGTGCTAGGAGGAGTAATTGTCGATAACAAAGGGTTTTGCCACATTGAATGGCGGAGCCAAAGGCAAAACAAAAGGTTTCTAAACATTGAATAGCATTGTCGACATTTTCTCTATCCTCAATAAGGGAGAGAAACGAATCATCAGCAAAGTGACCATTGAACCCAGCCTACTGAGGTAGAAGAGGCAAGCAAATAGCCAAATCCTTCAGCAGCAAGAACATACAAGGATAGAGCCATAGGGCAACCTTGACAAATAGACCTATGCAAGCCAAAAGTATGAGATTGTTGACCATTAATTGTAATACAGGTAGAGGCTTCAGCAAACAACATTTGAACTGAAAGAACAAAGCGAGGACCAAACCCAAGTGCTTTAAGCTGGCTAAAATGAAGGGTCAGTCAATGTGGTCATAAGCTTTAGCGAAATCAATCTTGAGGAAAATGACGTTCTGGTTAGATCGCTGAGCCCATAGTTGAAAATCGTGTGATAATATTGCGTATATCGCGCGTCACCAACCCAAACGATATTATTGCCCCAAAAATCACCGACGATAGTTTATTTTTTCGCGTGATATTTTTTATGGAAAAATCGCAATATCCATGCAAAAAAACAAATGACTGAAGTCAACAGACAGGACCCCCAAATTTTGTTAGGGTTTTCGTGTTTAATTAAAACGTCAAAACGCGACTTCTATGGCATCATAAAACACGACTTCTGTGGGTTAAAAAAATGCGACTTTTGGTGCTTAGATAAAACACAGCCGCCATTCACCTCCCGCCTCCGCCAGTAATAGTGCTCTTCACGGACGCGGCAATGCCATTCAACGAAGCCATTCCATTTTCTACTGTTGTTCAAGGACGCCATTTACGAATCACAGGTATTGTTCAAAACTTCAAACTTCATATTTAATGGCTTAAATGAATTCAAATAAATTATAAATGAAACACTGGTAAAAAAATTAAATCTAACCACTGGTAAAAATTTTAAATGAAACACTGGCAGGGTAAACAAATATTGAAGATTGAATTTAAATGAAAAATTCTTAAGCCAGAAGTTAGAACGAACAAATTAAAATGGCACACCCGAGCTTAAGACTTTTGTAAAATGGCACACCCGAGCTTAAGACTAAGCATAATATTTTATAATCAAATCTTGATGTCAACTGCATAAATTTTAAAATTTAATGAAAAATGCCTTTATACAATAATTAAAATCAGTTGAGCTTTCGGGGACGCTGCCCCTAGACCCTGCAAGGGGCGCTGCCCCTTGACCCTGTCCCCCAAACCCCCATTTAATAATTTGGGGTGGAAACTGCGTCGATAAAAGGGGTGAAAATTAATCTTCAAGTCTTATTAGGCTCCATATTTTCAGATTTTTTATTGTTTATTAAAATAAAGTCTGATCTTTAATTTTGATCTAATGATTCTAATATATGATTGCTTATCCTTGCAATTGCAGGCTCACAGAACCACTGACAATAGAAAATGATCGGTGGCAGAACTAGGGATGCTTTTTGGAAACATGGGACACCGGGACCAAAAAAAGGAGACGTGAATTGTAACCATTGTCCTAAGTTAATGAGTGGGGGCATAACTCGGCTAAAATATCACATTAGAAAGATAGAAGGCCATGAAGTCACACCATGTGACGGCTGCCCTGAAGAGTCTACTAGGGAGGCTATAGCAAGCCTTGAAGCATTTGAGCAAAAAAAGATAGCAAAAAGGAGGACAGCAAATGCCATGGCAGCCCCAATGGGAGAGTTTAGTTCTAAAGGGTCACAAACAGGTGCAGGGGCTTCTTCTTCTTCTATATCAGGCTTTTGGGCTCCACGTAACATTCCTAGCGCTCAACCTGGATTGCAAGGCACTGCATGGAACAAGGAGATGCATCAGAAGACAAAGGTGGCAGTTGCAAGATTTTCGTACTACAATGATATTCCCTTCAATGATCTATGTAGTCCATATTGGGATGAATTGGTCGCTGCAATGACTGTGTCTGGTAAGGGGTTCAAGCCCCCAAGTCGTTATGAGGTGAGTGGGCCATTGTTACAAGATGAGGTCAAAAACATTCATCAACTTGTGGAAGAGCAAAGAAAAGTTTGCGAACAAAGAGGATGCACTATTATATCTGATGGGTGGACAGATGGCAGGAATAGGACGCTCATCAATTTTCTTGTCGCTTCAGGGGGACAGTTAGTATTTCTAAAATCAGTTGATGCCCTTGATCAAGTTAAAAATGCAGATAATTTGAGCAACATGTTAGATTAGGTGGTGGTGGAAGTGGGTGTGTGTAATGTCGTCCAAATTGTGACTGATAACGCAGTTGCATATGTGGCAGTCGGTAAACTTCTGATGGATAGGCATCCCACATTATTTTGGAGCCCTTGTGCTGCCCATTGTCTTGACTTACTCCTTGAGGACATAGGGAAACTAAGTTGGGTGCAGAAGGTGGTTGAAAATGGAAGAAATATCACAAAGTACATCTACAATCACACATGGTTCCTGAGTCTTATGAGAGAGCACACTGATGGTAAGGATCTCATGCGATCAGGGGTCACACGCTTTGCTACGAATTTTCTCAACTTGCAAAGCATATTAGCCTCATTGCCCAACCTGAAGCGGAGGTTTGTGAGTGAGAAATGGTTGGAGAGCCCTTTTGCCAAGAAGCCTGAAGCAGAGAAGGTTGTGAAGGTTGTGTTTGATGTTAGATTTGGCAAGCTAATGGAGGAGATCATCAATGTAAGTTTTCAAACCTCGATTGATGATTTATTATTTAATTTTTAGATATTGCAATTCACTGATTTTTTTTAAACTTTTTATGTCCATGTGTCAGAACCGTTGGTAAGGGTTCTACGAATGGTGGATGGGGATAAAAACCCCTTTGGTTATCTATAAGAGGCCATGGATAGGGCCAAAGAAGCCATTCAACACTTGTATAGGTCAAATAAGACCAAATATAGACCCATATGGAACATAATTGATCGTAGGTCGAACCGACAACTCCACCAACATATTCATGCTGCTGCCTACTACTTGAACCCCAAGTTTTACTTCTCCGACACTTTCAGAGCAGATGCAGAGGTTCAAATTGGCTTGGACATGTGTATTCGGAGATTAGTTGAAGATGAGAACCTTCAAGACCTCGTGCTTGATGAGTTACAGAGCTACAAGAGGGAAGATGGGCAATTGTTTTCTTCACCCGATTGCAAACGTAGGAGAAACACCCTGCAACCAGGTAAAGAAGAACATGTGTTTAGGTTTATTATATCATTTATTTCGCTCATTAAAGTTTATTGGAATCTTCACCACATTATAAATGGTTTTTTTTATCCTTGCAGATCTGTGGTGGGAAGATTATGGTGCCACAACACCTAATCTTCAAAAGCTTGTCATCTGAATATTATCACAGCCATGTAGTGCTTTTGGTTGTGAGCGAAACTGGAGTGTGTTTGAGAACATACACACAAAGAAGCGCAACAGGTTGACTCAGAAATGCTTGAATGACTTGGTTTATGTGCAGTACAACCTTCGTTAGCATGAAAAGAAGGTGCAAGGAAAAGCTTCATATGAAGCACTTGACTTGGATGAAATTGATCCATATGCAACAGATTGGGTTGCTCCTCCTGACGGTGATGATGTGGATCCTTTCTTGACTAATGATCAGCTAGATGACTTTGAGATGGAGGAAGATGACTCGGATGCAGAAGTGGCAGCACGTGAGGAGGAACATGGGCTTGGTCATCCATCAGAGGCTTCTGTTGAGGCACCTATTCAAGCACCTATTGAGGATGATGCAACTACTTCAGCAGCAGCGGTCTCTTTTGAGCTTTAGTCGTAGACGCAATTTATGATTTATATTTCTAGTTTTCATTGATACTGAAATTTGAACTTAATATGTATTCAGAAGTTGTAGACTTGTAGTTTCACAGAGTTTGACTTCGATATGTATTGAACTTATTTTTATTCATATGTCGTACTTGTTTTTTGGTATATGATAATGATTCTATGTTTTTTGCTAAGTTCTAAATTCTAATAGTAATTGCTATGTATTTAACTCAAAAATTTCATTAATATATGGTGGATATCTCAAATCAGTATTTATTCTACAAATTTGGTGTTTATGTGTGTGTTTTTAAGAATATTTTAAGAAATTATATTTTTTCAAATGTTCGATAAAAGTGTCTATTTATTGCCAATATTTTCACCGGGATTTTGCCGAGAACGAGATTTTCAAAAAATTTGGGTCCGCCGAGATTTTGTCGAGACCGATATTTTCAACCTTGGCTGAGCCCACTCCATGCCCTCCCAGACAACTATAATATTGTCCAGAATAAACCTGGATTGGATGAAACAAGTCTACTCTGGGCGCACAATTTGGGGAAAAAGGTGGCAGATTTTTAAAGCAAGCGCCTTGGCTATAATTTTGTAGCAAACATTCAGCAAGGTGGTGGGGCGCCAATTGAAAATTTCTTCAAGATCGTCGACTTTAGGTATGACCTTAATATTGTCGTTATTAATTTCTTGTCCTAAGGAACCAATTTGAAAAGCTTCTATATACACATGATGCAAGTCAGATCCCGCGCAATGCCAAAGGGCTTTATAAATTTCACATGGGAAGCCATCACAGCCTAGGGATTTGTCTTCTGCCATGAAAAATGCAGCTTCCATAAGGTCTTCAATGGTCAATAACTGGTCACAGAAGACCCTTTGTGACTCACAAAGACAAGGAACAACTACTAGACAATCTTCCAAGGCTTGCTCACTGGCAGTACTAGGTGCTTGACCAGCTAAAAACCCCCTGATAATGGTTAACAAAGGCTTGAAGAATGTCGAGAAAGTTTAGTGAGAACTAAATTGCCTTTCTTAATTCTTTAATACCTGGAAAGGAATGTCAGGGCGTAGAGAGAAGACAACTTCCTTGGTAGCTTGATCTCCAACCTTTAACCAGTCCATTCGTGCTTTAATCTGAGCACCTCTAGCTGCATAGCTGTCAACAATTTGCTTCTAATGACGGAGAGTAGCCACCTTAAATTGTAAGTCTGTTGAAAAAGGATAAGCTATCAAACCCTCTGTAGTGGCCCGCAATTCCTTGGTAGTCTGAGCATAAGACCATCCGCGGAATTGGGCTAGTTGTTTTCCATAAAAGCGGAGGAATTAGTTGTTCGATGAATAGCATCATTCATTCCGCCACAAAATCCAACCTGTTGATTGAGTGGGCCTTGGTTCCAAATTCCAAATTTGCTGGATGTGGGTCATGTAGGAGGATGATTGAACAATGGTGTGTTGAGAAAAAACTAAGACTTAAAGGAACGTGGCATTACAACACACCATTCAGCAAAAAGCTAATTTCCCCAAACGAGAAACAAGATTCAGTGGAAATCATGGCACAATCAAGACATTTAAAGTCTGTCAGAACTGGCCTAGAAATTACTCCAAGTATGCCAGACCGTGTGCGAGAGGTGGCAGTTGGTCCTGGGATCAAAAAGGCCTAATTTATTACACATGTAGAACCAAGCTTCTCGTTCACCAACTATCGACCAAAATGGCGAAATGTCATCCTTATCAGAAGCCACCTCAACCATATTCAAGTCTCGACACAAAACCCAGGTGGCTAGAGGTAATGAGTCAGCTACCAACCACCAAAGGTACGCTCTCTCTACTGCATCATTGGGAGCATATACATTAATTATCCCAAAAGCATGATTATCAACTTGTGTGAGGACCCAAACTAATCTGTGCATGGGTTCTTGACCGTGACCAACAATTGCATCTTGCTATCATGGTGAAAGAAGGTTACCACCCCTCCACGTCCAACTTCACAATGGGAATCAAAAACCAAATTGTTGGGTCAAATAACACATCATGCCGCGGTGAGCAAAAAAGTCGCAATCTTAACTTCTTGAAGGCAAAAAACATCAATTCCAAGAAACATTTGACGAACATCTCGTACCGATTACTTGTGGGAGAGGTCTGTGAGATCTCGAACATTCCATGAGATGAAATTTATTCTGATGCATCATTCATGCCATCCTCGTCCCCAAGAGAGAAGAAACTATTATCCAAGAATTCTGAATCTGAGCGAAAAACAGGATAAAGATCCCCAGGGATCACCTGTCTTTTCCTAGGCCCTGCATCTTCTATATCCTCCCTCCCGAGAGGGC
The DNA here is from genome assembly GCA_018584345.1 of Thuja plicata. Lineage (NCBI taxonomy): Eukaryota > Viridiplantae > Streptophyta > Pinopsida > Cupressales > Cupressaceae > Thuja > Thuja plicata. The sequence continues at coordinate 537,736 of MU227720.1, read as the reverse complement.
TGTGAGAACAACGTAAGGAAGTCAAAGCACCAGAAACCAAAGAAGTCGCCTATGGAGCGCGAACCCCTGGTGAATGAGACAGAATCATTCTGAACTTTGGTCGGAGACACAGTGGGTGTTGATGTAGTCCCCTGAAAACCAGGGTTTGAAATTCCCTAGAGGGAGAAGCGCTCTTAGAATCCTTCGATGGCACACAATCCTAGTGTGACAAAGCTAAAGAAGGAGAATCCTGCTGTGACTGGAAAGCCAATGTGTGTTTCCCTTTACAGACCACAGTTGTCCAACCTGCAGCTGCCTGTTGACCATCAAGAATTATGCAAGAATTCTTAATCTGAGCGAAAACAGGATAAAGATCCCTAGGGATCACCTGCCTTTTCCCAGGCACTGCAACTTTGATATCATCCCTCTCAGGAGGGTTGCGAGAACAACGTAAGGAAGTCAAAGCATCAGAAACCAAAGAAGTCGGTTGTGGAGCGTGAACCCCCAGTGAATGAAACACATAATCATTCTGAACTTTGGTCAGAGACGCAGTGGGTGTCGATGTAGTCCCCTGAGAACCAGGGTTTGAAATTCCCTAGAAGGAGAAGAGCTCTTAAAATCCTTCGATGGCACCGAATCCTACGGTGGCAAAGAAGGAGAATCTTGCTTTGGCTAGAAAGCCAACGTGTGTTTCCCTTTACGGGCCACAGTTGTCCAACCTGCATCTGCTTGTTGGCTATCTAGGGCACTTGAAGAAACAGTCTCCTTAGAAGGGGACTTGGTCCTTGGAGTTGCCAGAGGGCAATCCTTGATCTTATCATCAGCATACTGACAGCGAAAACATGTATTAGGCAAATTCAAATACAGGACACGCTAAGAAAAACATTGCCCACCATCCCGAATCTCAATAGTATCTTTGAGCTCCTTAGCAAGATCAATTTCCACACAAACCCTCTTCTGAGGGCGAGCGAAAAAATCATCTAGCTCTATGCAAACAAACCTACCGAGGGTTTGAGCAAGATTCTGCAAAAAATGGCCACCATGGCAAGGGAAGACCAACAAATTCAATCCAAACGGGGACCTTAAGTCTCTTCTCATCGGAGACTGAAAAGTCTCGAGACTAGGGTTGAAAGACCAAAAGGGAAGAACGGACAAACCAGGAACCATTTTTAAGGACACCCTCCACGTGAGAAGTGTTCCCAAAACAGAATAGGAAGAAACCATTGGTTAAATTTTGCACACCTCCAAAGCGGACCCTATGAGTGGCCCAAGCCTTGGTAAACCAAATCTGGAGCACACTTTCAGGAGAAACACAACCAACAAAGTATCCTACTAAAATAAACTTCTCAAGCCAATCACAAGCATTATCAAAATCTTGGACTGGTAAAATCACATATGGGCTAACAGAAGCCTTACCTCATGGGACACTTTCAGCATAGACTTGCGGGGACACTTGCTCGGAGGAGTCATGATCTCCCAACGCCAAAACTCCAGCACCCACAAAAACTGTTGTGCTAAAGTTGGTCAGAGCCATTAAAAGCAGGGTTAACCGGGGACGCGTCCCCGGCCTAAATCCCCAAGTTTCCGAAACGGGGACGTCCCCGGGACTTGGGGACGGCTTGGGGAGGTCCCCACGCCGTCCCCAAATTTCAAGAAAATGTTGGGAAAGTCCCCGAGACTTGGGGACAACTTGGAGAGGTCCCCACGCCATCCCCAAATTTCAAGAAAATGTTGGGAAAGTCCCAGGGACTTCGGGATGGTTACCCAAAAATTTGGGGACGGGATAATGTCCTGGGGACGGCTGGGGACGCCGTAGCCGTCCCCCGCGCGTCCCAAGGACAGCCATCTGTCCCCAACCAAAATGGCAAAAAAAAATAAATAAACTCAAAAAAGCCCAAACGGCTTCCATAGGTGGGGTCGTTTTGTGGGCCCCACCACCACACTTGCCCTCAAATGCCAAAATCATGCCAATATTAGCACAAGCATTTTTTTTTATTTCATTGTGTTCTGGCAGCAGTCTGACTTTTTGGTTTTATAGCAGCAAAGGAGGTGTTCTTCATTGATTGTGCAAGGGTTTCAACTTTCTACATTGTGCAACAAGTAAATGTGAGTTTATGCTTCTATTTTTCATTTTTTTTTACCAATATGAAAGCTTGAAAGTCTGATTTTTTTTATTTTTTTCATTGTCTCAGTTCATTGCATTCTTAAATCTGAAAACTAAGCACAATGAGCAGCAGTGGGGATAGTAGTAGTGGTATTTGGGGGGTGATACTTTTACTGTTGAAGCTAGTAGTGAACAACAAACTGATAAATTTAAATGCCCTTCAACAATCATGAGAAAACATGCAAAGGGCCCCTTCAACAACAAAAAAACCTCTTCTCCAATTTGTCACAGCTAGGGCTGAAAAGAAAAAGAATGCAGGAGGGACTAGGGTATGGGATTGTCATATTTGTGAAGATGATTTTAGGGGCAGCTATACAAGGGTGAAGTCACACTTTTTAGGCATTACATGCCATGGAGTTATAGCTTGTCCTAATTTGACCGATCAAGAAAAAATAGAATGTCAAAGATTGCACTTAGAGGTTGAAATGGGGGTGCAAGGTATGACAATTACATCACCTTTATCTACTGCAACTGCACACTCGCAGTCATCTAGGCCTATGACATCCGCCATTGGTACTACTAGCAGCCCTATTGAGACAAGAGGGAAGAGGAATATTAATAGTGGTCAGAAGGGATTAGTGGAAAGTATGTTTAATGCACAGGCAAAGGAAAACACAGAGTCACCCATTGGTAGATTCTTTTTTGCTAATGGCATCCCATTTCATGTGGCCCGTTCCACTTTTTTCAAACAAATGGTCAAAGATATAACAACTATGGGTCCCTCGTTCACAACCTCAGGTGATCATAAGCTACGAACCACCATCCTAGATAAAGAGTATTCTAAGGTTAATGTGTTGTTTGAGGATATGAAACGTACTTGGGTGAGGACGGGTTGATCTATTGTGATGGATGGGTGGACTGATGTTAGACATCGGCCACTCATCAATATCATTATCACATCCCCTGCTGGCTCTTATTTTCTAAAAGCCATAGATTGTTCAGGGAAGCTTAAGGATGTAGAGTTCCAGTTCACCATTTTGAGGGATGCCATAGAGGAGGTTGGGCTGGCAAATGTAGTACAGGTGATCACAGATTCGGCACGTGTGTGCAAATTAGCCGGTATGATGGTAGAGGATGCTTATAGGCACATCTTTTGGACACATTGTTATGTTCATGCATTGAACAATGCATTAAAAGACATAGGGAAGATTGATTGGGTGAAACAAGTGGTGTCAGAAGCTAGAGAGATACAAATGTTCATATGCAACCACCACACTTCACTTGCTCTATTTAGGTCTTTCTCAAAGGAGTTCCTCAAACCAGCTGAAACAAGGTATGCCAATTTTAATTACAATTTAATTTTAAACTTTACTTCATTTATTCGATTATTTTAATTATTGTTGCATGTGTTTTACTTTTAAAGTTTTAACTTTTAACTTTTAAGTTTTAATTATAGGTATGCCACTTCATATTGATGGAGAGGATGCTTGAAGTGCATGAGGCTCTCCAATTGATGGTGGTGAATCCAGAGTGGACCTGATGGTCCAATTCTAGCTCCTCTGAAGGAAAATCAATGAAGCAAAAGATCCTTGATGACAATTGGTGGTCCACAACAAAGTAAGTTGCTGATTTTATTTAAAAATTAAAATTAAATGTTAGTCTTTTGCTTGCTGATTTTCATATTAAATTAAAATTTCTGATTTTAATTTTTGTTTGCATCTTGTAGATATCTTTGCTTTATCATCTCACCCATCGTAGAGGTCATTAGATATGCTGATACTAACTCTCCTAGTCTTGGAAAGATATATGAGACCTTTGACAGTATGTTGGGGAAGATAAAGAAAACAATTGCAACGAAGGATCCTACTTGGGGTTTTATGAGCAGCAAATTAGGCCTATTGTGACGCAGAGGTGGAACATAATGAATACCCCGCTTCATATGGCAGCCTACACTCTAAATCCCAAATGGTATGCACAATTGGATGGAAAGGCCCCCCCATGTGATGATCCTGAGGTATTAGAGGGTTTCACACAAGCCATTGATAAGATGTATCCACCCCCAGGGCGAGATTCCTCCATTCTTCGCACACAGTTCCTTGACTTCACACTACTTCATGGCCCAAACTTGAGTAAACCACAGGAGAGGCTGGATAGAGTCATTTTGGCACAGAGGGATCCTATTGGATGGTGGACGTGTCATGGGAGGGATACACCAGAGTTGAAAGTGCTTGCCTCTCACTTCCTTTCACAGGTTGCTAGTTTCTCAACTGCAGAGAGGAATTGGTCTACATATGGCTTTATCCACTCCCTTAAGAGGAATAGACTTACCTCTAGACGAACCGAGAAGCTAGTGGCTGTGCATAGTGCTCTTTGACTTGAGGATCGTCAAACTCCAGAGTATGGGCAGACTCCAGCTTTACGATGGGATATTGATCCTGAAGATGCGGCCCAGATTGACGAGGAGGATACAACACTGGGATTGATTGGGGTTCCATTGGATGCGAGCTCATTTCCAATGCAGCATGATAGTGGCAGTGACTCAGAGGACTCTGATATTGATGCCATGTTGGTAAGGAGAAGAATAGGAGAAGCAGTGTGCTTCATTTTTATTTTCTATATTTTGATTTTTATATTGAACTATAGACATGATGATGAAACTTTATGGAAGCACCTAAGCCTTTCAGCATTTATAGTTTTACTTTTATTAGTTTCTATGTTAAACTTATATTTTTGTTAGCATATGCATATTGACAATCCGATAATGAATTGAAATGGCATTGAAATGTTACTATTTACTTTGAGTATTTACCAAATTCCATTAAAATGTTGTATGTTAAGGTTATATGATATTGAAATGGCATGCATTGTCCATATTTTCATATGAATGTAATGTATACTTGCAAATTTCCTTATATATTTAAAAATTTCCCTACATTTACATAGTCGTCCCCTTTGCCATCCCATAAATCGGAAAAAAAATTTGCCATCCCGGAAACCCGTCCCGCCGTCCCCTGTCGTCCCTGTCCCAGAAACTCGGGGTAACCTTGATTAAAGGACTTTTGAAATTTCGCAATAAATGCAGTTTGAAAGCAATTAGAGCATAGACAGTACGGTAACCCTATAAGACAACCTAACAAACGCTAACATAGATTTGAAGAGCTCGCTCACCTAATCAACCTCCAAACGTCTTCTTTTAATTCTCAGTTCTTCAATGCCAATACCAACAAAAAAAGTAATGAATATCTATTCTAGCTTTTAAAGAAACTCCATAGTTTTTATGTATCAAGTGGTATCATACAGGGTTACGTTCATTTTGACAAAGGGTGTGGTGTTAATTTCTAGTGTAGTGTCAAGTAGCTTTAGTGATGCAGATAGTTGATTAGAACATATAATTGACCTCACTCATGCTACAGTTTTCTCAGACAAATATTTTCCCCAGGACAACCATTTTTTCTTCAACTATTTCGCATACTTTGATTTTTTTCCTTTCATATTTGAAGCTATTTATGTTCTCAACTAAATTATAATGTTCATCAACTAGTGTAAAGGAATATATAAGCCAATTTTTCATAGTAAACAGATACCAAAAATTGTAAAAAATAAATCTTGAGATAGAAAAAGGTAAAGATAGACAAAAAAAAAGAATGAAGAGGGATTTAAAGAAAAAAAATGAAAAAAATCAAAGTAATGAGAATCGGAATCGGCAAGACCGAATCGAATCGCGAATCGGCCACTAATTGGAATCGAATCGGCCACGAATTGGCAAATTTAAAAAACCCTTGAAAATTAGAGATTTTAAAAATTTAAAACTTATTTAATGCACCCTTTATTGAATATAACTTAAACACACTATAACATCATCAAATAGAAGCTAAAATACATAAACAAGGAACACAAATAATAAATGAATATATTCTTTTACCTTTCTTTTGAATTTTTTGCCATATAAACCAAATGTTTCTACTATCAACCTTCTTGTGTTGAAGTGAATCAACAAAAACAAGGATCCTTTTGATTTTAGCTCAACATAATATTTATGATCCGTCCAATAGATAGGTATACCCCCTGTGTCTTCATTTCACACAAACATCTAAAAATCTACACCAATGACGCAAGGAACATTGTAGAAAGAGGAGACCCAAATCATTTCTACTATTCAATTCTCTCTCTATAATCATTGGGTGCATAAATTGAGAAAATCTGAAAATTAATAGCGTCATTTTCAATGATAATTATACAACCCAATTACAATTAACAATGACCTTCAAAAACTTTTTGGGCAACTTCACTTGAATCCTCTGTATTTGTGTTTACAGTATCTTGGGGAGCGGTGGGGTCTAGCTAGTCTTTCAGCTTGAATCGTTCAGTTTATTTTATCCAAGACCAGTTCTTCAGCATTTTTGTTCGTTTTAATAAAATTTGTAGAGGTCAACATGTTTTCAGACTCACCAATAGGAGACTACTTAGCAGGGATGATTATATATTCTTCATTCATTTGCAATTTTTTCACATTATTAGGAAGCTCTTGAATATTATCATCCATGTTAATAATCTCCAAATCATTGTTATGAATTACATTATTTGTGCAAATTGCTGATTGTATCATATTTTTACCATATTATTTTGGGGGAAAAAACCATAAAAGAACAATTTAAATATACTTTATAAACATAGAGGGAAAGAGTACTTCTGACTAGTTTTCAATGACTACCAAAAAAATAGAAAAGGTAAGGGAATCAATACATAGTCCTGCCACTTGGGCAACGATAAACAAGATTACATTAAACATTCCAAAGAGTTTCTAAGATCAAGAGGTCATTGAAATATAAACATCTATAAGTATAGCTTCCACTAGAGTCGATATTTAAACAATGTCAACTATGTTCATGTTAATACAAGGAAGCAAATGCTAATGTCAAACTTGAAACTAAAACAAAAGATCAGTTTTCAAAATTAAAGTGATTTTTGCCGATTTACGAAAGTGATTCAGACAATTTTTTGCATGAATCGGTGAATCAGCGATTCATGACCAAAAAATCGGCGATCTGATTCACCGATTCAAAAAAAATCGGCCAAGCTGAATCGAATCGCCAAACCGGCGATTCCAGCGATTTCATGGTGATTCTCGTTACTATGAAAAAAATCAACAAACAAAATTAAAGAAAGTGAAAAAGGGAAAAATTGAGAGAAAAAATGCACTAAATTTGAGAAAAAATGGATACAGCGAAGTAGAAAGAAAAAAATTTAAAAATAAAAATAAAAGAAGCAACGAGTAACACAGAAAGAGAGAAAGAGACGAAGAGAAAAAAAAAATGGAACAAAAGGAGGCAAACCAAACAAACAAAGAATAAAAAATTTACAAAGAGAGAATGAAAGAAATAGAGTAGGGAAGAGCAATAGGGTGGAAACAATAAAAAAAGAAAGTTATGAAATGAATAATTATATAAGATAAACAAGTGAAGAAAGAATTTACAAAAAGATAAATGAAAACAGAAAATGAAAATCAGTTAGCAATAGAACAAATAAAGAAGAATATAGAAAGAGACAAAAAGACAGATAACAAAAAGACAGATAGAGAGAACAAGTAAAAGCAACAAGTAACAAAAAAAGCAAGAATCAAGAGACAGAGAGAACAAAATAAAACAGTAGAGGAAAAAAAGAGGCAGATGGACAAAAATACAAACAAATATATCTAGAAAAAGTTAGGTACAAAGAAACATGGAGAGAGAGAGAGAGAGAGAGAGTTGGAAGAAAAAAGAGGAGAAAGAAACAAAGAAAGGAAAAAAATTACAAAGAGAGAATGAAAGAAATATAGAGAAGTAGACAAGAGCAAGAGAAGGATAGACAAACAATAAGAAAGAAAGATATGAACTGTGAATAGATAAGATAAACAAGCACCCAAAGTAGAAATGGAACAAACAAAGAGGAATCTAGAAACAAGAAAAAAATGGATGTTAACACAAGAAAAAGAAAAATATAAAAGCAATGGCATATAGAACAAAGCAAAGAGCATAGAAAGAGACCGAAAGATAGATAATCACACAAAAAAGAAAAGAAAAATAAAAAATAAAAAAACAAAAGGCAAAAAAAAAAAAATGATAAAAAAAATAAGGAAAAAAATAGAAGGAAACCAAAGTAAACAAAAGAAAAAAAATGGATAAAGAACTAGAAAGGAAAAAAAGGGGGTGGAAACAAAGAAAAAGAAAAAGAAATCAAGCTACAGAAATAAAGAGAGAAAAGACGAAATAGAAAAAGAGAATAAAGATAGAATTTCCAAAAATATGAATGAAAAGAGAGAATAAAAATTCGCTGGAAACAAAAGAAAAGAAAGAGGAATATAGAAAGAGACAAAAATATGGATGGTGACACCAAAAAGGAAAGGAAAAATATAAAAGAAACAGGCAAAGAGAGAGACAAACAGATAAAAAAGACAAAGAAAGAATGAATGAACGATATAAAATTAAGAAGATAAACAAGAAAAAAGCAATAAATGAAACAAAAATAGATAGAGGCTAATCGAAGTCGAAAGAAAAATTGAGTAAAAGAAGTGACAAGTAAAAAAGAATGAGAGAATCAAGAGAGAAAAAGAACTAAAGAAAGATAGATAAAAAAAAGGAAGTGAAAGACAAAGATAACACCAAAAAAGTTGGGTACAATTAAAGAAGATGAAGAGAGATAAAATTGGAAGGAAAAGAGGACAAAGAAACAAAGAATAAAATCTTTACACAGAAAGAATGTAAGAAATAGAAGGTAGCAGAGAAGAGGAAAAGGAAAGGTGAATAGTAAGAAATAAAGGTATGAAGAGAGAATGATTATATAAGTTAAATGAATGAGGATAATTTACCTAAAGATGAATGAAAGGAGAGATGAGAGTTAGTTTGAAATAGAACAAAATAAAAATGAAAAAATGGTTAGTTACACACCAAAAAAGAAAGGGAAAATATAAAATTAAAAGGCAAAATGGACATAAAGAATGAAAGAACGAATGATATAAAAATAAATAGAAAAATATGAAAAAAAATTAGAAAAAACGGTTAGGGAGAAGTAGAAATAAAAAGAGAACAATAAAGTAAAAGAAGCAACATGTAACAAAGGAGAGAATCAAGAGAGAAAGAGAGCTACTAAAAAAGAAAAAAAAAGGAACGAAGAGAGATAAAAAGAGATCGAGACAAAAAAGACAACAATATGGCCAAAAATGTTAGGTAGAGAGAGAGAGAGACTTGGATGAGAAGAGGATAAAGAAATAAATGAATAAAAACATTACAAAGAGGGAACGAAAGAAATAGAGAGAAGTAGAGAACAGCAAGAGAAGGACAGACAAACAATAAGAAAGATGTGAAGCTTTATTAAAATAAGATAAACAAGCAACCAAAGTAAAAATAGAAAATATAAAGAGGAATATACAAAGAGACAAAAAGATGGAGTCACACCAGAAAAATACAAATGAGAAGAGGCAAGGTATACATAAAGAAAATTGGTTGGAAATAGAACAAAACATACAAGAATATAGAAAGAGACCAAAAGATCAATAGTCACACAAAAAAAGGAAAAATATAAAAGAAAATGGCAAAAAAGGAAAAAATAGACATAAAGAAAGAATGAGTGAATGATATAGAAAAGAAGGAAAAAAGAACAAAAATGTAGTACATAAAAAAATGTGAAGAGAGAAGTAGAAAGAAAAATGAAAAGTGTCACAAAGAAAGAAAAAAAAATCAAGCTATGAAAATAAAAAAAGAGAAAAAGGGAAAAATAGAGAAAAAGATGAATCAAAAGAAAAAATGAAAATTGGCAAGAAATAGAAAAAAGCATTAAAAAAGAAAGAATGATATAAAAAATAACTAGGAACAAAGAAAGAGCGAAAATGAGAGAAAAATGGATAGAGAGACGTTAAAAGAAAAATTAATAAACAAAGTAAAACAAGCAACAACTAAAAAAGAAAGAGGGAATCAAGAGAGACAACTAAAGAAAGAGAGAGATGGATGGAAAGAGAAAGATACAACCAAAAAAGTTTAAGTACAAAGAAAGAATATGAAAAGATAGAGATAAAATTGGAAAAAAAAAAGAGAAGAAAGAAACATACAATAAACTATTTACATACAAAGAATTAAAGAAATAGAGAGAAGTGGAGAAGAGCATTAGGAGGACAGACAAACAATAAGAAACAAGCATATGAAGCGAGAATGATCAAATAAAAAAAATGAGCACCCAAACCACTTAAAGAGGAGATATGCAAGAGAAAGTCAAGTAAGGGACTTGTAGGAATTAGTGTGCGAGATGTGAGTCCAAAAAAATGAGATTTGTAAGTTTTTTTCTTATTTCTCGTGTACGAGCAAACCTAAACTACACGCTAATGTCTTGTACATGCACTAGGGTTGAAATTCTTTCTTGCATCCTCCTTTCTTGTATGTGTCTCCAAGACACAATAGCATCTAGGGAGAACCCTAGCATCTAATAGAAATGAGAAGGATTTTATATATTAAGATTAGAATAAATTTTATGCATCATGAGCTTTGCCAAAAGATTTTTTTGATTGCAGCACACACCCATTATCTAAGAGGGCACCAAAGAGGTGCTCTACCACTTTTGTTGAGCCAACATTGGGCTTTGACACAAGATGAAACTGTGATAACATATAAATTGGGGACTTAATAGGTGTATATGATGTAAAAGATACAATTCTATGAAGGAATACTCATCAATACAGATCTGGTACATGGATGTGTGTAATGTCCCCCTTTCTAAGCCATTTTTTCTGATGCATCGTTAGCCCTATTTGCCATGGTCTCACGGGCTAACCAGGACAGTACAGGGATCAGTGTGAGTTTTGGCCTAGGCACTTCTGGTTCGAGGCCAATTCAAGTTGTTTCGGTAGGGTTCCTCGATACTTACTATTTATAGTAAGTCAGCAGGGTTCAATCTTTTGGCATTTTCAGTATTGGACTTGGAGCGTATCGTCAAGAGCTTTCCGGCAAGCTATCACACATCGTCTTCCGAGTTCGTTTAATCGTTCATTTTAATGTCAGAAGTTTTAATTGTCTATTATTATGCCACTTTATTATCAAAATAGATATATTAATTGAAAGTGGTTTGATTAAGACATAAAGCGAAAATATGAAAGGACAAAGAAGGGGAAACTAAACAGTCACAACTTGATGCTTTAAAAGAGGGAAAGGAGACTCATTGGAGATGCTTGTTTTATGCTTGGTTATTGATTTTGGAATTGTCTCTTGGAGATTGGAAGCTCTCAGCTTCAGTTTCTTTTCAGCCTTAAAGACAGAAACCCTTTTGGCTTAAAGGTCAATTAGACGTAGCCCCAGTTCATCAACAGAGTGGATTCACATCAGAATTCACCATTGAGTTTTTAGATTCTTCTTGCATCCAGTCTGACTGTATTTGTTGTTTATAAGATTGGATTATTCTCTTAGTTATTGTATTGTTGATGTAAAATACAATAATGATTATTTCTAACGGTTTAATTTGAGTAAATTGCTGGTTTATTACTGGAATCTCTGTATCTGTTGCAAAGTTTATCATTGAATAATTTCTGTAAATTATTTGGAGTTGTTGTGAAAACAATAGCCCACCCGGGATATTTCAATGTGTCAGTCTACCCAGGGTTATAGAATATTGATTGCCAAGCATTGACCATTGCCCTATGTGCACAAATGACAATAGTTTATGATTCGATAGATCATTCTCAATTATGCCACAGGACACATTTATATAAGGTGCCTCAAGTAGGGAGAAATACCAATCCCATTGGTTAGAGAAGTCATGATTGTTACCATCACTGTGTGCACTACCCAAGATGGGTGAGACACCCATTCACATTATAACTTCATTAATATCATATGAGTCATGAAGCAAGGGGGAATCATAGTCCACTCGAGACATAGAATGCTCGCACATCCTCACTGTGATATGAGCCACTATGTGCATCACAAGGACCAAGGCTTGATTATGTCTACCCTTCTACAGGCATGGGATATTGACCATATTACCTACACAAGGCCAACGAATTTTACATTTAGAAAATGTTGTCCTAAATTTTGCATCTACAAAATTGAACAAACCTACGCAATTTTTTCTATATACTGGTAGGTGTTTTCTATAAGGTGTTAATGCTTTAAAAGATGTTTGTTTGAGGAAATCAATCATCCTTTTGTTGTCTTGGGCTTTACTTCTTAAGAGCATTTGTTTTTTGAATGTCGTTCAGGTCTTTTCTTCATTTTTCTTAGTTTTGCGTCTCAGTTTTAGTCTTGATTTTGCCTTATGTTTGTGGCCTTCAAAATTCCGCTAGTTTTGAGCTATCTTAGGCGTCAATCAGAGTTGTATAGCTCAAATTATAGAGATTTAAAGCGTCCTGCCAATGGGGTTTCTCTGACAGATTGCATGCCTTGATTAAAAGTCTTTGAAGTGGACTTTTTCTTGCTAACTGCACGAAGTAGGAATCTTTAAACTCGATGCCACTTCAAAATTACATAGCATTCTGAGAAGTTTTACCTATAAGTTTTAATGACAATGGGCTTTTTAAACTCGTCTGCATATCATGTCCAAAAAAAACATAAGGTTGCATATAAAAGATTATGTTTCCCCTTCACATTTGTGGGCTTTTTATTAAGATTTGCATATACATCAATGCAGATATTATTTAAAGTTTTACTATCCATGCAACAAGGTGCAAGGTGGGCTTTTTGAAAATGGTTACATGTATGCTTTGAGTTATAATAAAAAGTGTGTATTATAACTTAAAGCTAATGGTGGCGATTTTTCTTCAATATACATATGTTTCAAGTCATTTAACATATGTCATTTACTCCCAAAAAACCCGTGACTTCTTTACTACAGCATAAATGGAGTAAAATTTCACTTTAAAAGTTATATGGTGGCGATTTTTGCCCTATATGCATGTGTCATTATTTTCAAAAAATGTGTTCGTCTTCTCTTTAGTAAAGGGCGTCGATTTTTGAAGGAGTTACATTTCATTTTTTAAGTGTAAAACATATGCGAAGGTTTTCAAAAAGCTTGTTTTCATCTTTAAAAGTCATAGGCGTCAATGTTTGGAGAGATTGCATATATGCAAAGGCTCTTAAAAAGTGCGTTTGATAGCTTATTAAGCTAATGGTGGCATTTTTACAAGAAGTTGCATATCGAAATATATGTAATCACTTCATTAAAATCCGTCATTCTTCCCTCAAACACTTACGGTTTTCATTAGAAAACCAAGGCACTGTTTTTATGTCTTATTGCATAAATTTCGAAAGGAAGTAATGCCCTATTCATATGCACTATGGTTATTAAAACCCATTTTTCTCTCCACAAAAGGCTGCAAAATCTTTGGGCGGCATTTTTTATACAGATTGCATAAAAATCCTTCCATACACAACTAGGTTTTGTAAAGGAAAGCCCGACTAGGGCATCACAAAGAAAGAAAGAAAGAAAGAAGAAAGTGTTGTTCGAATGCAATGATTTTCCAATAATCCACCATTAGATCCCTGAGTTTTTCAGATGTTTTAATAGTTTCTTGGTAAGATTCTCTCCTTGAAACAAAAACGTTTCCTTCAAAGCTTAAAACGAAATGCATTCTCATGTATTAATTGTTGTTTTTCTTCCACTTTGCATGAAGAATTTGAATACAATGAGGGCACCTTTTTGGTTGACATTTTCAAAGTTTGTTGCTGATTTTAAGCAATTCGAAAATCCATGGAGGACATTTGTTATTCATTTCTCTTTGACTCATGCAAATGCATTGATTGAGTATGAAGATTTAATCAAATTCTTGGCCTATATATCTCCAAGTTTGGATTCAAAATCTGAAATCGAAATTCTTGAATTGTTTCCAGAATTTCAAGCTTGAGAGAGAGTTGTTTTTCTTTGCATTTCACAAGAGAAGGTATGGAGTTTCTTTCTTTTCTCTTTGTTTGCGTTATGTACATTTTCATTTCTTTGAGTTTTGCATATGTTTTGTCTTTCCATTTCCATCTTCTATCTCTCATATTCTTCTAAGTTGCATATAAGGATGTCATTTATCCCCATATGCAGTCGGGATTAAAAACCTCGTTCTTGATGGTGAATTATTCTAAAAAGACCAAGTGCTGCCCTATATGCAAAATGTGATGAAAAACCCACTTTTTCCACATTTACATGTCAAAAGAGAAATGTAAACTTCCAACACGCAAGATAGCCAAAAAAATCCACCTTTTGTGATCTTTTTGACTTTCCCTACATATGTACGTCCTTCCAAAAAGGCCACCGTACATATGGAATATTCACTCATGAGCAAAAAGCATTTTCCCAATCTCTTTGTTCAAAGTTCAAACTTGTTGTCCAACACATGTAAAGTATGCTGAAAAGCCCACTTTTCCATGTTTTTCCTCCACTTAAAGGGCTGCATTTTACCCCAAATCATGCTGCTTGATGGATCTTTCCATTCTTTATGATGATGTTCTCATATTCTGGAATTTTCATGTCACTGTTACTACTGCAGATAACATTGTCATGTCAGAAGAATCCACATCTCCCAAAAGAAAGAATAAAAAGAAGATGAAGTACCAATATGATCGGCATTAGAAATCGATTTCTCCATCTCAAATCACTTCATATGTGGATGAGATTCGAGATACCGAAATTGGACATCTTGATATGGATGAGTTTCTGAGGAGGGTGAACACATCAACGAAAGACGACATGATTAGCATTAGGGCAAGCTATATCCATCATGTTTCCACTTTCCCTACGGCAGCAATGGAGCCCGAGTTTATAATGGTATGTGCTAAAAACTTTGATCCTGTTTCCAGAACCATCAAGGATCAGGCTGGGAAAGTCCAAATCAGCTTGGATTTGGATACCATTAACCGGGTTTTCAGATTTCCTCCGACTCCGGTTGTGATAAACTTAACTGTAGAGAAAGCACATAAAAGTTGAGAAAACGGGAAATCAGCTTGCATGAAGTACATCAACGATCACAAGTTGATCACTAAGAGGCCCAATCTTGCAACATGGACGAAAGGGATGCATAGATCAGAGTTCAAGGAGGAGATCCCTGATCTCATTACCTTGTTGAGCATAATCAGAGGTCTCAAGGAGTCCAATCCTTTTGAGCCTTGGATGTACAAATACTTATCGCTGATCATCAAGTCAAGGAAAAGGATCTTCTGGGGAGAACACATAAGCGATACTCTATGTGAGCTACTGGCGCAAGTTACAAGTACTTGTACCTTTTACATGAATTCTTACTTAGTCTATTTTGCTGCTACCCTACGGTCGTTTTTAGGGCTTTCTAACAAAGGGAACAGGTCTCACGTACCTGTTTGGGAGTATTTTGATCAGTTGCCTCTAAGACCAAGTCGCATCCATTATCGGAGAGTACAAGATGCCTTCTTTGGGCATTTCAAGTGCCTTTCTGACAAAGGACTCCCAAACAAGAGATTATCAGATGAAACTTGGAACAAAGTGAGTGAACATGGTTGCTTCTTCCTACAGTTTTCAAATTTCACTTATCTGAGAGTTGGATATTTCAGAGAAGAGCCCTACACCTTGCCTCAATATCCTAAAGATAAAATTATCCTAGTGGAGTTAGCTCGGCAGCTCATTGCAATTCAAGCTTATCCGTCTACATTGCATAGGCCTAGAGTTGGTATCTCTTCACGCAATCCATTGAGGATCAGGGGTTATTCACTGGACACGGTACAAAAAGCTAAGTGCTTGGAGTTTGAATTCCAACAGATAAATCTAATGAAGTTCATGGCTCATTTGACTAGAGAGGCATGAATGACAATATTTGGAGACAATTTATTGATATTCATCGTCCCGAATATATCTGGATCGATCTTCGTACCGAGATAGACATCTCCAGGATGGATTACTGACGGCTTACTGTCAAACAGATTGTGGACTTCAATCTTTCTCAGATCCCTGATGGTGTAGAGGATGATAACGATATTTTGGATCCAGAATATTGGAAACATCGCATTGAGAACTTACCAATTTTACCTCCTTGTTGGTAAGTGAAAGAAAGCTTATCCATTTGAGATAGATTCCAGAGTATTTTGGCCAACACTAACATATGGTTGAAGAGGAGAAGCAATAGGAGTTCGAAAATTCACTAATGCTAATCTTCCCCTCCATTTGACTCCCTAACAAAAACTAAGAAACACTCCTCAAGATCAAGCCAGGCAGGGATTTTGATCTTACTGGTCCAGTGGGTCAAAAGTCTAAAAATTAGGGGAAAAGGAAAAGGAGAATCTTCTGCAGCAAAGATCAAAAGCATTCAGAAGTCGGCTATCAAAGTAGGGAAGCTTATGATTAAGGCTCCCACACCCGTTGCAGCAACATTTAAAGCGAAAGGGCCAGAGATGATCCGATTCTCAAATAGTGAGGATGAATTAAAGGATCTGGTCGCCCTTGGAATACCACAATCACAGAAAGCGGATGAAATACAGGCGATGCATGAATCAAGACCTGAATCAGAGGAAGCTTCCATGTCACCACTTGACACAGACATTGATTTCTTTTGCTGCCCCAGCACTGAAGGATGATTTGGCACATGTCTTTAACGCATATCCTATAAATCCACCCAAGACGGATGCGCTCATAACAGAGACCAATGTAACTTCTGCACAGTTTGATGTTGCACAACGGAGCTCGGTTTCTGCAACAATTCAGACTAAAGCACCTGTCACGAATGCTCCCACTACTTCACAAACAGAGCGAGTAACCACTATGGTTACAACTGATGGTTCCCCTTCCTCCTTCATCTTGCCTCCATAGTTGGGTGTTGTTACTCAAAAGAGGAAGAAATTGGAGGTCCCTCTTGAAGAATTTGATCTCGCACTAAAGAACAAAACTCGGGTTATGAAGAAAAAGAAGGTAAAAGTGGTCTCCAAGGTCATGGTTGACGAACAAAAGAATAAGTATGCTGAGGTAGCTGAACCACCTTCAAATAAGCCGGCTGATGAACTTCAGACCGCAAACTATAAAATTACGAGGATTGAGCTTGGTAAACAAACACTTTTGGGGTGTCAGCTGGATGCTCTGGATGCAATGGAGAACCTAACAAAGACGACTGATAAGCTTTGGGAGAAAAAGCATCAACTCAAAGCGGAGAATGCCCGTCTCGGTGAAGCCCTTGAACAAAGGAGTTCTTCTTTGCCGCAGGTTAATTTGCTTTCAGGCGAGACGCAACTACGTATGGTGCAACTTGAGAAAAGGGTAAAAGTTGTAGATGATTGGGGCAGCCAATTAGAAACACAGGGGGTTTTAGTCATCAAAGATGCTTACCGAGTGTTCAGGAATATCAAGAAGACAGTCACCCAATTGCATGAGTTGGTTACATCTTTTGACCAACAAATGAAAACTCTAAGTGAAGACTTAGATGTGCAAAAAAAATGGCGGAGACTGATTTTGATGTTCTATGTGCATATGAAATAATATCTTCAAAAGAGATGTACTTTGACTTTTTGGACCAAATGGCTAATAAGGAGCAGGTTTTGAAAAACTTGGTAACAGAGATCCATGAGGCCATACAGTTATGCAAAGAGCAGGAAAGTGTCATTGTCAAAACCTTTGAGGAGATCAAATGCAAATTGATGGCAGAGGATGGTGAACTTGTAGCAAAGGAACATGCTATGACAAGATTTGCACAAGTCATTTGTAGAGTGCTTGAAGTTGATACTTTCAGTTTGAACTCCATGGACAAATTGGCAGGTTTTAGAAGTCACCTGAATCATTTACAAAATAACCTTGGTAGATACAACGGTGTGGTTTCAAAGGCAGCAAGTATAGCACGCAAGACTGCGACTATTACTCAGCATACAGGGGCATTGGATCCATCTGTGATTCATAAGTCTCTTTGCCAGTTCGAGACTTGTATAAATTTTCTTTGAAGCGTTTTTAGAACATTTAGTTTTTGTAAGTTTTGGTATAGAATTTTT
This sequence comes from Thuja plicata, assembly GCA_018584345.1. Taxonomy (NCBI): domain Eukaryota; kingdom Viridiplantae; phylum Streptophyta; class Pinopsida; order Cupressales; family Cupressaceae; genus Thuja; species Thuja plicata. The sequence continues at coordinate 519,721 of MU227720.1, read as the reverse complement.
CATAGATTGCATAATGTAATTGCATGTGATAATATCACATGCAAAGTAGTTCCATGTAATCATGTTGCAAGTACATTAGGCTTTGCAGCATTGAATAAGTCAAAGTTAGTTTTGGTAGATACAATGGTGTGGTTTCAAAGGCAGCAAGTATAGCACGCAAGACTGCGACTATTACTCAGCATACAAGGGCATTGGATCCATCTGTGATTTATAAGTCTCTTTGCCAGTTCGAGACTTGTATAAATTTTCTTTGAAGCGTTTTTAGAACACTTAGCTTTTGTAAGTTTTGGTCTAGAATTTTTGATAGATTGCATAATGTAATTGCATGTGATAATATCACATGAAAAGTAGTTCCATGTAATCATGTTGCAAGTACATTAGGTTTTGCAGCATTGGATAAGTCAAAGTTAGTTAGTTAGGGATAAGCATTGAATAAGTCAATGTGGTTAAGGGTTTCCCCTTTCTTCTCCACTTTACTATCCTCATTTTCTTACATAAAGGAGTGAGACCTATTGTAATATTTGATATTTTTGTGTGCAAGAAAACTATACGCAAATCTCTTCTATTCTGAAAACTTTGAGTTTCATTGTGCAAAGCTGAGCAATTGAATAAAGGAACAGGGATTAGCAAACTTTGTGTTGTTTATCTTGAAAATTGATGAATATATTCTGATGTTGCATTTGTTAATCGTTTTTCAAATCGATAGTTGTCTTGTGTGAATCATTGGAGCATTTTGATTCGAGTTTCTGAAGACTTTGTGCTTCAAAAATCAGGATTAATACAAATAGTAGTGGCTGCAACAATTCGAAGTTGAAGAGTTTGAGCTTCAGTGATAGAATTTTATTTAGGTATAGGGTATTCGGCGAAAGACTTTGTTCTTTCTCGTTTATTCTAGTTTGAGGATAATCATCTCAAGTAGATATAAGAGACTTTGTGCTCTTACATTTCTTTCAATTTTAATTAAAGTAGACTGTTGTCTTAAGCATTGTTGTTACGTCAATTATTAAGCCACTGGTATTATCATAGCAAGAGGAACTGTTTGTAGTATAGTTCAATTTTTATTGAAGCCACCTGTGGTAAGAAGGGAGTCTCCCCTATTGCTGAGAGGAGAAAGAAATTTCACATGTTGCTGCCTAAAGTGACAATTTTGCCAAGTTGTAGTCTTAGTGGCTTGTAAAAATTTTAGCCAGCACAATAACATGTGATATGCTAAGGGAACACACCCACCCTTTGAGAGGTTATCAGTACACTTAGGAGTCTTAACTTATATTGGTAGGCTTTTGATAGGTTTAACAAGTCAAGGATTGTTTGGAGACCATACTAATAGATGGTCCTTTAGCAATAGGAAATTCCAAAACTAACAAGCATACAAGGAGAGGAAATATTCTCGATTGTCTTGATCATATTATCATGCCCTTCTACCATAGGTAAGTGGCAAGGCAATTTGGTCAAGTGCAACACCTTTGTCCAACTGCAACGACCCATGTGCGCTCCTACTTGTTGTGCCTCCCACACGCGCCTTGTCATGGACAGGGACCCCAGATTCTCTTTTGCTCCCTTAGGTTAGGTTGAGTCTGCCACCCTACGTTTGGAGGTTTTTTTGTTAGAATTCTGCATTTTATCTCTGCATTTGGAAATCTGGAATATCTTGCATTGAAGAGACTAGGTCAGATGCAACTTCGGAGCCTACCTAGGATTGGTTTAGGATGCAATAGGAAAGATAGAGAGTCAATAGTATGCCCAGAGTAGGAATCAATAAAGAGATGAAGAAATTGGTTAAGAAAAAAGATTTTTCCAATTTTGCACTTGGAAACATGTTAAGAATCAGTTAAAGATTTACAGTTCATTTGTATCTTATTGATGCATGTTGCAATGTATGGTTAGTTTGAACCCAATTGCAGCATTAGTTCAATTGTGAATGCATTTTTGCGGTACGCCACTATTGGGTACCTAGGATTGGTTTAGGATGCAATAGGAAAGACAGAGAGTCAATAGTATGTCCAGAGTAGGAATCAATAAAGAGATGAAGTAATTGGTTAAGAAAAAAGATTTTTCCAACTTTATACTTGGAAACACATTAAGAATCAGTTAAGGAATTGAAAAGGCAAGTATTCAATGAACTTTGTGAATTTGCAAATCAATGTTGTGAACAATCAAATCATGAAGGACCAAAAAGAAGATGAACAAAAATATGACCTAAGGATAAAAATTAAAGTTTAGATTATAAAGCCTTGAAAAGAATGAATATTAAATATACACGATGGCTATAGAAGCATTGTGGGGATAAAGCCATAACAAGGAAAATCCAAAATATTATCCCCAACAGTCATTCCACACACCATCCTTGTCTGTGCTCGTAGAAAAAAGAAAAAATGCAGAAAAAGCCTTCAAAAAATAGCACATATACCCTTTTGGCGTAGAGAAGACGAACATGGAAATTCCTAAAAATTATCCATAACCCGCCATTGTGTGTGCCTTATCTAAGTCCGCATAGAACGAAATGAAAGAAGAAAGGAAAAAAAAAAGGCAAAAGGTGCATAAAGGCTACTAGCAGAGATGAACTCCTAACTCGGAAAATTTAAAAACTCCTCCACATATCACCATTCCTTGGGCCACACCCATGTGTGCCTCAAGTAAACACGAGAAAAAAAACATAAAAGGGAATAAAGCAGCCATTAACTTAGAGTTTGTATAAAATTCACAAGTCATGTCCATATGCGCATAAAAAAACAGACCTTAGAAAAAGCATCAATTGCTTATAAATACAAGCCCATTTCCTTCTTTTCAAACATGTCATTTCACTTCTTCAAGAGCTCAGTGAAAATCCAAGGGAGAGCAAGTCCATTTAAGGCAAAAATCTGAAGATTGTGGTCATTGTGAGTGATTTATAGCAGGTATGAAGTATCCTTTTCATGCTTGGATGATTTTTTTCTATTCTTGTTTTAATTGCAGGCCTGTGAAATGCCAAAATGATCAATAAACAAAAGAACGTAGATCTGATTTTTTTATTTAAAGCAATAATATGAACAAGGATTTGCATAAATCTCCTTTCCGAAATCATATTAAGTAATTTATAAGTCCATAAAAATCTGAAGATGGTCGAACTGAAGGAAATCCTAATTAGAAATTCATTTGCTAGAGCATAGGATAGTCATTTTGGGCCACTAGCAAACTTAGAACTTCACTCAAGAACCCTAGGCAGGTGTACCTTCATAGCAGGGATTTCATTTATCCAAGAACTCGCCTTTAGCCCACCATTTCCAAAATGCTCCTCGTGCTCGCCCCCAAGAAAAAACGAAGCAATAAAACAAGGAAAAGGATTGGCAGTAATTAGGAGTTGGCGAGGACACTCTCTTAACCCACTATTCCTAGAACATGACTTGTACCCACCAAAAATTGAAAGCCATAAAATAGAAAAGGCAAAAATGAAAAATCTGGATTTCCTTACCATACCCGCCATCGTGCTAAGTGCCAATATAGAGGAGTTTGTGATCAAGCTATAAATTGGAAAATCCAATAATCTTAATCTATAAACACCCTCCATACCAACCTACCTTCTATATCACATCATTTCGTCTCCATTCCCATTCCTCTTCCATACCTACCTTTCCGAGAATAGATCTCTTCATCCAAAACCCCAATCCAAGGTATAGGTTTATACCCGCCTACCTCTCCCAATGTCATTTTCCAAGAATCCAAAATCCTAGAATCCCAGGTCAAATCCCAAAATTCCTAAAACACCTCCAAATCCTAAAATTCCAAGACCACCTCCAATTTCAAATCCAAGAATTCTAAATCCAAGCTCCCAATTTCCAATCAATGATTGGCAATCCAATCTATGAATCCACTTCAAGACATGAAAACCGATCATTCCTAGCTGAGAATGTTGATACAAAGAAACCTTCAAGTGCCACCATTCCATTTCAAGGTGAAAATCCCTATCCAAAACATTATGAATGGTAGTGCTAATCCAATACTTGATGAAAATCCTTATCCACTCTAATCTTGGTTTGATTCAACATTCCATCACAGCAAGTTATAGCCTATCCTAAGCTGAGAAATGATGTTCATCATCCTATGCAAAACCAAGGTTTTGATCCATTGATACCAATTCATGTGTAATAATGACGTTCATGTTCCATGATTGCTAAGAAGATCTATTGTTCTAACGATGATGATTATGATGAAGTTGAACTTCGATGTTCTTGACTATGCCGATAATGTTATGAACATTTTGATCAATGATGGTTGTGTGGTTTTTTCAAATTGATGTCGCATGCAAATGCTGAAGATGCCTCTGAAGGGATCAAGAATGTTGGACCATCAAAGACTCTCAAGATTGGCGAATGTTACAAGATCACTAGAATGAAGAACGCCTACAAGGGCATTCCAACATTCCTACTCACACGCCCAAGTGTAGCCACAGAACAAGTTCAAGGAACAATTTCTGAATTTCTAGAAACAAAAGGAGTAGTTAGAGAATATCAGTGGAAGATTGAAATATTTCAAGGAGAAATATTAAAAATCTTCTTTATTGTAAAAGGATTGGGAAATTTTCGAAGTCAAATGAGATGGAATATTGAAAAGTAAAAATAGTATTTCTTGTACCCACTCTTTTGTCTTATTCTCTTGTAACAGCAGTTTTGTCTTCTAGTGGGAGAAGGTAGAAGATAATATATTTAAATATCCTGATGTTTCTAGAAGGCAAATCTGAGCCCTTGGTGTTGAGTTAATCTCCACCATTGATCTTGCAAGCCTTCTCTATAAAAGGCGGCTCTCTTCTTCTTTGTAAAGTTAGTAGTTGGTAGAATACTGAAGTAGTAGTAGGAATTGATTAACAGATATTGTTGTAAACAACATTTGGTATTAATGCAAGTGAAACATTGAAGTGATGGTGTCTTCAGATGTATGCATGGTTTCTATTTTTTAATATTAGTTTCAGTTCAGTGATTTTAATGGTGCAATGCAAAGATATTTGATGGATTTACAGTTCATTTGTATCTTATTGATGCATGTTGCAATGTATGGTTAGTTTGAACCCAATTGCAGCATTAGTTCAATTCAGAATGCATTTTTGCGTTGTGCCACTATTGGGTAGTTGAATGTATGTTCAAAATCTAAAATTATTTCCTTTCCTTTGAAGATTTATACTATTTCTACAGTGTTGTGAGCAGTCCAATTAAGCAGGAGTTGATTTATGACGCATCGTCCATTATTATCATTATCCTTAGAGTTCTCAACTTAGTCTCTCTAAACCCTAATCTTTTTGCTATTTATTTTGAAACAATTTAGTAGAGTGCGAGAGAGAATTGCTTTTGCAGTCCAGGAACATTTGTGTTAGTCCCCTTGTGATTACCAGCAATATCACATTTATCCACCGAGTTATCCAACCATTGTCAAAACCTAACATTAGTAACCTTGGGATTGTCTCATCTAATCATATCCAATAGCACCTGAGATTTCCTTGTTCAAGAGAGGATAGAATATACTCGATATATTCTATTCAGTGTTAGTGGCGTGCAGACCCTCATCAACACTACCATAGGTATGAGGCAAGCGGATCAATCCCGACCTATCCATACAAAGCTAATTTACGTTGATATAGACAATGATGGGGCAAATCCACCACCATCGTTACATGCAAATGATGTTGGTATTACACTAGGTATCTCAAGATGATGGGAGATGAAACATCTAGCCCTCATCTACCTAATAGATGAACCTAAAGAAGATCCTAGGCCACTAGGATCAAGAGACAAGGAGAGCAATGCGAAGGGGAGTGAGGAGCATAACTAACCCACAACCAGCACCTATAGCAGATTAATACAACATGTAGACCCTAACAAAGAGGATAACCATTATACATGCATAGAAGTAACAAGAGTTACACAGTATACATTTATAGAAACGGAGTATAAAGCAGTAGATTCATTAATATAGAAGCATTAGTCATTTTACAACACAGAGGTGCAGATATGCATGAGTCTCTATATAAAGAACTAAGTGAAGAACCCTTACAAGAGACACAAAAGTGTCTTTTATTCATCCCTCAGGCACTAAAGGAAGATAAGGCACATCAATGGGCAAGAAACCATAGTTTCTCCCATAACCAATCATATGCAAACATGTGTAATTAAAATACCGATCTATGGGAATGAGAAAACGTTCCTAAAATTATTGGCATGCCTCAACATTAATAAGTCAATGGAAGGATTGAAGAAACTACAATGAAATCTGCTACCAAAATCACAAACAGAAAGGGTCCACTAACAAAACAAATCTACAATACAATAAATAAGTATGGGCTTCATATCTTCCATTGAAATCCATGAAAAATGCATTCAAAAACTTTTCTCTAGCTCCACAAAGCAAGATCTAGTAGTTATAGGGGTCATTGCAACATTAATGGCAATTTTTGCGTTGAAACAACAAAATTGATTCGACTTCTCCAAATATCCCTAGGAAGCCCAAAGTTGTTGGAACCAAAAAGAATTACAGGTGTACACGGGAATAGGTAGGGAAAAAGGAGATATAGAATTTGTCCAAAAATCCCTTGTGGACACGGAGTTCCGTAGGAACCAAAAGAAGGAAGAAAGAGAACAATTAATAGGAGAGGAACAAGGACATTTAGAGTTTGTCTGTAATATCCTTGACCAAAGAGAAGAAAAGAGGGATGAAGGAACTGGAAAGGAACAACAACATTTAGACATTGTCCAAACATCAAAGGCAGATTCGAAGTTCTATGATGACCAAAAGAAGGAAGAAGGTGAATAAAGAACAGGGGAGGAACAAGGATATTTTATCTTTGTCCAAGTATCCTGGGTGACCCAAAATTCAGTTGGAAACAAAAGGAAAAAAGGGGAATAGGTGAACAGCAAAAGAACAGGGACATTTACAGTTTCTCTAGGGGACTAAAAGGTTCATTTGGATCAAAAGGAGTAAGAAGGGCAATAGAGCACAAGGGAGGAACAAGAAGATGTAGACTTTGTCCAAATATCCTTGGGCGACCCAAAGTTCCACAAGGACCAAAGGGATGTGGAGAAATAGATAGGGAACAAAGACATTTGGAATTTGTCCAGACTCCAAATATCCCTCCCTATGCGACCCGAAGTTCCACTAAGACCAAGAGAAGGAAGAAGCGCAATGGACAATAGGGGAGGATCCAAGAGATTTAAACATTGGGCAAATACTCTTCCAAATATCAGTTAGGGACCCGAAATTCTACCAAAATCAAAATTAAGAAAATATCATAAAAGAAGGGAGAAACAAGGACATTTGGATTTTGTCGAAATATCCGTAGGGGACTAGAAGTTCCAAGAGAAACCAAAAGAAGTAAGAAGGTGAATGAGGTTTCAAAAAAGACTAAGGGCTTTCAAACCTAGTCCAAATATCTCAAGGGAACCCAAATTTCCTTGGCAACCCAAAGAAAAAAAAAGCGGAACAGGAAACAAGGAAAGCACTACAACCTTTGCACTGGCTCCAAATACCCCTGGGGTACCGAAAGTTCCAACAAAACCAAAGCAAAGAAAAGGGGGACAGGGAACATAGAAGGAACAAGGACATTAGGTCTTGGTCCAAATATCTTTAAGGGACCCAAAGTTCCCTGGGATCAAAAGAAGGAAGAAAAGGAATGAAGAATAGGGGAGGAAAAAAGGCATCTCAACTTTAAAAAAATATGTTTGATGGACCCAAAGTTTCGATACAATGAAAAGGATGAAAACCAGGACGAGAGAACAAGAGAGGAACAAGGACATTTGGACTTTTTCCAAATATTCTTAATGGATATGAAGTTTCGTAAGGACCAAAAGAAGGAAGAAGGTGAATGTTGTACTGGGGAGGAACAATGACATTTGGACTTTGTCAAAATATCCCTGGGGGACCCGAAGTTCCTTGGGACCAAAAGTAGGAAGAAGGGGAACTAAGACAAACCCAAAGGGAAGAAAAAGGGGACGAGGGTACAAGAGAAAAACAAGAATATTTGGACTTTGTCTGAATATTGCTAATAGACTGCAAGTTCCGTCAGGACCAAAAGAAGGAAGAAGCACCAAATATTGCTTGGGGACACAATGTTTTGTCAGAATCAAAAGAAAGAACGCAAAAGGGGAAAATGAAGAGGAACAATGATATTTGTACTTTGTGCAAATAACCTTGCAGGACCTGAAGTTCCGCCACGTTTAAAAGTAAGGAGTATGGAGAATAGACGACGAACAATGACATTTGATTTCCCTAGTGACCCAAAGTACCATCAAAACCAAATGGAAAAGACAGGGGATGGGGAGCTAAGAAGCAATAAGGACAGTTAGACTTTGTCCAACTATCTTTGGGGGACACAAAGTTCCGGTCCAACCAAAATAAGAAAGGGAACAAGGAAAAAGGGTGGAACAAGGACATTTCAACTTACTCCAAATAACCCTACATTGCCCAAAGTTTTGCAAGAACCGAAGGAAAGAAAAGGGCAACGAGGAAATAGGGACGATCAAGGATATTTGGACTTCGTCCAAATATCTGTGGGGGGCCCAAAGATTCGTTAACACCAAAAGAAGGAAGAAGGGGAACAAGGAATACGTAAGGAACAAGGAAATTTGGACTTTTTCCAAATACCCTTGGGCAACCAAAAGTTACACCAGAACCAAAGGAAAGGAAAAAGGGGATGAAAAAATAGAGGAGGGAAAAAGACATTTGGACTTCGTCCAAATATCCCTATCAAGACGAAAAGAAGGGCAATGAATAACAAGGGAGTTACAAGAAGATTTGAACTTTGTCCAAACATCACTGGTGAACCTAAAGCGCAACTAGAACCAAAGGGAACAAAAGAGGGATGAGGGAACAAGGAAGGAAAAAAGGACATTTGAACTTCATCCAATTATCCCTAGGGCACCCAAAGTTTTCTCTTGACTAAAAGAAGTAAAAAGCATAATCGAGAATAGGGGAGGAACAACAAGAACTTTGTCCAAATATCATTGGGGAACCCAAAGTTCTATTAGAACCAAAGGGAAAAAGGGGGATGAAAGAACTGGGGAGGAACAATGACATTTGGACATTGCCCAAATATTCACAAGGATCATAAAATTTTGTTGAGATCGAAAGAAAGGAAGAAGGTAAACAAGGTACTAACAGGAAACAAGGACATTTGGAATTAGTCCAAATATTCTAAGGGGACCCAAAGTTTCTTGGGAACCAAAAGAAGAAATAAGCGAAATGAGGAACCAGGAAGGAACTAAGAAATTTGGACTTGGTCCAAATATCCTTGAGACACCTCAAGTATTCCCAAAACCAAAGCGAACAAAAGGGTAGTACGCGAATGTCGAAGCAACAAGGACATTTGGGTCAAAATATCCTTAGGGACTTGAAATTCCCTAGGAACCAAAAGATGGAAAAGTTGGAACAAGGATCAGAGGAGGAGAACGAAATTTGGATTTTGTCCAAATATCCAACGGTATGAAAGTTTTGATCAAACCAAAGGGAAGAAAGGGGGCGGAGGAAAAAGAGAGGAACAAGGACATTTGGACTTTGTCCAAATATTGCTAGCGGACAATAAACTCCATCAGGAGTAAAAGGAGAGAAAAAGGGCAACATGGGAGCAACAATGACATTTGGACTTTGTCCAAATATCCATAGGAGACGATAAGTTTCATGAGGAAGTAAACGAAGCTAGACGTTGAATGAAGTATCTAAAACGAACAAGGGCATTTGGAGTTAGTCCAAATATCTAAAGGGAACCCAAGGTTCCTTGGCAAACAAAAGAAAGAAGCGAAACGCGGAACCAAGAAGACACTACAACGTTTGGACTTGCTCCAAATAACCCTAAGGTACCCAAATTCCCTCAAAAACCAAAGCAAAGAAAAGGGGGACAAGGGAACAAGAAGGAACAAGAACATTTGGACTTGGTCCAAATATCTGTAAGTGGCCTAAAGTTCCCTGAGACCAAAAGAAGGAAGAAAAGGAATGAGAAATACGAGAGGAACAACGACATGTCAACTTTCTACAAATATCCCCGATGGACCAAAAGTTTTGATAAAAAAGAAAGCAAAGAAAACCAAGCCGGGAGAACTAGAGAGGAACAAGAACTTTTGGATTATCCAAATATTGTTAGGGGATATGAAGTCTTGTCAGAACCAAAAGAAGGAAGAAGGCAAATGCGGAACAAGGGAGGCACAATGACTTTTGGAATTTGTCCAAATATCCCTGGGGGACACAAACTTCTGCTCGGACCAAAAGAAGGAAGAAGGTGAGCTAGGACAAAACCAATGGAAAGAAAAGGGGGACGAGGTAACAAGAGAAATACAAGTACATTTCGACTTTGTCTGAATATCACTTGCGAACCCGAAGTTCCAACAGGACCGAAAGAACGAAGAAATGCGAACAAGGACAGAACCAAAGGCAAGAGAAAAAGGGAACAAGGTAACAAGAGAGGAACCAGGACATTTGGACTTTCCAAGTGTCACTTGGAGACATGATGTCCTTTCACAACAAAAAGAAAGAAGGAAAATTGGGAAAATGACGAGGAACAATGACATTTTTACTTTGTCCAAATATCCTTGCAAGATCCGAAGTTCCATCAGGACCAAAAGTAAGAAGGGGTATTGAAAATAAACAATGAACAAGGACGTTTGAATTTTGTCCAAGTATCCCTAGCAACCCGAAGTACGAAGTACCATAAGAACAAAAGGGAAAAAAAGGGGGATGGAAAGCTAAGAAGCAATAAGGACAGTTGGAATTTGTCCAACTATCTTTTGGGGACACGAACTTCTAGTAACCAAAAGAAGCAAGGGAACGAGGAACAAAGGTTGAAAAAGGACATTTCGACTTAGTCCAAATATCCCTACGGTACCCAAAGTTCTACTAGAACCAAAGGGAAGAAAAGGGAAACAACAAAATACGAACAATCAAGGACATTTGAACTTCATCCAAATATCTGTGGGGGGCCAAAGATTCACTAAGACCAAAATAAAGAGGAAGGGGAGCAAGGAATATGTGAGGAGCAAGGAAATTTGAAATTTTTCCAAATTCCCTTCGGCAACCAAAAGTTCCACCGGAAATCAAAGGGGGGATGGCAGAACAAAGGAGGACCAAAGACATTTGGACTTCGTCCAAATATGCCTACCAGGACGAAAAGAAGGGCAATGGACAACAACGGAGGAACAAGAACATTTGAACTTCGCCCAAATATCCCTAGGGGACCCAAAGTTCAGCTGCAAAAAAAGGGAGAAAACAAGGATGAGGGAGCAAGGAAGAAAAAAAGACATTTGGACTTCATCCAATTATCCCTAGGGCACTCAAAGTTTTGTTTCTACCAAAAGAAGTACAAAGGAGAATGGAGAATAGGGGAGGAACAAGAAGACTTTGTCCAAATATCATTGGGGGACCCAAACTTCTATTAGAAACAAAGGGAAAAAAGGGGGATGAAAGAACTGGGGAGGAACCATGACATTTGGACATTGCCCAAATATCCACAAGGGACATAAAAAAAAATTCAAGAACCAAAGGAAGAAGGTAAACAACGTACTAAAAAGAAACAAGGACATTTGGAATTACTCCAAATATTCTAAGGGGACACAGTTTGTTGGTAAACAAAAAATGAAGCGGAATGGGGAACCAAGAAGGAACTAAGAAATTTGGACTTGGTCCAGATATCCTTGAGGAACCTCAAGTATACCCAAAACCAAATCGAAGAAAAGGGTGGCAGGGGAATGTTGAAGGAACAAGGAGAGTTGGACTTGGTCCAAATATCCTTACGGGACTTCAAGTTCCTTATGAACCAAAAGAAAGGAAAGGAGGAACAAGGAACAGGGGAGGAACAAGGACATTTAGACTTTGTCCAAATATTGCTAGTGGACAAACTCCAGAAGTTCCAAGAGGAACCAAAAGAAGAAAGAAGGTGAATGTGGTATCGAAAAAGAACAAGGGCATTTGAAATTAGTCCAAATATCTCAAGGGAACCCAAAGTTCCTTGGCAAACAAACGAAAGAAGATGCAAAAACCGGAACCAAGAGGGAACTATAGAATTTGGAATTTCTTCAAATATCCCTGGGGTACCCAAAGTTCCACCGAAACCAAAGCAAGGAAAATGGGGACAGAACACATATGTAACAAGAACGACAAAGTCCAAATATCATTCTGCCTCCCCTATTCCTCATTCGCCTTCTTCCTTCTTTTGGTGCTGACGAAACTTCATATGCCCTAACAATATTTGGACAAAGTCCAAAATTCCTTGTTTCTCTCTTGTTCTCCCATCTTAGTTTTCTTCCCTTTCTTTCTATCAAAACTTTTGGTCCATTAGAGATATTTATACAAAGTTGAGATGTCATTGTTCGTCTCTTCTACCTCATTCCTTTTCTTCCTTCTATTGGTCCTAGGAACTTTGGGTCCCTTAAAGATATTTGGACCAAGTCAAAACCAAATATCCCTAGGGGACTCGCAATTCCGTTGGGACCAAAAGAACGAAGGAGGACCAGGACAAAACAAAAGGTAAGAAAAGGGGGATGGGGTAATAAGGGAAAATCAAGAACAATTGAACTTTGTCTAAATATCGCTAACGGGCCCAAAGTTCCGTCAGGATCAACAGAGCAAACAAGGACAGAAACAAAGACGAGAAATGGGGGACAAGGGAACAAAAGAGGAACAAGGGTATTTGAACTTTGACCAAATATCGCATAGGGACAAGATGTACCGTCGGGACCAAAAGAAAGAAGGGAAATGAGGAAAAGAGGACGAACAATGACATTTGGACTTTGTCCAAATATCCTTGCGGGACCTGAAGTTCCACCAGGGCCAAAAGAAAAGAAAACTGAGACGGGAGAACTAGAGAGGAACAAGAACTTTTGGATTATCCAAATATTGTTAGGGGATATGAAGTCTTGTCCGGACCAAAAGAAGGAAGAAGGCAAATGCGGAATAAGGGAGGCACAATGACATCTGAAATTTGTCCAAACATCCCAGGGGGACACGAAGTTCTGCTCAGACCAAAACAAGGAAGGTGACCTAGCATAAAACCAAAGGAAAGAAAAGGGGGACGAGGTAACAAGAGAAATACAAGTACATTTCGACTTTGTTTGAATATCACTTGAGAACCCAAAGTTCCACCAGGACCAAAAGAATGAAGAAAGGCAAACAAGGACAGAACCAAAGGCAAGAGAAAAAGGGGACAAGGTAACAAGAGAGAAACAAGGACATTTGGACTTTCCAAATGTCACTTGGGGACATGATGTTCTTTCACAACAAAAAGAAAGAAGGAAAATTGGGAAACTGACAAGGAAAAATGACATTTTCACTTTGTCCAAATATCCTTGCAAAACCCGAAGTTCCATCAGGACCAAAAGTAAGAATGTGTATGGAAAATAAACGACGAACAAGGACATTTGAATTTTGTCCAAATGTCCCTAGCAACCCGAAGTACCATAAGAACAAAAGGGAAAAAATGGGGGATGGAAAGCTAAGAAGAAATAACGACAGTTGGAATTTGTCCAACTATCTTTTGGGGACACGAACTTCTAGTAACCAAAAGAAGCAAGGGAACAAGTAACAAGGGTTGAAAAAGAACATTTCGACTTAGTCCAAATATCCCTACGGTACCCAAAGCTCTACTAGAACCAAAGGGAAGAAAAGGGCAACAACGAAATACGAACAATCAAGGACATTTGGATTGCATCCAAATATCTGTGGGGGGTCAAAGATTCACTAAGACCAAAATAAAGAAGGGGAACAAGGAACATGTGAGAACAAGGTAATTTGGACTTTTTCCAAATTCCCTTAGGCAACCAAAAGTTCCACCGGAAACCAAAGGGGGATGGCGGAACAGAGGAGGACCAAAGAAATTTGGACTTCGTCCAGATATGCCTACCGGGACGAAAAGAAGGGCAATGGACAACAAGGGAGGAACAAGAATATTTGAACTTCGCCCAAATATCCCTAGCGTCCCCAAAGTTCAGCGGGAAAAAAAAGGGAGAAAAACGGGATGAGGGAGCAAGGAAGAACCAAAGACATTTGGACTTCATCCAATTATCCCTAGGGCACCCAAAGTTTTGTTTCTACCAAAAGAAGTACAAAGGACAATGGAGAATAGGGGAGGAACAAGAAGACTTTGTCAAAATATCCTTGGGGGACCCAAACTTCTATTAGAACCAAAGGGAAAAACAGGGATGAAAGAACTGGGGAGGAACCAAGACATTTGGACATTGCCCAAATATCCACAAGGGAAATAAAATATAATTCGAGAACCAAAGGAAGAAGGTACACAAGGTACTAACAAGCAACAAGGACATTTGGAATTAGTCAAAATATTCTAAGGGGACACAAAGTTTGTTGGTAAACAAAAGAAGAAAGAAGCGGAATGGGAAACCCGGAAGGAACTAAGAAATGTGGCCTTGGTCCAGATATCCTTGAGGAACCTCAAGTATTCCCAAAACCAAATTGAAGAAAAGGGTGGCAGTGGAATGTTGAATGAACAAGGACATTTGGACTTGGTCCAAATATCCTTAGGGGACTTGAAGTTCGCTATGAACCAAAAGAAAGAAAAGGAGGAACAAGGAATAGGGGAGGAACAAAGACATTTAGACTTTGTCCAAATATTGCTAGTGGACAAACTCCAGAAGTTCCATGAGGAACCAAAAGAAGCAAGAAGGTGAATGGGTTATGAAAAAAGAACAAGGGCATTTGGACTTAGTCCAAATATCTCAAGGGAACCCAAAGTTCGTTGGCAAACAAGAGAAAGAAAAAGCAAAAAGCAGAACCAAGAAGGAACTACAACATTTACAATTTCTTCAAATATCCTTGGGGTAACCAAAGTTCCACGGAAACCAAAGTAAAGAAAATGGGGACAGAACACAAATGGAACAAGAACAACAAAGTTGGAATGTCATTGTGCCTCACCTATTCCGCATTCGCCTTCTTCCTTCTTTAGGTGCTGACGGAACTTCATATCCCCTAACAATATTTGGACAAAGTCCAAAATTCCTTGTTTCTCTCTTGTTCTCCAATCTCAATTTTCTTCCCTTTCTTTCTATCAAAAATTTTGGTCCATTAGAGATATTTGTACAAAGTTGAGATGTCATTGTTCGTCTCCTATACCTCATTCCTTTTCTTCCTTCTTTTGGTCCTAGGGAACTTTGGGTCCCTTAAAGATATTTGGACCAAGTCAAAACCATATATCCCTAAGGGACTCGAAATTCCGTTGGGGCCAAAAGAAGGAAGAAGGAGAACCAAGTCAAAACAAAAGGTAAAAAAGGGGCATGGGGTAACGAGGGAAAAACAAGAACATTTCGACTTTGTCTAAATATCGCTAACGGGCCAAAGTTTTGTCAGGATCAACAGAACAAATAAGGACAAACAAGGACAAAACCAAAGACGAGAAATGGGGGACAAGGGAACGATAGAGGAACAAGGGCATTTGAACTTTGACCAAATATCGCATAGGGACAAGATGTACCGTCGGGACCAAAAGAAAGAAGGGAAATGGGGAAAAGAGGACGAACAATGTCATTTGGACTTTGTCCAAATATCCTTGCGGGACCCGAAGTTCCACCAGGCCCAAAAGAAAAGAAAACCGAGACAGGAGAACTAGAGAGGAACAAGAACTTTTGGATTATCCAAATATTGTTAGGGGATATGAAGTCTTGTCAGGACCAAAAGAAGGAAGAAGGCAAATGCGGGACAATGGAGGCACAATGACATTTGGAATTTGTCCAAATATACATGGGGGACCCGAAGTTCTGCTCGGACCAAACGAAGGAAGAAGGTTAGCTAGGACAAAACCAAAGGAAAGAAAAGGGGGACGAGGTAACAAGAGAAATACAAGTACATTTCGACTTTGTCTGAATATCACTTGCGATCCCGAAGTTCCACCAGGACCAAAAGAACGAAGAAAGGCAAACAAGGACAGAACCAAAGGCAAGAGAAAAAGTGGACAAGGTAACAAGAGAGGAACAAGGACATTTGGACTTTCCAAATGTCACTGGCGGACATGATTTTCTTTCACAAGAAAAGGAAAGAAGGAAAATTGGGAAAATGACAAGGAACAATGACATTTTGACTTTGTCCAAATATCCTTGCAAGACCTAAAGTTCCATCAGGAGCAAAAGTAAGAATGCATATGGAAAATAAATGACGAACAAGGACATTTCAATTTTGTCCAAATAGCCCTAGCGACCCGAAATACCATAAGAACAAAAGGGAAAAAAGGGGGGATGGAAAGCTAAGAAGCAATAAGGACAGTTGGAATTTGTCCAACTATATTTTGAGGACAAAAACTTCTAGTAACCAAAAGAAGGAAGGTAACGAGGAACAAGGGTTGAAAAAGGACATTTCGACTGAGGCCAAATATACCTACGGTACCCAAAGGGAAGAAAAGGGCAACAACGAAATACGGACAATCAACGACCTTTGGACTTCATCCAAATATCTGTGGGGGGGCCAAAGATTCACTAAGACCAAACTAAAGAAGAATGGGAACAAGGAACATATGAGGAACAAGGAAATTTGGACTTTTTCCAAATTCCATTGGGCAACCAAAAGTTCCACCGGAAACCAAAGGAGGATGGCGGAACACCGAAGGACCAAAGACATTTGGACTTCGTCCAAATATGCCTACCGGAATGAAAGCAAGGGCAATAGAAAACAATGGAGGATCAAGAAGATTTGAACTTCGCCCAAATATCCCTAGGGGACCCAAAGTTCAGCCGGAAACAAAGGGAGAAAACCGGGATGAGGGAGCAAGGAAAAAAGAAAGACATTTGGACTTCATCCAATTATCCCTAGGGCACCCAAAGTTTTGTTTCTACCAAAAGAACTACAAAGGACAATGGAGAATAGGGGAGGAACAAGAAGACTTTGTCCAAATATCCTTGGAGGACCCACACTTCTATTAGAACCAAAGGGAAAAAAGGGGGATGAAAGAAATGGGGAGGAACCAGGACATTTGGACATTGCCCAAATATCCACAAGGGACATAAAAAAAAATTCGAGAACCAAAGGAAGAAGGTAAACAAGGTACTAACAAGCAACAAGGACATTTGGAATTAGTCCGAATATTCTAAGAGGACACAAACTTTGTTGGTAAACAAAAGAAGAAAAAAGCGGAATGGGGAACCAGGAAGGAACTAAGAAATTTGGACTTGGTCCAGATATCCTTGAGGAACCTCAAGTATTCCAAACACCAAATTGAAGAAAAGGGTGGCAGGGGAATGTTGAAGGAACAAGGACATTTGGACTTGGTCCAAATATCCTTAGGGGACTTGAAGTTCTCTATGAACCAAAAGAAAGAAAAGGAGGAACAAGGAACAGGGGAGGAACAAGGACATTTAGACTTTGTCCAAATATTGCTAGTAGAAAAACTCCAGAAGTTCCATTAGAAACAAAAGGAAGCAAGAAGGTGAATGTGGTATCGAAAAAGAACAAGGGCATTTCGACTTAGTCCAAATATCTCAACGGAACCCAATGTTCCTTGGCAAACAAAAGAAAGAAGAAGCAAAAAGCGGAACCAAGAAGGAACTACAACATTTGGAATTTTTTCAAATATCCCTTGGGTACCCAAAGTTCCACCAAAACCAAAGCAAGGAAAATCGGGACAGGAGAACACAAATGGAAAAAGAACGACAAAGTCTTAATGTCATTGTGCCTCCCCTATTCCGCATTCACCTTCTTCCTTCTTTTGGTGCTGACGAAACTTCATATGCCCTAACAATATTTGGACAAAGTCTAAAATTCCTTGTTTCTCTCTTGTTCTCCCATCTCAGTTTTCTTCCCTTTCTTTCTATCAAAACTTTTGGTCCATTAGAGATATTTGTACAAAGTTGAGATGTCGTTGTTCGTCTCCTATTCCACATTCCTTTTCTTCCTTCTATTGGTCCTAGGATCTTTGGATCCCTTAAAGATATTTGGACCAAGTCAAAACCAAATATCCCTAGGGGACTCGCAATTCCATTGGGACCAAAAGAAGGAAGATGGAGAACCAAGTCAAAACAAAAGGTAAGAAAAGGGGGATGGGGTAACAAACAAACAACAAGAACATTTGAACTTTGTCTAAATATCGCTAACGGGCCCATAGTTCCGTCAAGATCAACTGAACAAACAAGGACAAACAAGGAAATAACCAAAGACGAGAAATGGGGGAAAAGGGAACGAGAGAGGAACAAGGGCATTTAAACTTTGACCAAATACCGCATAGGGACATAATGTACCGTCGAGACCAAAAGAAAGAAGGGAAATGGGGAAAAGAGGACGAACAATGACATTTGGACTTTGTCCAAATATCCTTGCGGGAGCCGAAGTTCCACCAGGGCCAAAAGAAAAGAAAACCGAGAAGGGAGAACAAGAGAGGAACAAGAACTTTTGGATTATCCAAATATTGTTAGGGGATATGAAGTATTGTCAGGACCAAATGAAGCAAGCAGGCAAATGCGGAACAAGGGAGGCCCAATGACATTTGGAATTTGTCCAAATATGCATCGGGGACCCAAAGTTCTACTCGGACCAGAAGAAGGAAGAAGGTGAGCTAGGACAAAACAAAAGGAAAGAAAAGGGGGAGGAGGTAACAAGAGAAATACAAGTACATTTCGACTTTGTTTGAATATCACTTGTGATCCCAAAGTTCCACCAGGACCAAAAGAACGAAGAAAGGGAAACAAGGACAGAACCAAAGGCAAGAGAAAAAGGGGACAAGGTAACAAGAGAGGAACAAGAACATTTGGAATTTCCAAACGTCACTTGGGGACATGATGTTCTTCCACAACAAAAAGAAAGAAGGAAAATTGGGAAAATTACAAGGAACAATGACATTTTGACTTTGTCCAAATATCCTTGCAAGACCCGAAGTTCCATCAAGACCAAAAGAAAGAATGAGTATCGAAAATAAACGACGAACAAGGACATTTGAATTTTGTCCAAATATACCTAGCGACCCGAAGTAGCATAAGAACAAAAGCGAAAAAGGGGGGGATGGAAAGCTAAGAAGCAATAAGGATAGTTGGAATTTGTCCAACTATCTTCTGGGGACACGAACTTCTAGTAACCAAAAGAAGCAAAGAGAACAAGGAACAAGGGTTGAAAAAGGACATTTCGACTTAGTCCAAATATCCCTACGGTACCCAAAGTTCTACTAGAACCAAAGGGAAGAAAAGGGCAACGACAAAATACAGACAATCAAGGACATTTGTACTTCATCGAAATATCTGTGGGGGGCAAAGATTCACTAAGACCAAAATAAAGAAGGGGAGCAAGGAACATGTGAGGAACAAGGAAATTTGGACTTTCTCCAAATTCCCTTGGGCAACCAAAAGTTCCACCGAAAACCAAAGGGGGATGGCTAAACAGAGGACTAAAGAAATTTGGGCTTCGTCCAGATATGCCTATCGGGACGAAAAGAAGGGCAATGGACAACAAGGGAGGAACAAGAAGATATGAACTTTGCCCAAATATCCCTAGGGGATCCAAAGTTCAGCCGGAAAAAAAGGGAGAAAATCGCGAGGAGGAAGCAAGCAAGAAACAAAGACATTTGGACTTCATCCAATTATCCCTAGGGCACCCAAAGTTTTGTTTCTACCAAAAGAAATAAAAAGGACAATGGAGAATAGAGAAGGAACAAGAAGACTTTGTCCAAATATCCTTGGGGGACCCAAATTTCTATTAGAAACAAAGGGAAAAAAGGGGGATGAAAGAACTAGGGAGGATCCAGGACATTTGGACATTGCCCAAATATCCACAAGGGACATAAAAAAAAATTCGAGAACCAAAGGAAGAAGGTAAACAAGGTACTAACAAGCAACAAGGACATTTGGATTTAGTCCAAATATTCTAAGGGGACACAAAGTCTGTTGGTAAACAAAAGAAGAAAGAAACGGAATAGGGAACCAGGAAGGAACTAAGAAATTTGGACTTGGTCCAGATATCCTTGAGGAACCTAAAGTATTCCCAAAACCAAATGGAAGAAAAGGGTGACAGTGGAATGTTGAAGGAACAAGGACATTTGGACCTGGTCCAAATATCCTTAGGGGACTTGAAGTTCCCTATGAACCAAAAGAAAGAAAAGGAGGAACAAAGAATAGGGGAGGCACAAGCACATTTAGACTTTGTCCAAATATTGCTAGTGGACAAACTCCAGAAGTTCCATGAGGAACCAAAAGAAGCAAGAAGGTGAATGTGGTATCAAAAAAGAACAACGGCATTTGGACTTAGTCCAAATATCTCAAGGGAACCCAAAGTTCCTTGGCAAACAAAAGAAAGAAAAAGAAAAAAGCAGAATCAAGAAGGAACTACAACATTTAGAATTTCTTCAAATATCCTTGGGGTACCCAAAGTTCCACCAAAACCAAAGCAAAGAAAATGGGGACAGGAGAACAAAGATGGGAACAAGAACAACATAGTCCGAATGTCATTGTGCCTCCCCTATTCCGCATTCGCCTTCTTACTTCGTTTGGTACTAACGGAACTTCATATCCCCTAACAATATTAGGACAAAGTCCAAAATTCGTTGTTTCTCTCTTGTTCTCCAATCTCAATTTTCTTCCCTTTCTTTCTATCGAAACTTTTGGTGCATTAGAGATATTTGTACAAAGTTGAGATGTCATTGTTCATCTCCTATACCTCGTTCCTTTTCTTCCTTCTTTTGGTTCTAGGAAAGTTTGGGTCCCTTAAAGATATTTGGACCAAGTCAAAACCAAATATCCCTAGGGGACTCGCAATTCTGTTGGGACCAAAAGAAGGAAGAAGGAGAAGTAGGACAAAACAAAAGGTAAGAAAGGGGGATGGGCTAACAAGGGAAAAACAAGAACATTTGGACTTTGTCTAAATATCGAGAACGGGCCCAATGTTTCGTCAAGATCAACAGAACAAAGAACGAAAAACAAGGAAATAACCAAAGACGATAAATGGGGGACAAGGGAACGATAGAGGAACAAGGGCATTTGAACTTTGACCAAATATCGAATAGGGACATAATGTACCGTCGAGACCAAAAGAAAGAAGGGAAATAGGGAAAAGAGGACGAACAATGACATTTGGACTTTGTCCAAATATCCTTGCGGGAACCGAAGTTCCACCAGGGCCAAAAGAAAAGAAAACCAAGAAGGGAGAACTAGAGAGGAACAAGAACTTTTGGATTATCCAAATATTGTTAGCGGATATGAAGTCTTGTAAGGACCAAAAGAAGGAAGCAGGCAAATGCGGAACAAGGGAAGCACAATGACATTTGGAATTTGTCCAAATATGCATGGGGGACCCAAAGTTCTACTCGGACCAAAAGAAGGAAGAAAGTGAGCTAGGACAAAACCAAAGAAAAAAAAAGGGGGATGAGGTAACAAGAGAAATACAAGTACATTTCGACTTTGTCTGAATATCACTTGCGATCCCGAAGTTCCACCAGGACCAAAAGAACGAAGAAAAGCAAACAAGGACAAAACCAAAGGCAAGAGAAAAAGGGGACAAGGCAACAAGACAGGAACAAGAACATTTGGACTTTCCAAACGTCACTTGGGGACATGATGTTCTTTCACAACAAAAAGAAAGAAGGAAAATTGGGAAAATTACAAGGAACAATAACATTTTGACTTTGTCCAAATATCCTTGCAAGACCAGAAGTTCCATTAAGACCAAAAGTAAGAATGCATATGGAAAATAAACAACTAACAAGGACATTTGAATTATGTCCAAATATACCTAGCGATCCGAAGTACCATAAGAACAAAAGCGAAAAAGGGGGGGATGGAAAGCTAAGAAGCAATAAGGACAGTTGGAATTTGTCCAACTATCTTTTGGGGACACGAACTTCTAGTAACCAAAAGAAGCAAGGATACGAGGAACAAGGGTTGAAAAAGGACATTTCGACTTAGTCCAAATATCCCTACGGTACCCAAAGTTCTACTACAACCAAAGGGAAGAAAAGGGCAACAACGAAATACAGACAATCAAGGACATTTGGACTTCATCCAAATATCTGTGGGGGGGCAAAGATTCACTAAGACCAAAATAAAGAAGGGGAGCAAGGAACATGTGAGGAACAAGAAAATTTAGACTTTTTCCAAATTCCCTTGGGCAACCAAAAGTTCCACCGAAAACCAAAGGGGGATGGCTAAATAGAGGAGGACCAAAGAAATTTGGACTTCGTCCAGATATGCCTATCGCGACAAAAAGAAGGGCAATGGACAACAAGGGAGGAACAAGAAGATATGAACTTTGCCCAAATATCCAAAGGGGATCCAAAGTTCAGCCGGAAAAAAAGGGAGAAAATCGAGAGGAGGGAGCAAGGAAGAAACAAAGACATTTGGGCTTCATCCAATTATCCCTAGGGCACCCAAAGTTTTGTTTCTACCAAAAGAAGTAAAGAGGACAATGGAGAATACGGAAGGAACAAGAAGACTTTGTCCAAATATCCTTGGGGGACCAGAATTTCTATTAGAAACAAAGGGAAAAAAGGGGGATGAAAGAACTGGGGAGGAACCAGGACATTTGGACATTGCCCAAATATCCACAAGGGACATAAAAAAAATTTCAAGAACCAAAGGAAGAAGGTAAACAAGGTACTAACAAGCAACAAGGACATTTGGAATTAGTCCAAATTTTCTGAGGGGACACAAAGTTTGTTGGTAAACAAAAGAAGAAAGAAGCGGAATGGGGAACCAGGAAGGAACTAAGAAATTTGGACTTGGTCCAGATATCCTTGAGGAACCTAAAGTATTCCCAAAACCAAATGGAAGAAAAGGGTGGCAGTGGAATCTTGAAGGAACAAGGACATTTGGACTTGGTCCAAATATCCTTAGGGGACTTGAAGTTCCCTATGAACCAAAAGAAAGAAAAGGAGGAACAAGGAATAGGGGAGGAACAAGGACATTTAGACTTTGTCCAAATATTGCTAGTGGACAAACTCCAGAAGTTCCATGAAGAACCAAATGAAGCAAGAAGGTGAAAGTGGTATCAAAAAAGAACAACGGCATTTGGACTTAGTCCAAATATCTCAAGGGAACCCAAAGTTCCTTTGCAAACAAAAGAAAGAAAAAGCAAAAAGCGGATCCAAGAAGGAACTACAACATTTAGAATTTCTTCAAATATCCGTTGGGTGGGTACCCAAAGTTCCACCGAAACCAAAGCAAAGAAAATGGGGACAGGAGAACACAGATGGAACAAGAACAACAAAGCCCGAATGTCATTGTGCCTCCCCTATTCCGCATTCACCTTCTTCCTTCTTTTGGTGCTAACAGAACTTCGTATCCCCTAACAATATTTGGACAAAGTCCAAAATTCCTTGTTTCTCTCTTGTTCTCCAATCTCAATTTTCTTCCCTTTCTTTCTATCAAAACTTTTGGTCCATTAGGGATATTTGTACAAAGTTGAGATGTCATTGTTCGTCTCCTATACCTCGTTCCTTTTATTCCTTCTTTTGGTCCTAGGGAAGTTTGGGTCCCTTAAAGATATTTGGACCAAGTCAAAATCAAATATCCCTAGGGGACTCGAAATTCCGTTGGGACCAAAAGAAGGAAGAAGGAGAAGTAGGACAAAACAAAAGGTAAGAAAGGGGGATGAGGTAACAAGGGAAAAACAAGAACATTTGGACTTTGTCTAAATATGGCTAACGGGCCCAAAGTTCCGTTAGGATCAACAAAACAAAGAAGGAAAATCAAGGACATAAACAAATACGAGAAATGGGAGACAAGGGAACGATATAGGAACAAAGGCATTTGAACTTTGACCAAATATCGCATAGGGATATGATTACCTGTCGCGACCAAAAGAAAGAAGGGAAATGGGGAAAAGACGACGAACAATGACATTTGGACTTTGTCCAAATATCCTTGCGGGACCCGAAGTTCCACCAGGGCCAAAAGCAAAGAAAACCGAGAAGGGAGAACTAGAGAGTAACAAGAACTTTTGGATTATCCAAATATTGTTAGGGGATATGAAGTCTTGTCAGGACCAAAAGAAGGAAGAAGGCAAATGCGGAACAAGGGAGGGACAATGACATTTGGAATTTGTCCAAATATGCATGGGGACCCGAAGTTATGCTCAGACCAAAAGAAGGAAGAAGGTGAGCTAGGAAAAAACCAAAGGAAAGAAAAGGGGGACAAGGTAACAAGAGAAATACAAGTACATTTTGACTTTGTCTGAATATCACTTGCGATCCCAAAGTTCCACCAGGACCAAAAGAACGAAGAAAGGCAAACAAGGACAGAACCAAAGGCAAGAGAAAAAGGGGACAAGGTAACAAGAGAGGAACAAGGACATTTGGACTTTCCAAATGTCACTTGGGGACATGATGTTCTTTCACAACAAAAAGAAACAAGGAAAATTGGGAAAATGACAAGGAACAATAACATTTTGACTTTGTCCACATATCCTTGCAAGACCCGGAGTTCCATCAGTACCAAATGTAAGAATGCGTATGGAAAATAAAAGACGAACAAGGATATTTGAATTTTGTCCAAATATCCCTAGCAACCCGAAGTACCATAAGAAAAAAAGGGGAAAAAGGGCGGATGGAAAGTTAAGAAGCAATAAGGACAGTTGGAATTTGTCCAACTATCTTTTGGGGACACGAACTTCTAGTAACCAAAAGAAGCAAGGGAACGAGAAACAAGGGTTGAAAAAGGACATTTCGACTTAGTCTAAATATCCCTACGGTACCCAAAGTTCTACTACAACCAAAGCGAAGAAAAGGGCAACAACGAAATACGGACAATCAAGGACATTTGGAATCCATCCAAATATCTGTGGGGGGCCAAAGATTCACTAAGACCAAAATAAAGAAGGGGAACAAGGAACATGTGAGGAACAAGGAAATGTGGGCGTTTTCCAAATTCCCTTGGGCAAACAAAAGTTCCATCGGAAACCAAAGGGTACCCAAAGTTCCACCGAAACCAAAGCAAAGAAAATGGGGACAAGAGAACACAGATGGAACAAGAACAACAAAGTCGGAATGTCATTGTGCCTCCCCTATTCCGCATTCGCCTTCTTCCTTCTTTTGGTGCTGACGGAACTTCATATCCCCTAACAATATTTGGACAAAGTCTAAAATTCCTTGTTTCTCTCTTGTTCTCCCATCTCAGTTTTCTTCCCTTTCTTTCTATCAAAACTTTTGGTCCATTAGAGATATTTGTACAAAGTTGAGATGTCATTGTTCGTCCCCTATACCTCATTCCTTTTCTTCCTTCTTTTGGTCCTAGGTAACTTTGGGTCCCTTAAAGATATTTGGACCAAGTCAAACCAAATATCCCTAGGGAACTCAAAATTCCATTGGGACCTAAGGAAGGAAGGAGAACCAGGACAAAACAAAAGGTAAGAAAAGGGGGATGGGGTAACAAGGGAAAAACAAGAACATTTGGACTTTGTCTAAATATCACTAACGGGCCCAAAGTTCTGTCAAGATCAACAGAACAAACAAGGACAAACAAGGACAGAACCAAAGACGAGAAATGTGGGACAAGGGAGCGATAGAGGAACAAGGGCATTTGAACTTTGACCAAATATTGCATAGGGACATGATGTTCCGTCGGGACCAAAACAAAGAAAGGAAATGGGGAAAAGAGGACGAACAATGACATTTGCACTTTGTCCAAATATCCTTGCGGGACCCAAAGTTCCACCAGGGCCAAAAGTAAGAAGGGGTACGAAGAATAGACGAGGAACAAGGGCATTTGGATTTTCTTCAAATATCCTCAGGGACATGAAGTTTTGTCAAAACCAAAGGAAAGAAAAGACGGATGGGGAGATAAGATGCAACAAGGACAGTTGGACTTTGTCCGATTATCTTTGGGGGACATGAAGTTTCGGTGGGACTGAAATAAGCAAGGGAATGAGGAACAAGGGTGGAACGAAGACATTTGACTTAGTCCAAATATCCCTAAGAGACCCAAAGTTTTCCTAGAGCTGAACGGAAGAAAAGGGGGGCGAGAAAGTAGAAATGATCAAGAACATCTAGACTTCATATAAATCTCTATGGGAATCCAGAAGATTCGTTGAGTCTAAAATAAGGAGGAAGGGGAACACAGAACAGGTGAGGAACAAGGAAATTTGGACTTTTTCCAAATATCCTTGGGCGACCCAAAGTTCCGCCACAACCAAAGCGAAAAAAAGGGGGGATGGCAGAACAGAGGGGGGACAAAGAATTTGGACTTTAT
>MU227720.1:466179-493565 GCA_018584345.1 Thuja plicata | reverse complement strand
AGAAGATGTGAACTTTGTCCAAATATCGCAGGGGGGCCGGAAGTTCAAAAAGAAATAAAGGGAAGAAAAGGGGGATGAGGGATAAAGGAAGGAAATAAGGACATTGAGACTTCATCCAATTATCCCTAGGGCACCCAAAGTGTCATCTAGACCATAATAAATAAAAAAGGACAATGGAGAATAGGTGAGGAACAAGAAGAACTTTGTCCAAATATCCTTGGGGAACTTGAAGTTCTATTAGAACCAAAGGGAAAAAAATGGGGATGAAAGAACTAGCGAGGAAACGGGACATTTGGACTTTGCCCAAATATCCACAAAGTACCTAAAATTTCGTCGTTAACCAAAGGAAGGAACAAGGCAAACGAAGTACTAATAAGTAACAAGGACATTTAGACAATCCAAATATTCTAAGGGGACCCAAAGTTTCTTGGTAACCAAAAGAAGAAAGAAGTGGAATGGGGAACCAAGAAGGAATAAAGAAAATTAGACTTGGTCCAAATATCCTTGAGGGGCCTCAAGTATTGCCAAAACCAAAGCAAAAAAAAGGGCGTCAAAGGAATGTGGAAGGAACAAGGACATTTTGGACTTTGTCCAAATATCCTTAGAGGACTTGAAGTTCCCTAGGAACCAAAAGAAGGAAAAGGAGGAACAAGGAAATTTCGACGTTGTGCAAATATCCCTAATGGACCCAAACTTCTAATGAAACCAAAGGGAAGAAAGGAGGATGGAAGAACAAGAGAGGAACAAGGGCATTTGGACTTTCTCCAAATATTGCTAGGGGACAATAATTCCATCCAGACCAAAAGGAGGAGAGAAAATGGGCAACACAGGAGCAACAATGACATTTGGACTTTGTCCAAATATCAGTAGGTGATTAGAAGTTCCATGAGGAATCAAAAAAAGTATGAAGGTAAATGAGGTATCGAAAAAGAATAAGGCAATTCGGACTTAGTCCACATTCCTCAAGGAAACCCAAAGTTCCTTGGCAAACAAAAGAAAGAAGAAGCCAAATGCAGAACCAAGAAGGAACTACGACATTTGGACTTGCTTCAAATATCCCTAGGATACCCAATGTTCCTCCAAAACAAAAGCGAAGGGCATGGGGACAGGGAAACACAAAAGAAACAAGGACATTTGGACTTGGTCAAAATATCTTTAAAGGGACCCAAAGTTCCTTTCGGCCAAAAGAAAGAAGAGGATTGAGGAATAGGAGAGGAACAAGGACATGTCAACTTTTAACGAATATCTTTGACGGACCTAATGTTCCAATAGAACAAAAGGGAAGAAAAAGAGGACGGCGAAACAAGTGAGGAACAAGGACTTTCAGACTTTGTCAAAATATTGTTAGGGGATATGAAGTTCCGTCAGGACCAAAAGAAGGAAAAAGGCGAATGGGTAACAAGGGAGGCACAATGACATTTGAACTTTGTCCAAATATCTTTGGGGGCCCCAAAGTTTTGCTTGGACCAAAAGAAGGAAGAAGGGGAATTGGGACAAAACCAAATGGAAGAAAAGGGGGATAGGGGAAGATGAGGAAAACAAGAACATCTGGACTTTGCCTGAATATCGCTAGTAGACCCAAAGTTTCGTGGCGACCAAAAGAAGGAAGAGGGGGAACAAGGACAAAACCACAGGCAAGAAAACGGGGGCAAGCGAACAAGAGAAGAACAAGGACATTTGGACTTTGTCCAAATATCGCTTGGGGACATGATGTTCTGTCAGGACCAAAAGAAAGAAGGCAAATGAGGAAACAAGGAGGAACAATGACATTTGGGTTTTGTCTAAATATCCTTGCGGGACCCCACCGGGACCCAAAGTTCCATCGAGACAAAAAGAAAGAAGAAGGGGTATGGAGAATAGACGAGGAACAAGGGCATTTGAATTTTGTCCAAATATCCCTAGGGACCCAAAGTTCCATCAAAACCAAAGGAAAGGAAAAGGGGATGGGGAGCTAAGAAGCAAAAAGGATAGGTGGACTTTGTCTAATTATCATTGGGGGACATGAAGTTCTAGTGGGACAAAAAGAAGCAAGGGAACGGGGAACAAGGCTGGAATAATGACATTTTTTGTCCAAATATCCCTAGGGGACCCAATGTTCTGCTAGAACCGAAGGGAGAAAAGAGCAACGAGGAAATAGGGACGATCAAGGACATTTGGACTTCATGCATATATCTATTGGAGAGTCAAAGATTCGCCAAGACCAAGAGAAGGAAGAAGGGGAACGGGAATAGGGAACAGGGGAGGAACAAGGAAACTTGTACTTTTCCAAATATCTTTGGGCGACCCAGAGTTCCATCAGGAGCAAAGGGAAGAAAAAGGGGGATGGCAGAACAGAAAGGAACAAAGACATTTGGACTTCATCCAAAAAAATCTATTG
Source organism: Thuja plicata (assembly GCA_018584345.1). Classification (NCBI taxonomy): domain Eukaryota; kingdom Viridiplantae; phylum Streptophyta; class Pinopsida; order Cupressales; family Cupressaceae; genus Thuja; species Thuja plicata. Next base: position 491,188 of record MU227720.1, on the reverse strand, counting down.
GGACCAAAATAAGGAAGAAGGGCAATGAAGAACAAGGGAGAAACAAGAAGATTTTAACTTTGTCCAAATATCCCTGGGGGACCCGAAGTTCAACTGGAACCAAAGGGAAGAAAATGGGTATGAGGGAACAACAAAGGGAACAAAGACATTTGGACTTCATCCAATTATCCCCAAGACACCCAAAGTTTCGTCTGGACCAAAAGAAATAAAAAGGACAATGGAGAATGGGAGAGGAACAAGAAGAACTTTGTCCAAATATCCTTGGGGGACCCAAACTTTTGTCAAAACCAAAGGGAAGTAAAAGGGGGATGAAAGAACTGGGGAGGAACAAGGACATTTGGACTTCGCCCAAATACCCACAAGGGACCTAAAATTTTGTTGAATACCAAAGGAAGGAAGAAGCTAAACAATGTACAAACAAGCAAGAAGGACATTTGGACTTAGTACAAATATTTTATGGAGATAGAAAGTTTCTCGGGAACCAAAAGAAGAACGAAGCAGAATGAGGAAGTAGGAAGGAACTAAGAAATTCGGACTTGGTCCAAATGTCCTTGAGGGACCTAAAGTATTACCAAAACCAAAGCGTAGAAAAGGGTGATTGGGGAACATGGAATGAACAAGGAAATTTGGACTTAGTCCAAATATCGTTAGGGGTCATGAAGTTCCCTAGGAACCAAAAGAAGGAAGAGCAGGGACCAGGGCAGGAACAAGGAAATTTGGACTGTCCATATATCCCAAAGTTCCGATGAAACCAAAGGGAAGAAAGGGGGATGAAGGAACAAGACAGGAACAAGGACATTTGGACTTTGTCCAAATATTGTTGGGGAACCTAATAATCCATCAAGACCAAAAGGAGGAGAGAAAATAGGTAACAATGAAGCAACAATGACATTTGGACTTTGTCCAGATATTCTTGGGAGACCTAAATTTCAATCGGGATCAAAAGAAGAAAGAAGGGTAACAATGAATAGAGGAGGAACAAGGACATTTGAAGTTTCTTAAAATATCTCAGAGGGACCCAAAATTCCACCGAAAAAAAAGGGAAGATAAGTATTTTTGGGGAACTAGCATAGTGAAAGTAGTTTTGAATTGATCATTAAAATTAATAAACATAATTATAACCCTAGAAGTCATCCATAGAGAAGAGAATGTCATGACTTACCATTGAGTCTACAATCATTTCTATATTCAAAAGAGGGAAGTCGCCTTTAAGACATATTTTATTAAGTCAGAAAATTGAATTGCACACTCAAATACGATCATCAAATTTAGAGTCGACAATAATATTCAATAACTAAGGTGAATGTCTCGTTGGCCAAATTAAGTTGTCTTTTAGAGACTTATTTATCTTAACCTTAACCAATAAAGCACCCTTGCAATGCATGTTTTGGATCTTTTGTTTTACAAGCTAGGAGTCGAGATATAGCACTATATTATGAAACATAATTCAAAATATCGTTATCAGCAACTTATTGCCAAGGGCAAAAAAAAAGGATATCAGGAAATATCGGAGATAAGTCAGAAACTTATCGGGAAAATATTGGGAACTTAAAAAATTGCTTAAATTTAATTAGAAATGCATTTTTTTGCAAAATTCAATAAGGGGATACATCTAATGAGTCAGTAAATGAGTAAACAAACCAAACAACCTGATCTAGATATATATAAATGCAAATAGGGTACAAAATCGCATCCTCATGTGGAATGCAGATGGCTGGTAGCCATAGTCTGATAGTCTGAACTCTAAAGCAAACTAAAAATGGATAGTCTGATCCTATTGTGTAATGTATTGCACAGATAAGTTTTCTTTGATTCTATATTTTTCTGTTATAAATGATATGCTCATAAATTTCTTACAACAGCAGCATTATTTTAATTAATCAACAATATCAACCAGACCAAAATTGCTGACTTGTTATTGTGGAACCATTAAATATCAATCAACAACCTTTTTTTAATTTTCTTTAAGCTGCACAACTTCTTCTAAATCGGTACAATAGGCTAGGAAATGTACAATAGCCTAGAAATGGCATGACTACCTCTTAAAGTATCGCTACCTCCTTGGGAATGTGTATGGCAGATTTGGTGGTCTCTTAGAATGTTATGCCAACATGATGAAGGGCTTTAAGAGCTGTCAATAAATTCAATCGGCCCTAATATCTATCTGATGAATTTAATGGACCCTAATATCAGTTTGACAAGGCGTCAGCAGAAGAAAAAAGAGGTTGATAGCCTCAAAATACCCACATCTGGGCTAAGGCAGCAATTAAGTTATTTGGAGTCTTTTTTAATGGACGTGAGGAGCAGGTTGATGCGTGGACTGCAGAAGGAATTAATGATAATATTCAAATCACTGCTGCACATTGAATTAGATTCGTTCTTTGTCTGCGGCCGATAAGTTTTGGACTTATCGCGATAAATTATCAACTTCTCTGCGATATTTTCCATATTTCTCTGCGATATTTTCTGTGTAAAAGTTATGCAACTTCTCGCGCCGCAGAACTTCTTGCGATAAGTGAACTTATTCCAGAGATATCTGCAATATGAACCACTACTTCAAGGTCAATACTAGGCATCTCCTCATATGACTAGGCAAATATAATCGGAAAGTTGTGTAGAAGTTTAAATTGGGAAGCGTTTGCTTCAAGAGAGGGACATTGTCCACTGTTATTAACTTTCTTAACACCATCAGGGACATCAATAGTATCACCCACAATGAGTGCACTAAAGTCCTAAGGGTTTGGAATTTCTAGAAAGTCTTGAGAAATATTTGAAAGCGAGGAAGAATCATGAAACACCGTATGGATTCTCCAAAGTATGCTTTAGCATTTAGACAATAGGGAAATCTCCATTCATGGTGATTAGATTGCAAATTAGCACATACCCAAACAATGTAAGCTAGAGCCTCTTTAAGAGAAAAGCCATTTAGAGGAGCTATACGAAAATCTACACTACCAACAATAAGTTTGAGATACACTAGAGGAAGGGAAGAAGAATCAAGAGATTCCAAAAGCATATTCACATCCCTTATATTTAAAGTGCTTAGCTTTGAAAGGGCTAGGACCATATCCAATACCCACAGCCGAGTTACATGGATTAGGCTCTATAGGTATATTAATACCCTACTCCATACAACCTCAACCATCACCATTAAACCTGCTTTTAGAAGGTATTGAAACCACAATCATAAAAAGATTGCAATTACATGAAAGAAAAAGGATCACCATTAGCAGCATAATCAATACGAGATGTATAGTCACAAGAGTCATTGAAAGAAATGTTAAAATATTTAGTTGTTTTATATTGAGAAATTATAAAGAACATTTTTAGAATATCAAAAATAAGACAAGTTTATTTTATACTCACCAACCAAGGGAAGCATAAAGTCTAAAGAACCCCAATCGTCCTTTCCACACAAAATAGAAGTAGACAAAGAAAGTGAGTGATGAATGACATCATTAACAGGAGTTAATGATGGTGTGATTCGCTTTGAGAGGAAAAAAGAATTAAATTATGAAGTGTTGAAGATGAACTAGGTTGATGACTAGAATCCACTTGTGCACAATATTGAAAGGGATTTGAATCAATTTTTATTTTATATTCTACATTACTTGAAAAGAGGCTAGAAGGTTGTTATATTCCAAAAACTGGGCAAACCATGGTGTAAGGGAAAAGGCCAAGGTATCAGCTCAAGTGGACCTATAACATGCTATCGGAGTGGACATTGTAGTAGGTTCAAAATATTATTTGAAATTCTATGGATTTGCAATTTTCAATGTTACAAAACAAATAAAAAAAAGACAAAGGAGAAAAAAAAAAAGGAAAATGGAGAAGGGAATGCAAGGAGACATGAGAAAAAAATTAAAAAGAGAAACCCCAAAGAAGAGATAAAGGAAAGAGAAATATATAAAGAGATATAAAATGAAAGGAATAGAAAAAAAACAAGGAGAGAGGAAAAAGGCTATATAGAAATAAAATGATGGAAGAGGGGTGCAAAGAAAGGCAATACTAGAGAAGGGGAGAGATTGTGTTGAAAAGGGAATTACAAACAGAATTAATTAGAGAAAAGTACACTAAAAGAAAAAAGAAATATAATGAGAAATAAAGACAGAACGAGGGAATAAAGAAATAAGATAAAAATACAAATAGAACAAAAAAGCTTATACAAACAAGAAAAAGAGAGTAAAAGAAACTAAAAGATAAATACAAAGAATGAGAGAAACAAATAATAATAAATAAATTGACAAAGGACATAACACAAGAAAGAATATATATTAAAATAGAGAATATGAGAAACTAAAAAACAGAGAAACAATATAGACAAAGAAGAAAGGAAAACAGGAAAAAAGAAAAGAAAATATGGAATTAGATAAGAAAAAGATAGGAAAAATCTAGTGTTGATAAGTACATATAGAAAGAGAGATAATTGTAGAGAATGAGAAAAGGCAAGAAAAAATGATAGAAATAAAGAGACGCCCTAGCATCTTGCATGTTGGGTTCAAATGTCAAACATTTATTGTTGTACATTATAGGCCTAACATACAAGGTTCCATGTCTAAGGTCCTGGGTTAAAGATTGAGGTTCCTAGGCTCCAATGTTCATGGATCCAACAAATCCAAGTTGTCGATCTAGGTTCCAAGGTCCATGGTGTATTATCCAATGCTTAAGGTCTCGGGCATAGTGTCCAAGGTCCAAGCATTTGTAGTAAAGGGTAAAGGTTTCATTATCTAAGAACCATGGTTCGTAGATCTAGGGTGTACGAACTAGGGTCAAGGTGTGGAGTCTTTGGATCTGAGTTCCCAATTCTAGCATACAATGTACAAGGTTTAGGGTCAAGGTGCAAGGTCCATCCTCCAACTATTCATTGTCTAATATTTAGGTTCAAGGGTTAGAGTCCAATGGCTTCGGTCTTGGGTGTAGATTCCAAGAGTAGAGTAAAATTTTCATGGTCGAAGGGTTATAATTTTTGGTTCTCTATTCTAGGATATAGTGTCCAAGTTGTAAGATTTAGCATACAAGGTCCCCATGTTATGCTCTAGAGAGTCTAATGCCTAGAGTTTAGTGTCCAAGTTTCACAGTCCATAAGTTTGTGGTCAAGGATCTTGGTTTTAAGGGGTAAAGGATCCATGAACTAGAAATAGAGAAAAATAAACGAAAAAAATTGCAAGATAGATAGTGATGATAGAAATATTGAAAAGAAACAAGGTACACTAAAACAAAAAGAAACACGACAAAAGTAAATAAAAATAATAAAGATAAGCAAAAGAGCAAAATTAGAAAAAAAAGAACAAAAGGGTGGATTAAAGAGAGAAAGAAAAGGGAAATAAAGATGAAATATATATAAGCACATAAAAAAGATAAGAAAATAAAAAATAAATGAAAGAAAATAAAAACAGAGACGAAAAATAGATATATAAATAATCATAAAGTATAAAAGAGACAAAGAGGGAGAGAGGTAGACAATGAGAGATAGTGAAAGAAATATAAAAAGAAAAAAAATAACAAAGAAAGAGCAAAAGAAACAAAGAAAGAATATTGAGAGAGAGAGAGATAAAAATGAGCAGAGACAAAAAAAGGTAGGGGGGTGTCAAAAGCTAAAAAAAAAAAAGATTAAAAGAGGAAGGCGGAGAGAGGGAATGAAAGTAAAGAAGAGGATAAAAGATCGACAGAAATATGAACAAAATAAGAGCGAAAGAGATAGAAATGAATAGAATGAATGAACAAGAGATAGAGAGATACAATCATAGAGGGGAAAAAACATCGAAGCAAAAGGAAAGAAAGAGATAGAGACAAAAATAGAGAAAGAATGTAAAGTAAAATGGGAGAATAAAAAGGAAAAAGAAATAATCAATATTATTAAGAAAGAAGGAAAGAATTAAATCGAGATAAAGTAAGAGAGAAATAAAGATATCGGAAGAGAAAATAAGACAAAAGAGAAAAAGTAAGCAAAGAAAACAAAAATATAGGAAAATAGAAAAGAAATTTGAGAAAATATAGATAAACGTAAAAAAAGGGATAGATTGAAATGGCTTAAAAAGACTCGTAGGAAAAGAAATAATAAGAAAGAGTTGTGTGTTTTTTTTTTTGTTTTGTTTTTTTTTGTGTGTGTGAGAGAGAGAGAGAGAGAAGAAGAAAATATAAAGAAATGAAAGATTTAGGAAAGAATGAATGACAAAACAAGTAATAGATAAGGTGACAAAAATAAAGAGGAAGATGGGAGAAAGAAAGAAATAAAGAGAGACATAATGTTAGGAATATATAAGGAAAGGAATGAAAGAAAAGAGGGGAGAGAAATTCATAGAGAGCAAAATAAAAATATGTAGAAAGAGAAAAGGAAGAGAAAAGATCTATGAAAGAAAGTAAAAAAAGAAAGAAAAAATATACATAAAAATAAAAAATAAAGACAGATAGATTACACTAGCTTAAAAAATCGCACAAAAAGAAAAAATTGACAGAGAAATTTGAGAGAGAGGGAGAGAGTAAATATAAAGAAATGAAGGATTTGGAAAAGAATGAAAGACAATAAATAAATAAATAAAGTCGGAACATATAAAAAGAAGGATGAGAGAGAGAGAGACATAAATTAGGAATATGTAAGGAGAGGGAATGACATAAAGACAGAGAGGAGAGAAATTCATATAGAAAGGGAGAAAAACTAAAAAAGATGTAAACATAGAGAAAGGAAAGGGGAGAAAGACATGAAAGAAACTAAAAGAAACAAATAAAAATGAAAAAAAAAGATTGAATGATGTAGAAAGAGAAAAAGAAAATGAGAGAGGGAACTTGAAAGAAAAAATACACTAAGTGAATGAAAATGGAAGAAATACAAAAGGATAAATACATAGAGTAAACAAAGAAAGTTTGAGAGGGAAAAAGAAAATGAAAAAAGATTTATTAAAAGGGAAGGAATAAATAAAGAGGAAAACAATAGAGAAAAAGAGAAAGGGAGGGATAGGATGAAGAAAAAAGATAAAAGAAAGAAATTAATTTAAAGAGCTGATAGAAAAATAGATAGACCAAAATAAAGAAAGAGAGAAAGAAATAGAGACTAAAATAGAAAAAAAAAGATATTGAAAAAGAAAGAAAAAGAACATTCTATTTCACTTATACCAAAAAGTCATAATGAAGCACAAAAGTAGTCAAATAAGCAAAGAGACCTATTCAATATTTTCTTAAAAATGAACTAAGAAAAATATTATATCTAAAGGTGATCAGAATCATACAATGACCATTTCATGATACCATCAAGATTGTTAACATAATATTCCTAAATAGCTATTGTTAAGGAAAAAACCAAAAAATAATTACAAAGGTTGTACTCCTCACTACTACATAGGATTTTCATCATAGCAACGTCATTTTCCTAACTTGCAAAAAAACTAATTTTCTAAATCGTGACTTCTCACGAGATAAAACTATTCTCAGTCACTCACCGAACACATTAAAGCAATTTTTTTACCAAAGAAAAAAGTTAATGGCCAAAACTGCAGAAAAACTAAGCCAAAAACGTGTCTAAAGTGATGAGGAAATTTTATTGTGTTAATGCAATTATCACGTGAAGACACCATATAATAGAATCGAAATGCAAGCCATGCAAAGACACCCTCAACCACAAACATATGAAATGTCAAAAACACAATCTTGTGGATACATTTTATAGTCATAACCAATCAAGGGTACATGCCTTCTAGTTGAGAGCACATTTTCTAGTAATATTTTGCAAAGGGCACATCTTCCAGTCCCAACTAGTTGAGAGGACATTATCTAAATGTGGGCGAGTAATTAAACATCTATTGTTGTTATGTATGTGAGGGGGTCACTTTCTAAATTCTAGCAATTTTTTACCAAGTCATTGAGCTTGAGTTTTACCAAGTCATTTTGTTTGAGCTTTACTCAAACATGAGATTTTAAATTATGATATCTAGTAGGTGAGGTTACAATTGATTCTCAATATAATCCAAACAATAATATAAATAAAAATCGACCTTCTTGAATTTTAAAATGTATCATCTTCTTAAAAAGAATTTTAAAAATAGCAAACATTATTTCAGAAAAAAAATTACATACCTATAATAAATGAAGACTATTAAAGATTTGAAGAGATTATAACTATAACTATCTCCCCACTTTCTTCATTATCCTCATCATTTACATTAAACTTGAACTTATAAGATCTTTAAACCACATCCTCTACATTTAGCTGAAATGAAGCAAAAATTTACATCCCAAAACTATTTATGATTATCAATACTAATTCAATCTATAAAATCCCATCCAATTTTCTGTAAGGATGCACATATCTCACCAGTACTCTCACCTATCATGTTCCACCTTGAAATGGCATGGTATGATTTGACAATATGTGATACTAAGCAGACACTAATTTATAGTCATGAAAACAGACAGATCATCCTTTTTATAGTCATGAAAACAGACACATCATCCTATACCAATCATATGTTCATACATCAATTACAAATACCATAGCCTTAACAGGACATTTCTCAAAAACAATTTCTGGAAAGAACATATTATCATATAAGATAAAAATACCAACAACCCACTTCAAACTGGAGAAACCCAACTTATACCCCAAAATTTACACAGATTAAAACCTGAAAAAAACCACTTAAACCAAACCCACCTTCAATCTACACAAACAAGTTAAAAAACAAGCCCGAACCATATATCCAGAAAACAATTCTTATATTTTCGGGGAAATAAACTCAGACCATTTCACAGATAAACAAGATGAGGGCCTAGTACCTGAATGGCATCCATGAGGGACAATATAGAGGCTGAGCTTCAACATTGGTCGAGATTACTCCTCCATGTCAAAGGCACCCTGCTTCTTGCATTTGCTCAGGGCATCTCTTAGATCAGGCCTAGGGCAGGGAGGATACTTTCCTTAATATATTTGGCGCTTAATAATTTCGCACGGCCTTCATATTTTCTCCATACATTCCTTCAAATATATTGGCGCTTAATAATTGCCAGCGGAATTTAGATACCTCCATTGAATAAGCTTCCACTGTATCACTGCAAATTTAATGCAAGAAACCATGCACTATCAATTGATTTGCCTTCGGTGAACAACAGAGTATAAGGTCTAAGAGCAGACACAAATTAAATTAGGAGAAAAGAAATCTACATAGCTTAAAATAGGAGAGAGAATTTAACAAAAGATGCAAGGACTCACCATACAGGGAAGAGGCACCCATTTCTCCATTCGGATCCCTTGACTCCTCCCCTTGATTGGGCCACCCATTTCATATCCACGCAGCATACCCCTGCGCCAAGCCAATATCTCCAATCAATGCGCCAACATAGACATCCCTTAATCATTATTCTCGGCCCCATTCAATGCGCCACACTGCCGAGTGTATAATACATTGCCCGTGTATATCCTATGACCCTGTTTCAAAATTGCAGAATCAATAATCGAAACCCCAAATTGTTATACAAAGAATCCTGTAAATAGAGAGTAAAATTGTACCTGAATGGCATCCATGAGAAACCATGAAAGTATTGCTTAGAGGGACAATGCAGAGGCTGAGCTTCAACATTGGTAACTTCAATCAATGCGCCAACATTAAACATCCCTTAATCTTTATTCTTGGCCCCATTAAATGCACCATATTACTGAGTTTATAATCTATTGCCCTTGTATATTCTGTGACCCTGTTTGAAAATTACAGAATCAATAATGGAAACCCCAAATCGTTATCCAAAGAATCCTGTAAATGGAAAGTAATATTGTACCTGAATGGCATCCATGAGGGACAATAGAGGCTGAGCTTCAACATTGGTCGAGATTACTCCTCCATGTCAAAGGCACCCTGCTTCTTGCATTTGCTCAGGGTATCTCTTAGACCAGGCCTAGGGCAGGGAGGATAATTTCCTTAATATATTTGGCGCTTAATAATTTCGCACGGCCTTCACATTTTCTCCATACATTCCTTCAAATATATTGGCGCTTAATAATTGCCAGCGGAATTTAGATACCTGCATTGAATAAGCTTCTACTGTATCACTGGAAACTTAATGCAAGAAACCATGCACTATCAATTGATTTGCCTTCGGTGAACAACAGAGTATAAGGTCTAAGAGCAGAGACAAATTAAATTAAGAGAAAAGAAATCCACAGAGTTACCTGAACAGTGGCGAATTTGCGTTTGGTTCCCAAGGTCATCATGTCCCACCATGTTTTCCTTGAAATGACAACTTGAAGAATTCCCCATTTAACTTCTTTATTAGCTCCAGATCCAAATATGCACAGAATTTTTGAAAAGGTAATGTGAATCTTAAGGAAGGTTAAATTCAAATATGCTCTAAAAGTAGCCGTTCAGTTGGAAATGGACCAAAAAGCTGCCTGGTTGGATATGGACGAGGTGTTTTAAAAAAAATCAATTGCAGATTGGTCCCCTTTTTTTTGTGGAAAAAAAGCAGCCTCTTCGCATGCATGTCATTGGAAGATTCTAAGGGTGTTAATAAGTTGTGTAAGTTAATTTTAATGTAAGCCTTGTCTGTAGCGGAGTTGGTTTGACGTTGTGGGTGGACGATTTATGGTTTCGGGTTTGATTCTGACCTGGAATTGTCCAATAAACCTGGCTTGTGGGCGGTTTGATTCATCCTCGAGGATTAGTCTTGCCTGAGTTCACTCTTGGTACCCAAGATACAAGATGTTGGGTCGTCGGGTTGGGTCGCAATGATACCTTAGGCCTTGTTTGGTTGGGGAATTGGAATTGGACTCAAAACCTGATTATCTCAAAATAGGGTTTTGAAATTCCGGTTTTGCATCTTCCAGATATAGTTTGGACCATTTGGTTGACCCAAAAGATGAATGAGTCAATCCATCTTTTGTGTTTGGTTGCGAAGTAGGCAGTGAAAGAATGATATAGCGGTGGATGAAAATGAAGAGCCAAAAAGGAAGGAGCTTGGTGGTAACACACTTCCCCCAGGTATAAGTAGTAATTTTTATTTAGTTTTAAAATGTTACAGATTTAACTTGGAGTAAATAATTAATTCTTGCAGAGAAATTTAAGACTCTATTCAACTATTGCCTTCGCTGCCTATGTAAAGTCGCAGAATACATATATGTTTTAAAATTGGATATATTTAAGCTGCAGAATCACTTTTTTTCTTCCGGTGTGAGATCTTAGATCGCATTCCATCATAGTTCTTATTATTGCATTGAAATTGCAGGGCACAGAAGGCGAAAGGGCTTTGTTGTTGGAGGGGGTGTTATCAAAGGTATTTTATGAGGAAGGGCTTCCGATTGAAGCAGATGAACGCCCCTTCCGTTCATCCTCATTTCAACCACAAACTCCACTCATCTTCATCATTGATTCAAAATATGGCTTTGACTTTGAGGGGCGGGGGGGAGCATCAGGAAAGAACTCGGAGCAGTTGTAACATAATTCAAAAGAGTTGCAAATCATATATGTATTTGTCGCAATACCCAAAATTTCACGCAATACCCACGGACCCAAAAATTTCAATCCATGTATCGCAATCCCCAAAATTTCATGCAATACCCACGGACCCGACGAAATTATAAAATGGGGTTCAAAAAAACAAAAAACCAGCATTAGAAATCTAATTCCACCTATTGGGTGGGAAGATGGTGCCGCTCATTTTTTAGCCAAAATCAGATTTTCAGTCTAAAACTGGAATTGCGTTTTGGTGAACCAAACGGCGGATTTGCCCCAAAAGCGGAAGTTTCGCACCTAATTCCACCCCAATTCCGAAAACCAAACGGGTTAGGGTTATTAAAAAAAGTTAATTTTAATGTAAGATAATGTGATATAATATGGAAAATTTTAATATTATGAGATTCAAATATTTTATGGTTTAACGAAATAATATGTTGTAAGAATAAGGTATGGAGTTGTAGATTGTATAAAAACTATTATTTATATACTTCTTATTTCTTATTCTTATTTCTTATATGGTTGTTTTCAATTTTTATTTCAAAAGCTTTCTTCCTCAACCCAAGATACATTATTTCACAAACTAGATCAAGTAGAAAAGAAAGTGAATGCAAAGCCAATTAGACAATATATTAGTGTTTTCTTTGATCCTAGATAACACCTATCTTTAGATATTATGACATATCCATTGCCCATGGGTCTCATCACACCTCAATTCTCAATGCATGTATCATGAAAAAGTGATCCCAACACCTTTTTACAATCATTTGTTGTTGCAAGTCAACACTTCCTTTTGGAGGATAAGTTGTTAATAAAGTTAACTCTCACCTTGATTTTCCCAATAAACCTGGCTTGCGTGCGGTTTGGTTCATCCTCTAAGGATTAGTCTCGCCTCAACTCACCCTTGGTACCCAAGATACGGGATGTTGGGTCGTCGAGCTAGGTCGCGGGGACACCTCAAAGTTATAAAAAAAAGTTTTTAATGTAAGATAATGTGATATAATATGGAAAATGTTAATATTATGAGATTCAAATATTTTATGGTTTAACGAAATAATATGTTGTAAGAATAAGATCTAGAGTTGTAGACTGCATAAAAACTATTATATATATACTTCTTATTTCTTATTCTTATATCTAATATGGTTGTTTTCAATTTTTATTTCAAAAGCTTTCTTCCTCAACCCAAGATACACTCTTTCACAAAATAGATCAAGTAAAAAAGAAAGTGAATGCAAAGCCAATTAGACAATATATTAGTGTTTTCTTTGATCCTAGATAAAACGCCTATCTTTAGATATTGTGACATAACCATTGAACATGGCTCTCATCACACCTCAATTTTCAATGCATGTATCATGAAAAAGTGATCCCAACACCTTTTTACAATCATTTGTTGTTGCATGCGAACACTTTTGGAGGATAAGTGGTTAGTAAAGTTATCTCCACACACTCTCAACGACTATGATATTGAGTGGCTCTTTTACTTCCTTTGCATTTTATAAATTCATTTAATGATTTGGCAAAAATATTCCTTGAACAATTAAAATTTACTCATTGGTCTTAGATTGGCAATTATTGCACAATGTGAAGGTTAAATCATGGCATTGTTGATATTATCATCAAGGTTCAAACCCTCACTACACCAAGATGCTCATGGGCTTTGATGTCTTGTTGGACTAACATGCTCATGAACCATGCATAATTTTACTTTGAGATCTCTATATAAAGGCCTCCCTTTCCATTCTTTCATAAGAGATCAATCAATCAAGCAATTAGATTACAAGAATATCCTTAAGATCTTCATGCTATTCTTTTTTTTTTTCTTCTTCTTCTTATTCAAGCATTGTGGAAAACTACAACATCTATTATACCAAGTCTATGTTTCATAATTTTCTTTTGGGTTTTTGTGGAGATCAAGCTATTGCAATAGCACTTGTGATCACATCCAAAGAAGCATTGCGCCATCAAGGTATAAGGTAATTTACAATTCATATCTAGCTTCTATTTCATATTTTCTTATGAAATTTCCTTTAATTTTCAAGGTTGATTCCTAAATAGGGGTTTGACTAAGGCAAACCCCTTTAGCCAAACTTTTTCCCTATTTTTCTATGCGCGGGAACAAGGTATGAAGTAGTTGTTGGAAAACCGGAAAGATCAAGACCAAACAAACATCCCTAAAAGTTTGAGGCAAAAAACCAGGGAATTGAACATTTGAAACATAATGTTCTGGGAACATAACGATTGAAATATTTATTTCCTGGGAAGAAAACATTTGAAATATTTTGTTCCCTTGATAACAGACTCTAATTTGGCCAGGAGACAGGTTACAATTCACAGATTCCAAATTTTCAAGTACTAGTTTTTGCAGGATTTTGTCTGTCTGATATTCAAATCTATATCACCATACTTCCTATTTCATTTCCAGGTGCATATAAACCCTCTTCTATTCCATCTTCATCTCATTTATAGCTTCAACAAGTTCATACTTAGACATTTTGCATAGTAGCTTTATCTCTCTTCCTTCATTTCAAGCAGCAAAAGGAGCTGAAAGTCCTAGAGCATAGATTTTGTATTGGCGTCTCTTCCATTAAGGGATTGTCAATAATATTTATCTTTAGGATGTTTTGGGTTCCTACTGTCCAATAGGAGATGAGATTGGTACCCCTTGATCATCATTTCTTATTGCACACATTTTATCTTCACCCTTAATGTTATTGTTATAACTCATGAAAAAACACTCAGTTAGCCCTATCAAGCTTAAACATTTCTTTTTTAGGATCTTAGCATGCTTCTCACAACCAAGAACTTTAAAATGAGAAATCAATGGTATTTTACTTGTCCATACCTCATAGGATATTTTTTAAAGTAGAGTAGAAGTAAGAGACCTATTAAGTAGATGACAAGTAATGTGAACTACTTTAGCTCAAAAGCATTGTTGAAGCTTAACACTACTAAACATGTTTCTATCTTTATCCATCAAAGTCTTGGTCATTCACTATGTTTTATTGTAGAGTATATGGAGTTATTTTCTACCTAACATCCATGCATCCCTAATATAATCATATTCATACCTTTAGAGAAATTTAACACCATTATCTGCTCTAAAAACCTTAACTTTCTTATTTATTATTTCTTGACAAGTGCTTTAAACTCATTAAACATAGAAAATGCAACAAAATCATTCTTCAAAAAGTAAATCCATGAATATCTAAATAAATCATCAATAAATGAAAATATTTAATGATCAAATGTATTATTATGCATAACATCCAAATATTTCTTAGCTCTAGTACTACCATATTTAAATGAATTTTATGTTGTTATCCATGCACAATGCCCATAAAAATCAAATTTAGTAGAGTGACCATAAAAAATGTCAATCATATTCTTATTAATGAGGGCTTTGAGACCTTCTCACCAATGTAACCAATCCAATGTTGCCACAACTTAAAAGATATAAAGTTGTCAATTATATCAACAAAGTTATTAAATTATGTCTCCATCCTAAATAGAGTGTCATATTTTTGCCCCTTGTAAACACCAAATTCCCTTCACTGAACCTACAGCTGGACTCTTCTAAAAAAAAATAACATGATCTCTTGAATCATTCATTTTAGATGCATAAATCAAGTTTCTAATTCTACCAATGATATGCAATACATCTTTGAGTGTTTTCAACCTTCCATCACTAAAAATAAATTTTGCCTCCTTCAACTCATAATATTGTGTATGTATTATACTTGATGAAAACTTCCTCACTATCATAACTTTTTGATGAGACATGTGCTAGGATATATATCTACATATATCAATCAAGAGTCCTCAAAATTCATGCTCTCGCATTATTCCTAGAGGAATCATAAATACTCGTTTTCATGTCCCAACATTTATTTTTTCATTCTTTCAACACCTCAATCTACACTTACCAGTGTAGACACCTAAAATTGTCCAATGTCTGTAAGCAACAAACTTTCTTCTTAATTGATTAAATAATCCTTATTATTTAATTAATTAGTGTCATTCTTCTAATTCGAATTTGAAAATTAACATTTCCCTCCTTTCTCATAATTAAATAATTTTTACATATTTAATTATTTAATTTTCTTCTAATATTAATTAAATAATTTTATTATCTAATTAATCAATTTCCTCCACTTTAATTAAATAATCTTTATTATTAAATTAAATGTGTACTTCCATTTTCTCTCATAATTAAATAATAATATTAATTATTTAATTAGTTAACTAAGTCTTCTATAATTAAATGGTTTCTTTAATTTATTTAATTATTTATTTTTCTCAATAAAAGCAAAGTCTCTTAAAATGAATAAAATCTTTATTTTATTTATTTATCTCAATCTTCTATAATTAAATGAATTCTTTAATTTATTTAATTATTTGTTTTTTTCAAAGAAAGCAATTCTCTTAAAACTAAAAAAATCTATATTTTATTTATTTCTCTAAAATCTACTCCAAATATATAAAAAAATTTAATTTATTCAATACATTATTTGAAGAAAACTTCCTCTAAAATAAAATAAAAAAATTTTTATTTATTTATTATCTTCTCTCTTGCACATAATTAAATAATTTTAAATAATTAAATGCTAATTAAGTCTTCAATTTCAACCACTTCTCAAATAAAGCAATATGTTTTATCTAGTTTTAAAGCAGCTTTATTGAAACTTATCCCTCCAAAATAAATCTTTGCCTTTGATCTCAACCGTTCGTTCAATTCTGAAATCTATAAAAATCCCCTTCAAATCCAAATGAAGGATCTCGTTTTCTTAATAGCAATTATCTTATGCAGGTTCAATTCAAGCAATCAAGTAATCCATTATCATTTTAATTTTTCTAGAATCTCGTGAGTCCAAGTGCTGCTAGAATCAACTCTAAGTGCCACTTCAACATGAGTGCGGAGAAGCAACAAAAGAGTTTAGGCTTACATTCAAAATAGTTTGATTAATTTCATATTTTAGTTTCTGATTGTCATGTATATATTTATGTTGTTCTGTAGAATTTTTATTTAGTAGTTGTTTTGACTGATTTCAATACAACTAATCTCTCTTTCCTGAGTCTTACAATTTTTTCCTACGACATTTTGGTAAACCCGATGTGAACATGCTAAAAATCTGATAAATTTGTCTTCTATATTTACATGCAAGTTTTCTTTGCTAATTTGTTGTTGCATGGAGGTTTTCAAATATTTGGTCATATCTCCTAAACAGATAGGAATTTTTCTATGAAATATTTACTACAGGTTGGGGATGGTATGAAGAGCCTACAATCCAAAAATCAGATTTTTCTAATTTAATTTGTGCAATTTATAATATGTTTATGGTGTATCATAAAAAAATAATTTTGGGCGCAAATCAACGAATTTCCCTAAAAAGTTTACATTTCTGAAAAACTCTTAAAAATCTAAATGGGTTTTGTTCTTTGTGTGTTTAATTTTGATAAGACATGTTTCCAAAAAAGTAAATATTTAAAAACTGGTCGGTTTTGATAAATTGGGTCCCTAGGGCACAAATTAAGGAATTTTTTGAAAATCTTGCATTTTTGGAAAGCTCACTTATTTTTAGCAGGTGTTACCTGTTTCCACTTTAATTTTTGTCGGCCAGAAATATATCTAAAAATTGGATCTTTATGCCTAGGTCAAAAGCATAAAAAAATCAAGGTGCACTTGTTCCAATTTCAATTGATTTGTATGCTCATCCTTGGTAAATTTTGTATTTTCTAAGCGTGACAATTTTCCTTCACCTTGGATTTCTTGTGCTAGACTAACGTGTATGGCAATTGTTGTAGATGCTAAGGAGCTAGAGCATTTGCCCAGGTAAAAGTATATCAAAAATCTGCGTAAACATCGAACAAGGTGCATGCTAAGAGCCCTTTTATTTCAAGCATTTTTTATTTTATGTGGAAATTTCAAGTTTTAATCACATAGCTTAATTAGGAAAGACCTAATGTGTCTGTGAAAAAAGTCAGTGGGCCTATTCTCTCCCCTCTTTTGGGTGATCAGAATGCCAAACCTAGTGGATTCCCCCCTAGTCTAAAGGTCTTGGTTAATTAACCCCATGTATATTGTGCTTGGAAGTTAAGAGTATTAGGGATATACTCTCACCCTTTGTAGGGTGATTAGACTCCTAGTCCTGCTCTTAGTTCCATTCCTCTACTTTTAGTAGGTAGATTAATCTAAGCCTTAGGGGCATACCTCCCAAGCTTTCCTTAACGAGGACGGTGAGAGGGAAATCCCAAGTTGGGATACAACTGCTTGAGCCACGATATTCTGACCTAATATAAAATGAAATGCCTTCATCATTAATGGGGTGAAGGACAAAGAGCATTATAATAGTCTTCCTCTAGTAATCCTTACAGATTGCGCAAAACCTCCCTGGCATTAGTGGGAAGCTCTTGAAAGAGAGGTAAAAGTAAGCTCTATGAACATAATCCTTACTAGAACTCGGTTAAGTAGTAAGCCACATTTTTATCCATGTTGAACCAAATTTACCTTAGATAGACTTTCTGGAATCTTTTTCTTTGCAAGACCTATGAAAATGATGTGGAACATACATTCAATGTTTAGCTCTCTGGACTATTGATTGAAGTGAGTGTTGTGCTTGTTTATTTTGTTTATTGAGTTCAAATTCCATGTTGTAAGTGTCATCAAACAACCTTTAATCTCAGAATTCAAAATTTTGTCATCAAGGACATCACGTCCTTAGAACCAAGAAGTCCAAATCAACATCAATAGTCTTGACCATAGAGATAGATATTTCTCTGTCAGACTTTATCACAAGACACACTTCAATTTTGGAAACCCCATCATATCAATTTGAATCACACTCCAAATACTTCAAATGAATAGTAAGATGACACTCCCACCATTCCCTGTTGGTTGAAGACTCATAACCAGATCTTAGACAAGGAATAATCTAGATGACTTGTACTTCAATCCATTTCTCCCATATGAAGAAGAACATGAACTCAACTACTATGATGACAGAGTCCCTTTTGTCTATTCAGAAAGCTTCCCTGAGTAGGCACACGAAAAATTACAAACTGATATCCTCGTGCAAGAAGTGAAAGACCTATAAATTCAACTAAATGATCTTCAAAATCAAAGTCAACCAAAGTATTACACCATAGAGGACTTATATACCTACCCTATTGACTATATGCCTCCGATCACATCACATATCAATGAACATTCTTTGATTTCCTCAAATCTACCACCAAGGATCTCCCAAACAAACACAATTGCAAATATGTCATCCTTTGGACATTAATCAAACATAATTAATAAGCAACTTGGTGTACCACGTGTTTAATCAACAAATAACTTACAACATGCAAATGTCAATGTGGTATCACCAACAAGCTCGCTCAAAAAAAAAAATCCGATTTAGTCATTTCTATCGTTTGCCTAAAAAATGGTTGACAAACATCATCTTATTGTTCAACATAGCCAAAATCATCTACCCATGTCTAGAAATGGCACAATCCAAAACAAACACACCAATGACACATCTACATCCCATAACGAATTTGTCCCTCAAGAAGACTCCATATTTCCCACCAATCTTTCATCCCCCAAAGCGTTACAAGAGCAATATATCTATTTCCATCAAATGATATATCTAGTGATGAGACCTCCCAAGGGATATCCATAATTGATTTCCAAGCTGATCCCTTTCCTGATATAATTCCCTTCTACAATTCAATAGTCCTAGATCCAATGTCACCATATGTGCAATTCCCAAACAAACCTACTCCAGAGAGTCACATTCAAATTCCTTCTCTCTCATGTTAAAACAATTAACCATTCCAAGAATCTACCATACATATTGCAATTGATACCCCATGTCAAGAGGGTGATGCAAATCATGAAGAAACAAGTCCTGACATAAATCATGATCAAGATCCCAACAATGACCAAACCTGTCCAATTTTTTACCAAGATCTTATCTCCCTAGAACCTAATGATCATCCTACCATCCATGTACATCCTATCAACGAGGATTACCATTCATCCAAAGAAAAAATTGCCCTTCTAAGTCTTATTGACCTTCCACTTCCTATTCCTAAGAAATATTATGACATCCTACCCATTCTTCTAAATGATTCTATTCATATTCAAGAGAAAACCACCACTAAAATGGAGTTTGATGATCGTCTTCCAAGTCAAGATCAAAGTACCCCTTCACATTCATGTCCACCACAAGATCCCATCATCCATCTACATCCCCCACCATGATCCTACTATTCCTTCATCTTTGTGTCCTAATCCTCCATGTTCTCCAAAATATCCTATCCTACCAAATGATCATGTAACCACTCCTATTCCATTATAGGATCCTATCATTCCTCATGATCCCCCTCATGATTCCAACACATTTACACAAGTTGATCATGAATCCCATACATTTCAAATGGATTCCTCTACTTCCATCCGGTCTTGTCCACTTCATGATCCTATTGTTTCTTCCATATCACATCCACCTCAAAATGGACTCGCATCTTATAGAAAGTATCATACTAGTCAAAAACATTATCATGTCAAAGGGTTAGACCCCCATGAAAAATATATATTAAAACCCTTTACATATCAGATAAATATTTGATGGTTATGGCCTCAGTTACAAAGCTCATTCTAAAGATGTTGGTATCCATGCAAAATCCAAATCTAAATGTATACCTTCCCCTTCACCCCTTCCATCCATCTTAGGTCCATATATTTGTCCATCCACTAGTTCACAATTCACTTCTCCTTTCCTAAATCAAGGTCAACAAAGGCACACATATTGGAGAACCTTCCACCCATCCAAAAGGCCTCCATACAATTATTATCCATCCATGAATCCCATTCCCCTTTCAAGAAATTTGGATGCCAAGCATAAATTTTATAAGTCAATCAATCCACATGCAATCAAGGATCAACATGTCCAGTCTAATCGACATGTAAAACCAAAGAAAAATATGATCCAAGAAGAAAAACAAGTATTGAAAAGGTCACAAAGGCCCTTTGATCAAAAAAATTAAGTAAAAAACAATATGGGTTCCTAAATCTCTTGTAGAAACAATGTGTTCCAAGGATCCCACAAAAGAATAAAAAATCAAAATCCATGTGGATTCCTAAGTGGTTTCTTGAAGCACAGTATCCCATATAAAAATTCAAATTGGCATCCAAAATTTCCATCCCTCCATCTAAATCGTTCCCACCTTCCAAATCCATTTTGGGTCTTTATGTCCCAAAATTCATAGTAATTCCTCCATCAAATCTAAAATCTCATTTTCTTCCGTCACTCCATCACCCCTCAAGGTGTGTGCCAATTTTGACCTTTTCATCATTTCATCTAATCCTACACAAGTCTTCCAATATCCCATCTGTTAGTTGACTCCTATTTTCCATCCTTCCATCCATCATATCCAATCCTTTTCATAAACCCTTATCCCACTTCATCCAATTATCCCTTTCATCTCCCTTTCTCATTACCCTACCAACGTCTTTAGGCATACCACCAAAGCTATGGTCCATTATTTCATATCTTTCAAAAGCACCATCCAAGGAAAAAGTTGCTCTAGTCCTTCCTCTATGACCTATCCTGAGTCCATCATCTTCCAAATAGTAAAAAATAAATAAATAAATGAAAAAAAATCATTGCCTTGTTGAAAACCCGACAAATAGGCGTCTTGGTAACACAAAAAAAAAATCAAGAGAAATAATTTTGTCTAATAGTGAAAACCTGGCAAACATGCACATTAGGAAAGTACCATGATGAAAACCTAGCAAATAGGCATCATGTGTAATCTATGAACTTCTTGCATTCCATACTTGGGGGCAGGTTTCATCCACATTTTCCTATCATATCATATACCTTTTATTTCCTCCATTACCCTATGTCCCTCATATCCCTTATCTTATCAAAATTGATATTCCTTTTTTCCCAACTTTGATATTGACAAGGCTAGGAATATCCCTAAAATAGGAATATCCCTAGAAGCATCACATGTCTTATTTGCTTTATGTTGTCCACATCCCTTTGGTCCATATCCCTTACCCTATCCATGTCCCTTATCCTATCCATGTCCCTTTGGCCCATACCCCTTATCTTGTCCATAGCCCTTTGGTCCATATTGCCTATCTTATCACAACCTTAAATCCATTTCCCTTCCCCTTTTCCATTATTGATCTTGCATTCCCTATTCATTTCCTATCATTGTCCTATCCAAATCCCTTGTTTTGATCTTGATAGAAAATAAAGACGTAAAAATGACAAATATGTTTTCAACATCCTCTTGACATGTCCACTCCTGTAAACCACTTGACAATCAATGCACTATTTCATTACCTTATCTTTTCATATCTAATCCTCAGCTTGGGAAAAACATATCATCCCATATCATGGATAGCTCTTGGCATCCAAACAGCTTCAAGACATGTTAAGAGACCTTTGGCATTCATCCATCAATCCATAATTCCCTTGCCTTGCTAGACATTGGGGGCAATATTAAAGTCCTAGAAAAATTCAAAAATATTTAGATAAAGTCCTAGAAAAGTTCAAAAACATTCAAATAAAGTCCTGAAAAAATCTCAAAAAAAAATCATAAAAAGATAAAAATGTCCTAAAAAAATCTATAAAAGAGCAAAATGTCCTAAAAAAATTCATAAAAGGAGAAAAATATCCTGAAAAAATTCCTAAAAAGTGTAAAAACATCCTGAAAAAATTCCATAAAAAGGTGTAAAAAGATCCTGAAATAATGCTAATAAAATTAGATAATGTCCTGAAAATATTCCAAAAACATGATAAAACGACTTGAAAAAAAAATCAAAAACATTCAAATAAAGTCCTAAAAAAAATACATAAAAAAGAGCAAAATATCTTGAAAAAATTCATAAAAATTTGCAAAAAGTCTCGAAAAAGTCTTTAATTTTTTTTCTTCAAAAAGTCCTCAAAAAATATAAAAACATCTTAAAAGATCCTGAAATAATCTAAAAAAAAAAAATTTAAAAATAAAATCATTCATCAAGGGGAAACAATGTATGGGGTGTGTGATAAAGACCTTCACCTATGTGATCGCCGCACATACCTCAACTCCAAACATATGAATCCACTGATGGAATAAAAAAAAATTAAAATATGTCAAAATTTTCTTGCGATAAATCATCTTTGTCATGACAAACAGAATGTGACAATCAAACATCAATCTTAAATCAAAACAATGAGCTTCATAAATTGGCAATGGACTCATGAGACTTGTCTCAATCAGCAATCCAATCTGTCATCTATCGATCAAAATCAAATCAATCATTCAAATGTCTTATACAGTGATGGATACACTCAAAACCAGACATATAAGTTTTATACGGGTAATCCATTTCTAAAACTAGACACATCAAACATCCAATTAAACACCAAAATCAAACCAATCAATGATCAGTAAGGTTTTTGACAAAGTCAGTCAAGTCAGTCCATTATCGATTTATCTTTCATGATTGTGTTCCTATGCTCCTCAAGGATACCATTGAGTGGTGAAAGTGGCTATGATGGTTCATAATCTTGTTTTCATTGATTGTTGTTTGTGGAGTGTTTGATAAAATTCTTGGGCAAGGATGATTTAGGGTGAATGTGACAAGTACTACCATGCATATGGAAGACACACACAGACCCAAGTCAGAGACAACCCTGGAACGATGTCAAGCATTCCTTGTTTTCTATCTACTTGTTACAACAAATATCGTAGCAATGTTCAGATGGTCAATATCTGGATAACTTTTGCATCTCTTTTTTTTTTCAAATAAGGCACAATGATTTTATTGTTGAAAATATCCTGCAGAGACTCAAATTCATCATTGTTTACTCTTGATTGCAACCAATTAAGTCTTCACTTCTTATTAATTCATTCTTCTGACTAACATTTCTTCTATCAGTTTTTATAAATCAATCAATTCAATCAATCATTAAATTGGTCAAATCACTCAAATCATTCTATTTGTCAGTCAATCAACCAATAATCATTTATCTTATATAGGATGTTTCCTTCTTGAAACCAGATGTTGTCACTTGTCTTATACAGGATGTGTCTTTCTTGAAACCAAACATTGTCACTTGTCTTATACAGGATAGGTCTTTCCTGAAACCAGACATGATTTTTACTAACCATCTCTATTTCCAATATCAATCTAGTAATCATCATCATCTATTAACATTCTTCACTTCTTACTAACCATTCTTCTTTGGCATCATATTTCATCATGTCATCTAACATTCATCTTCTTCTTTTGAGAAATCATTCGTGACTTTGTTGCACAAATAATCTTTCGAGGGGCATAAAATCCACCTAATCAGATAATCTTTGACACAACGCTCAAAATCACATTGTATCAAAGAGGGATGAAATGTAGACACCTAAAATTATTCAATTTGTGCAAGCAACAAATTTTCTTCTTAATTGATTAAATAATCTTTATTATCTAATTAATTAGTGTCATTCTTCTAATTCTAATTTTAAAATTAAAATTTCCCTCCCTTCTCATAATTAAATAATTTTTAATTATCTAATTTTCTTCTAATATTAAGTAAATACTTTTATTATTTAAGTAATCAAATTCCTCCACTTTAATTACATAATCTTTATTATTTGAATAAATAATTTGTTCTATTTTCTCTCATAATTAAATAACTATTTTAATTATTTAATTAGTTAACTAAATCTTCTATAATTAATTAAATTTTTTAATTTATGTAATTATTTGTTTTTCTCAATAAAAACTAAGTCTACTAAAACTGACTAAAATCTTTTATTTATTTATTTATCTCAATATTCTATAATTAAATAAATTCTTTAATTTATTTAATTATTTGTTTTTTCAAAGAAAGCATTTCTCTCCAAAAAATAAATAAAATATTTATTTTATTTATTTCTCTAAAATCTTCTCCAATTAAATGAGTTTTTTTTTAAAATTTATTTAATTCATTTTTTGAAGCAAACTTCCTCTAAAATAAATAAAATCTTTGTTTTATTTTTTATTTTTTTTATTTTATTTTTTTATCGGTAAAAGGCCGAAGCCCTATAGAATTTTTATTAATATAAAATTTTAATTACATGTGACCCCGCTCGCTGCGGGCGCTGGTAGGAAAGAGCGGGGTGGAGAAAACCTCCAGCCTAGCCCGGGACCCAGGGTCCTGTACATATACATAAATTTACGTGGGCATACCCACGACTCAACGATTGTCGAGATTTGTATAATACATAGTCCTTGTGGGCATTCCCACATCGGAACAGAAAAAACCACAACTCTCCGTAATACAACTTTTTAGTGGGCATACCCACCGCTCGTAATTATCGAGATATTAAAAATACTGTAATTACTTTGTTGCTTTTTAAAGTTACAATTTAACAATACAAGTAATTAGGATGACATTTGAATATATCCTTACTCGGGCCTTTGATATCCAGGTGATATAGGCAACTTCTCGATTATATCCTCCTGAAAACCACAGCATAAAACTTCCATCTCCGCTGGTTAAGGGTTAATATAAATTCTAATTTTTAAAAAAATGCAAAATTAAAAA